>NW_004624838.1:1929990-1961055 GCF_000247695.1 Heterocephalus glaber | reverse complement strand
AAAAAAAAAAAAGAAAAAAAGAAAAAAAAGAAGAAAAATATTTCACTTCTTTAACAAATAAACTAATGCGCCTCATATAATTTCAAGTTGAAGACAACAAATCACACGACAAAAAAATCATTACAAAATGTTTTCCAAACATATCTAACAGTCAAACATGGAAGTGAAAATCAATTTCCCTTTTCTCCATTTTGTTTAAGCTTCATCATTAGCTGGGTACAAGTAGAGCACTGAGGTAAAACATTGATGAACAGTTTGTATTCCTTTTTTTTCCTTCTTAAAATAGGAACAGTAGTATTGCGAGATTGTCAGCAACATTTAGCCATATCTATACACTGTGCGTATACCTACAAATACTGAGCTTTGGTCCAGCATAGAGAAGACGAACAAAGGCAATTTACGATTTCTTTTTGGTTATAGCTTGAGTTCTTTGACATGCCTCTACTTGTTCTGTTTTTCCTAACTCCTTTTGCTTTTGTGTTCTCTCTTTTGTAGAACACAACTTCTAACTTCTAACATTCAGTCAATTCTGGTCACCATAGTTAATAAAGAATCTATTAAGGTTTTGTAAGTCAACTCTATCAGGATGATCATATGTATATCCCTCATAACCCTGGGTATCCAGAACTGCCTATCAGGTATGAATGTAAAGCACATAGATGGTTTCCTCTCAAATATAGTATGAATATTTCTTACCTAAAATGCTTAGAAACAAGTGTTTTCTGACTTTTTAAAAAGATTTTGGAAAGTCTGCATATCCATGATGAGATAGGTTGGGGATGGGACCCGAGTCTAAACATGAAATTCATACAGGCTTATATATACACCTTAGACATATAAGCCTAAAGGTATATTTTTCATATTTATGTGAATGAAACAAAGTTTCATGATATAGAATCTTATACTTGTAGATCTCTGATGTAGTTCAGGCTAGCCTTAAACTCACTAGGTAGCCCAGGCTGGCCTCAAACTCATGGCAATCCTCTTGCCTCAGCCTCTCAAGTGCTGGGATTACAGGTATGCACCACCATGCCTGGGCTTTTTTTGCCCAGTACCCAGATCCAGATATAGTTCTCTGATAGTCAGTGGTTTTAAGAGCACAGTTCTAAGCATTCCTTCATCAAGGTAGATACATAATCACATTTAATTTTTTTCTTTCAGAGATGACTGTCTTACAGTTTTCAAGTTTTTACATTTCACTGTAAATTTTAATCATGTCTATGTGCCCATTTTTTTCTTTTCTTTTTTATTTTTTGAGACAGGATCTCCCTATGTAGTTCAGGCTAGCCTTAAACTCACTATGTAGCCCAGGCTGGCCTCGATCTCATGGCAATCCTCTTGCCTCAGCCTCCCAAGTGCTGGGATTACAGGTGTGCACCACCATGCCATGCCTGGCCTCTTTTCTTTTTTTTGAGACAGGGTTTTGCTATATAGTTTGAGCTGGCCTTAAACTATGTAGCACAGGCTGGCCTTGAACTTGGGAGCAATCTGCCTGCCCCAGCCTCCCAAGTGCTGGGATTACAGGCATGCGCCACCATACCTGGCTCCATTTTTCTACTGGAGTGCTAATGTCTTCCTAATTGATTTTAGTTCTTCACTGTGTTTACTGCAGGTATTCTTCTCTATGGTTCTATAGTGGTACCTTGGTTCAAGAACTTAATTTGTTCTATGATTTTGGAAAAGATGGCCACATTTGTGATTATGTGGGAAAGATGGCTATGGTTGTTTTGTCACCCAATGCAGAGTTCACAAACAAAAACAAAATTTTGCCAAATGTTTCTGTTTGCAAACCAAATTGTTTGCAAACAAAAGCATTTGTGAACCAAGATACCACTGTACTTGCTTTTGGAATCTGTTCATAACATTTTGAAATCTGTATGTATATACTGTCAACTCAATCTCATTGTTGGCATTTCTTTTCTATTGCTCTTCTTAAGTATTTCAGCTTGTATAACATTAAAATTTGTTTCATTTTATGAGTTCTTTTTTTGCATCAGTTCTGTTTTTCCAAATAGTTAAACCATGGCCTGGTTTGATTTATTACACAATTTGTTTTACCTCTAGAGATATGAAATGTTACTTTTTACATAAACTCATATTTTTTCTTTGGTACCAGAGATCGAACTCAGGACCTTGCACTTGCGAGGCAAGCAGCAGAACCAATAAGCTAAATCCCTGGCTCTACAGCTTTTTTTACTTAATACTGCTCTATCCCAGGTATTTCACATCTTTAAAAATTAATTTTAGTGGGCCGGGGATTTAGCTCAGTGGTTCCACCACCTGCCCTGCAAGCTAAGGACCCAAGTTTGATCCCCGGTACCAAAAAAAAAAAAATTAATTTTAGTTTAACCATTTAACTTTCCATTTAGTGTACAATGTGAGGTCTAAAACTTGATTTTTCTCTTTTAAAGAATAGGAATAAAGGGCCGAGGATTTAGCTCAGTGGTTTCGCCGCCTGCTGCACAAGCGCAAGGACCCAAGTTCGATCCCCAGTACCCCCCCCAAAAAAAGAATAGGAATAAAATATAACCTCTTTATTATTGGCCCATGTTGTTCTATTAATATATTGTTTTATCTGGTAGGATGCTTTAAAATTATTTTTTGAACCCATCTATTATTTATAAGCCAGAACCACATAATTAGAAATCAATATGGGCCGGGATTTAGCTCAGTGGTGCCGCTGCCTGCCTCGCAAGCATAAGGTCCTGAGTTCTATCCCCAGTACCAAAAAAAAAAAAAGAAAAGAAATGAATAGTAGTCCCACTTCCTAACTTTTCTTTGTTCCAAGTTTTCCATCTGTTTTCACCAGTCCTGGTTGATGCTTTTTTTTTTTGGTACCAGTGATCGAACTCAGGACTTTGCACTTGTGAGGCAGGCGGTGGAACCACTGAGCTAAATCCCTGGCCCCAAAAAACATTTTTTAAAAGTACTAAAAATTGGATAAAAAGAAGGCTATTGGGCCAGGGATTTAGCTCAGTGGTTTCGCCGCCTGATGCGCAAGCACAAGGACCTGAGTTCAATCCCCAGTAGCAAAAAAAAAAAAAGAAGGCTATTTAAAACCATCTTTGAAATAAATTTCTGCAATGCTTTATAACATTATCCACTTCTAATTGGTTTTTTTCCTTCCAACAAATAATTACACTATTCTGGTTACCTTAATTTTAATGATTCCATCTTGTGTTTCACAGTGTTGCTTCAGAAACAGCTTTAGTTTTTCACGAGAAAATAGGTGTTTTCTCCGGCTACAGAAGGAAAGAAGAGAAGGTAGTTTTAGTATCAAAGAATTCAACTCAAACTCCATAATCTCTGTAAATTTATAACCATAACTAGAAAATGACAGGTATTTTACCTTCCAACAGTATTTATGTAAAAGTTATGAGAAACTTTATAAACAGGTATTTATGCTGGAAGTTACAAGTTGTGTGGATCTATTATAAAATGTCTACTAAATAAAAAATACAAAAATATTTCTGGAAGATTTTTAATGTTTAATTAAATTCAATGTACTCTTATCAAGAAAAAGCCAAGTTAAAAGCTACAATGAATAGATAAACAACATTTTAAAGCAGGACCCTTCCAAAAATGTATATTCTTTTCCTACACTTTAAGTCTCATGACAGTAAGGACTTGGGTTCACTAGTATACTCTAGCACCACACAGTAGCTGGCAAAGACAAGGTAAAATTGTGGATTTTTTTTTACCATATCTTTGCAATACATAGTAGTTATATTTGTTCTGGGGAATTAGTATATGAATATAGCTAGCGTTATCTTGATCACTTTCAATCCCTTTACCTACCTTCCCTTTCCTCCGATCCTCTTCTCCATCTTGAACAATGTCTGCCTTCTTGTTCCTACTATCTTGCCTTTATTTTACTTAATTTTAAGTTTCTCATGTAAGAGGAAACATGATATTTAAATTGAAATTTCTGTGTCTGACTTATTTCACTTAACATATGTTCTCAACTTCCATCCATTTTCCTACAAATGACATGATTTCATTCTTCATGGCCGAATTTTATATATACATACATAATTTTATCCATTTGTCTGTTGATGAGCATCTAGGCTGTTTCCAGAGCTTAGCTATTGTGAATTGCATCACTACAAACCTGACTATGCAGATATCACTACAGTATGATGTCTGTAATTCTTTCGGGAATATACCCAGGAGAGATATAGTTGAGTCAAATAAAATTTCTATCTTTAGTTTTTTGGGAAACTTATCTCCACATTGATTTTCCATAGTTGTACATTAGCTTACATTTCCACCAACAATATGCAAGGGTTCCTTTCCCTGCTCATCCTTGCCGGTATGTGTTGCTTTTTGTGTTCTTGATAGCCATTCTGACTGGGCTAAGATGAAATTGTTGACTACTGTATAAATAACTAGTTCTCAAGGACTGCACTGTCCTGTATAATAGCTACTAACTACATGTGAGTTTTGGTTTTTTGAGACAGATTCTTGCCATGTTGGCAAGGCTGGCCTTGAACTCACCTGTTCTCTTGCCTCAGCCTCCCAAGTAGCTGCGTTTAAGGTGCATAATACCACGCCCAATTTTACATGTGTTTTTTCACTAAATTAAAAAACTCAGTTCCTTATTCTAAATAGCCACATTTAAAGTGTTTAACAGCCAGACAACAGACATCGGCTATCATTCTGAACAGAATATATATAACACTTCCATTATCATAGTTCAATTTGTCAGTACTATTCTAGCATATCAAGTTTTCTTTATTACAGAAATATTACTACCACTTTATTAACAAAGAACATTACTATTTTTTGATGCTAATAAAGAGCTGTAGGGCTGGGGATGTAGCTCAGTGGCACAGTGCCTGCCTGGCAAGCACGAAGTCCTGAGTTTGATCCCTGGTACCAAAAATAAATAAATAAATAGAACTATAAACCATTTAAAGACTTCTACTGCCAAATATAATGTTCTCATTTCATAACTGTATGGCTTACCAATTAAGAAGAAAATGGATTAATAACACAGTAACCAAGGTATACCAGTAAAATGAAGTAAAAAGTAGATTGAAAAATAAAAATTAAATAGAGATTATAGTATATAATGTATCTTGAACTAAAGGCAAAAGAAAAAAAGATAAAGCTCAATTGTAATAATGAAAATATTCAGTCATTACTATTCAATAGCTCATAAACTAAACAAACTTAAAAGTCTCAATAATATACAAATATTAGATTAGGAATATTATTTTTCAATATACTAAAATGTAGAATGCTTTGTTTAAAAATCTTAAACTAGTGATGTACCCTTCAAAACTAACAAACCAACTGACAAACCACGTACCTCAATAAAGACATAGAAAGTGATCTATTTGATTCAGGATTTATTTCACACATATCACTTTTCTTTGGATACATGAGTACGTATGGGATAAACAGCATGAGAGATTAAGTAAAATTATTTTACATCAAATAATATGTAAGATTGATTCCTAGAAGGATGATAATGTCAACTTATTCTCAGATGACTAAGAGTTTAACCATAATGGGAAACAAAAAGGAATTTTTCTAAAATAAATTTATGCTACCTACAGCCAATGCTTTTTTTTTTTTGGTACCGGGGATCAAACTTGGGACCTTGCACTTGCGAGGCAGGCGGCGGAACCACTGAGCTAAATCCCCAGCCCTAATTCTTTATATTAGGCACTCACTATCTCTCTCTCTCCTCTGACTGGGTCTCAAACAAAATTTTTAAAGGATATTTATATTTTACTATGAAACTCCCTCTCTCTTCTCTCTCTCTCTTTTTGTGCTGGGGATGAAACCCCAGACAACTTTGCAAATGCTAAGCATGAGATCTACTACACTAACCTACATTTCCAGCCCCTATTTAACTTTCTCAAGGAACAGAAAGAGATGCCTGTGTTTAATGATTAAAATACTACAAATGTGACATCTTTGTAAGTACATTCAAAATTTTTCAGCTTTGATAGTTGAATTCTCTCATGAGAAATACTTCATAAATAGAATACTTCTTAATTCTTTAGCTTGAAGACCATTTGGGGGTGGTTACTAATCTAAACAAAGGACTCAAGGAGTCCATTAGGATTCATTTTTAATCACTCTATGAATATATAAATACACATTTATTTTAAAAATGGAAGCCGCCAGGTGTGGTGGTGCTTGTATATGCTCCTAGCACTCAGGAAGCTGAGGCAAGAGGATTGCTGTGAGTTTTGAGGCTAGCCTGAACTAATAGTGAGACCCTGTCTCAAAAAACCAAAAAAAAAAAAAGGAAGCAATCACTTGCAACACTACTCATTTGTTCTAAATCAGACCTTCTTATCCTAATACACATAATTATTTCACTTTAAACTACACTAGAGAAGATACTGATTTTTACCTGATTTGTGTTGCTTTAACAAGTGCAGATTCATATAATTCCTTTTTAGTGGGTTGCACCTTATACTTGAACAATAAGGGATCAACTGCATCTTTTTTCTTTCTAGAAAGGAAGAAAAAACACAAATAAGTTAATAATTCAGAAACATGAGATTTGTGGGAACTTAGTTTCTATGAATATACTGTAAAAAAATCTTATATACATTTATTTTAACTACTCTCCTCATTCTATTAGCCAAAATAGTACAAAGCACAATTTTTTTTTTTTGGTATTGGGGATCAAACTTGGGACCTTGCACTTGTGAGGTAGGTGGCAGAACCACTGAGCTAAATTCCTGGCCCAAAGCACAATTTAATTTCGGTAGGTGTTATGCCTTATGTCTAGATGTCCCCCCAAAGCCTCATGAGGTCATAGGTGGGGCTTTTTCAGAGGTGGCTAGATCTAAAGGGTGTGATGCTGGCATTAAGGGTGTGTGATTACTAAATTAGTTCACTAATTAGAGTCTGGCATAGTTCTGGGTGTGAGTGCTATGGGTGAGTAGCTTAGATAGAATATAAAGGGACATGAAGGAGCTACTATTGTCACTTGTAGCTTGCTGCCTTCTGCCTGCCATGAACTGTTTCCTTTGTCCCACATCCTCACCAGCATTTAGTGCTGTCAATATTTTGGATTTTGGCCACTGTAAGGTAGCATCTCATTTTAATTTCCTCTAATTCCCCAATGACAATTGATACTGAACATCTTCCACACTACTTACCTGCTACCTACATATCTTCTTTAGTAAAGTGTCTGTTCAGATCTTTTGTTCCTATTTTAACTCAGTTGCTCATTTTCTTGTTGACTTCTAAGAGTTCTTTGTAAGAGTTTTAAGAGTTCTTATCAGATGTCTTTTTTTTTTTTTGGAGACAGGGTCTCACTATGTAGTTCAGGCTGCCCTTGAAGTCACTATGTAGCCCAGGTTGGCCTTGAATTTGCAGTGATCATTCTGCCTCAGCCTCCCGAGTGCTGGGACTACAGGCATGTGCCACCATGCCTGGCCTTATCAGATGTCTTACACAAATATTTTCTTCAGGTCTGTGGCTTGTCATCCCATTCTCTCAACAATGTCTTTGGCAGATCAGAAGTGTATCCCTTTTTGTTTTGTATCTTGAAAGTCTTCACCATACTTAAGATCATCCAGGTTTTCTCCTTTGTTATCTCCTACAGCAGTGATGGGGAACCTTTTAGAGGTTTCAATGACAACAAATAGCCCAGCTGCAGCCTGCATGCCATAGGTTCACCACCACTGTCCTAGGGGTTTTGATAATTTTGTGTTTTACATTTAAGTCTGTGATCCATCCTGAGCTAACTTTTTGTGATGCGTACAGGCTCTACATTTAGATTTATTCTTTTGCAAGTAGATGTTTAATTGTTCCAGAACCATTTGCTGAGAAGATTATCTTCACTTGATCTTAGCCAAAAGGCCGAGAAGCGATGCTGAGAAGATTATCTTTGCTGCATGGTATGCCGCCTTTGCACCTTTGTCAAAGATCAGTTGACCATATTTATGTAGGTCTATTTCTAGACTGTCTATTGTGTTTTACTGATCTATTTGTCTATTCTTTCAGCAGTACCACACTTATCTGTCCTAAGCTTCAGGTTTTTCCTTATTAAATAACAATATTCTTCCAAGACAGACAAAAATGCATACAAAATACTTTACTCAATGCCTGGTATATTTAATTTTCAAATACTAGTTATAGCTACCTACAATAGTTCACATCAGACAGAACGAGAAATGTAGGGTTGAGACATGACTTGATAGACACTGATATTTTGGAGCAAAATAAGTAGTTAAGAGTGCCTCAGATTTCCTATTTGAATATTATGGTACTATTCATTAAAATAGGGAAGGAAAAAGAAAACAACCTCAAAACAAGCTTAAGAAAGTTTTATTTTGTTTTTTTGGTACCGGGGATCGAACTCGGTTCCTTGCGCTTACGAGGCTGGCGGCGGAACCACTGAGCTAAATCCCCGGCCCTTGTTTTTGTTTTATGATGGTACTGGAGATTGAACCTAGGGCCTTCAAATTGAGCTACATCCCCAGTACTTTATCTTTTTTTTTCCTACAGGGGATTGAACTCAGGACCTTGCGCTTGCAAGGCAGGTGCGGTACCACTAAGCTAAATTCCCAGCTCCTTTTTAAAATTTTGAGACAGGGTCTGCCTAAATTGCTAAATCACCCAGGCTGAATCAGAACTTCAGTTCCTCCCACCTCAGCTTCCCAGAGTGCTGAGATTACAGACATGTGCCACCACACCCAGCTTGGAGAAGGCAAGTCAAAGATGCCTAAAGGGAACAGAATGGAGGAATATAGCCATTATGAAAAATAAAGGACTTAATCAATAGTAGACTCACCTGAGATTTTAAATTACCTTCCAGGGCTGTGGATGTACCTTACAGGTAGAGTGCTTGTCTAGCAAGAGCAAGGCCCTGGGTTTGATCCCCAGTATGGCAAATAAATAAATAATTGCAACAGATCTACAAGTTTATATGATTTTTCTCCACCAGCACTCAAATGACACAGGCCATCAAATGACTCAATTTTAGATAGTTACAGAGCTTCTTTACCATACGCACCAAAGCATAAGTATTATAGAATTGTTCTAAGTAAACAAAAATGGAATGTACAAATTAACAGAAAGAGGCTTAGCTAAGACTGTACTCAGGCAGCTGATTGGAATTAACAATGTAGGTTTCAATTTTGAAAATTCTAACATCTGCTGTTAAACCAGACTGTTCAGATGGGTAGTATACCATAGTATGACTAGAAAGGAATGTAAGAAGGAAGAAATGAAGGAAAAATTATTTCAATGGAACACCATCAATCTGATAAATAACTTAAAAATGAACTGAAACCCTGGTACCAAAAAAAGAAAAAAAGAATTGAAAACTCACCCGTTTTGGAAAGGACTATTCTGTGTTTCTGAATCATCACTGTCACTGATGATAATCGTTTCTCCATCTGCACTGTTAACATGTCCATTAGCAAAACCATTTTGATGTGATGGAGGGAGGACTTCCAAAATTCTACACTGTAGCCTGAAATAAAATGACATATTTAAAAATACAAATCATTTGACTTTTACAACCATACATTTCAGAACAGTCTAATTTTTTTTTTTCCTTTGGTACCGGGGATCAAACTCAGGACCTTGCGCTTTCGAGGCAGGCAGCAGAACCACTGAGCTACATCCCAGGCCCTGTCTAATTATTTTAAACAACTGAAAAATTATTAATTATATGTGCCATGTAGATGGGTAATTGTCTATACTGTAAGGTATGAGGGAGGTAAAATTTTACTAAACAATATGAAAAGCCAGACATCATGCTGATGAACCACAAAAGGACCTGTTTTGTAGAAACTACAGCTCACTGAATAAACAATTAAAAAGGAAATTGAGGTCAGGGATTTAGCTCAGTGGTTCTGGCGCCTTTGGCCCCAAGTTCGATCCCCAGTAACAAAAAAAAAGAAAAGAAATAAATTGAGAAAGAAACTATTGAGAAACATGCATTTTAAGATTAGATACATTTAAAACAATGCCACACTATTTTAAAATTCAAAGGTGTGGATTTAGTTTATTCTTTTCCTAGTTTCTTAAATTATAAATTTAGGTTGTTAATTTGAGATCTTTCTTACTTTTTAATGAGTGCATTTATAGCTATACATTTCCCTCCTTAGCCCTGTTTTTACTGTTTTAGAAGTTTTGATATGCTGGGGATTTTTTTGTTGTTCTTTTCATTCATCTCTAAGTATTTTCTGTTTCCTTTGTGATTTTTTTTCTTTGAGTCTTTAGATGTTTAAGAGTATGTTAATTTTACAAACTTGTGAATTTTCCAGTCATCCTGTGATCAGAGAAAATCCTTTTATGATACTGTAACCATTAATTTTAGGCAGAGAAAAGGCAAGTTCACTCTCTCTTCCTGCAAGTCCAACACCCTTTCTCCTGCTCTTGGAGAACTCCAGCCTATAGACTCTGGGATTTGCAGCAATCCCCCACCTCCTGTCTGAGTTCTCAGGCCTTTAGACTCAGAGTCACGCTTCCAGCCTCCCTCCCTGGTTCTCTAACTTGCAGGTGGCTTGCTGAGGAACTTCTCAGCCTCCATAATTAATGGGAACCAATTCTCCTAAGAACTCCTCTCTGCGTGTACACACACACACACACTCCCCCGCCCTCACCTATAGGTTTTGTCACTCTGGAGAGCCCTATTACAAATATCTGTAAGTCCAATAAAACTAAATTTATGACCTATTACCAATCCTGGAGAATGTCTCATGTGCTCTTGAGAAGAATGTGTATCTGTTGTTGGGTTGCATGTTCTGTGTATTGTCAGATCTGGTCGATTTATTATGTTAAGTTCTGTATTTCCTTATTTATCTTCTGTCTGGTTGTTCTATCCATCGAACTCGGGACCTTGCACTTGCAGCATAGGTAGCAGAACCAGAGCTAAATTCCTGGCCCTTTCTATCCATTATTTACAGTGGGGTATTTAAGTTTCCAACTACTATTGTCTGTCTCTCTAGGAGTTATATTATTTTATTCTGTTTAATAAACTTTGGGCTAGTCTATAGTTAGTCCTGACTACCCACATTAAAATCATATGAGATTTTTATTTTTGCAGTGCTGGAAATAGAACCTAGAACCTTGCCTGCTCATGCTAGGCAAGTATTTGACGACTGAGCTACAGCTTAAACTACAGCAATTATATTCTTTTTTTTTTTTTTTTTTTGGTACTGGGGATCGAATAGCAATTATATTCTTCTTCTTTTTTTTTTTTTTGGTACCAGGGATCGAACTTGAGTCCTTGTGCTTGGGAGGCAGGCAGTGGAACCACTGAGCTAAATCCCTGGCCCTAGCAATTATATTCTTAACTAAAGTAATTCTTTAGAAAATACTGGTGCAATATTTTATTATACAGAATGAGCCTTACAGTTTTTCAAAGCACCCAGGATTTTAAATTTTGAAATTTTTCTATTGACCTTTTTTTTTTGGTGCCAGGGATCAAACTCGGGACGTTGAGCTTGCGAAGAAGGCAGCAGAACCACTGAGCTAAATCCTGGGCCCTCCTATTAGCTTTTTATTGTTAACAAAAATCTTGTGTTCTCAGGCCTGGGATTTAGCTCAGTGGTTCCGCCGCCTACTTCCCAAGTGCTACGTCCCGAGTTCGATCCCTGGTACCAAAACAAACAAACAAAAATCTTGTGTTCTCGTCTTTGGAAAGTTTCCTATTCACTCTTTATAGACTCTGTTCCTCATACACACTTCCACATCCCCCTGCCTTTGATACGGATTGAACCTAGGGCCTCTTGCATCCTCAAAATGTATTCTACTTCTTAGCCTTCAACTTCTAATTCTATTCTGGCTTTTTTTTTTTTTTGGTGCCGAGGATCAAAATCGGGTCCTTGCGCTTGCGCTTGCGCAGCAGGTGGCGAAACCACTGAGCTAAATCCCCGGCCCCTATTCTGGCTTCTTTAACTTCTATATGGACTTCAATTTTTTATTTGTTTATTTATTTTGAGTTTTTAAAGCTGGGTCTTGCTATGTAGTTCAGGCTGGCCTTGAACTTGCTATGTAGGCCAGACTACAGTATCTAGATTTTATGGGCTACAATTTCAGACTCATTCACTACAACCAACATATTCTTTTACTCATGTCTACTGTGCCAATTTTCAGGGCCAGAAAAAAGTACCACCTATTTTATACACATGCCCTCTTGTCTCAACTTCTTTACTTTCTATCTTGAAATCATGAGTCTACTTCAAATTTCAAAGTTAGGATCTTACTATTATTGGGATAATTTTTTTCAGTTCTCAGTAGAGATTAGAAAACTTCCTTAGCGCTTTAATTTTAGAAAATAAAAAATCTTCTTGGCTAGATCTTTGGCTTCTTTTCAACACAAAATTCCATCTTTCATAACTGTCCATCTTTCTATGTCAAAGGGTACTCTTCTGACTCATACCCTCTTGTTTCATACCTCCTTTCTCTATGGAGCTCTTTAGTCTTCCTATGCTAGAGACATAGCATTTGATGTCATAGAATCCTTATATCTATATCTCAAGCTTTATAGAGAGTCCAATTCCCTAACCCCTGGCCATCTGAAGCCAAATTTGATTCCAAGAACACAGAGAATTCATTGTGAATAAATATCCACTTATACTGAAATACATTGATTGTCACAGTAAGAAAAAGCCAAGCAAAGATAACTTGTACCTGCTCTGTATATATTCTGCTATTAAAAACCATTTCACTATGGGCCAGGGATTTAGCTCAGTGGTTCCGCCACCTGCCTCACAAGCACAAGGACCCGAGTTCGATCCCCGGTAACAAAAAAAATTAAAAATAAGAATATTTTTTATCTGTCCAAATGTCCGCACCCAGTGAATTCTCCTCTCCTTCCATTTACTGTCAGGTGATTCAAAAGTATACTTTATGTATTCTGTCCATGTCTCTACCACCCCTTAAACATGATTTTGTCAATAAGAACTGCTCCCATGAAAGCCAATGATCCACTGATCAACAAACCCAAACAGTCTTGTCTTACTTTTATCTTCTATACACCATATCCACCCACTTTTTTATTCCCGGTACTGGGAACTGAACCCAGAGCCTTCACAGTAAACTACAACCCCAGCCCTTTTCAAAATTCTTTTGAAAAATAAAATAAACATTTTTTTGAGATAGGTCTCAACGAACTGCTCAGGCTAGGCTTGAATTTGAGCTCCTCCTGCCTCAGCCTCCTAGAGTGATGGGATTACAGGGATGTGCCACCATGTGTGGTTTTCCTTTCTAAAATTTTCCACCTCTACAACACAGATAAAACAAAAAAAAATTTTCTACCTCTATTTTTATGGTCCTAAAGCTTCCTCTATTTACTTCCTTCTCTGTACCTTTCTATCTCTTTGCCTGGTTGTTCATCTCTTTCTACCAAAATATAGTAATTCCTCCAAAGTACAAGTGCATGTTTCTCAACAGGTATATATTTTCCTTATAACTGATTCCTAACTTGCAGTAATGTGGTCATTTTAAAAAATCAATTTTGGGGCTGCGGATTTAGCACAGGCAGGCACCATGCCTGCCTCGAAAGCGTAAGGGTCATTAGTTGGATTCCTCATACCAAAAAAAAAAAATCAATTTTGCTGAATTCCAGCTACTCAGGAGCCTGAGGTAGGAGGATTCTTAGTTTGCGGGCAGCACAGATAACTTAATAGGACCCTGTCTCTAAACTAAAAAGGACTGGGGATGTAATGTAGTTCAGTGTGAAGGCCCTGGGTTCAACCCCTAGTATGCAGAAAAAAAAAAATCATCTTTCAAGAGTTTATTTAAACCTTAAGATTTCACCTCTATTAAGGGCCACAATAACAAGTAGTATTACTAAATGTGGAACCACTTGGACCAAGTTTGGAAGTTCCTCAAATGATTAAACAGAATTATCATGACCCAGAAATTCCATCCTTAGGCATACACCAGACTGAAAATGTATGTCCAAACACCTGTACATGAATGTTTGTAGCAGCTCTGCTCATAATAGCTATAATGTATAAACAACCCAAAGGTCCATTAACTGATTATTAGAAGGTGGTATATATGCAAAAATGAAAATTTATTCAGTAAAAAAATAGGAATGAAGTACTGATACATACTATAATATGGATGAGCCTTAAAAATATTATGCTAAGTGAAAGGGGAGAGACACACAAGACCACATATTGTAGGACTACATGTATATGCATAGGCAAATCCATACAGAAAGAAAGTAGATGAGTGGGTGCTAGGAACTTGAAGGAAAGGGTGTAGAGGGTATGGGTAGAGACTGCTAAAGAGCACAGGTTTCTTTCTGGAGTGCTGAAAATGCTCTAATATTAGATTGTGATGATGACTGTACAAACTATGAATATATATAACACCGGCCCTTACTATGAATATATTAAAAATCACTGAACTATACATATTTTAAATGGGTGAATTTTATGGTTTGTGAAGTATGACTCAATAAAGTTATTTTATAGCTGGGCATGGTAGTGCATGCCTATAATGCCAACACTTTGGAGCCTGAGGCAAGAGGACTGCCACAAGTTGGAGACCAACCTGAACTACATAGTAAGTTCAAGACCAGCCTGAAGTATATAGTGAGACCTTGTCTCAAAAAAAAAAAAAAGTCAAGTTCCTTTTAAAAGTGACACAAGCAGGGCATGGTGATGCATACCTGTCATCCCAGCACTCTGGAAGGCTGAGACAGGAGAACTGCTCAACCTGGGCAACACAGTGACTTAGTAAGGCCCTATCTCAAAATTTAAAAAAGGTCTGGGGATGTAGCTCAGTGTGAAGGCCTTGGGTTCAATCCATAGTACCTGGGGTGGAGGTTGGGGGAAGTTATTTAAGTAAAAGCAAGATATAAAAGGAAGTAATTTTTAAAAAAGAACACTCTGGAATTATTCCTATGGCAAGCCTATGGTTCTTCTGTAATCTATGGGAAGGTTTTATTTAACCAAGAATATCCTAAGCATACACATCAACACCTATAAGTGGACTAAATCCCTATGAGAAAAAGTGATCCAACATGAGACACTGTCACTCACTGTATCATTCATCTGGTCATCTCATACTACAAACAAGTTCTGACACAGTATCGGGCATCCTGAGACTGCCTGTCCATTTGCCAGCCCCATTCTCCTGGGAACCTCATTCTTCCCATACCTGCCTACACTCTTCTACATGGCTACTGATGGAGCTGCCAGTTTCCACAAAACACTGGCCAGAGTCCGTTCATAGAGAGTGAGCACCTTTTCGCTGAGTTAATATATTCTTTCCAATATATATGAACTTGGAATCTAGATCAGTACCTTCCCCATCATGGAATCTATCAGAGATAAAGTTCGGGTGCTACTGGCAGCCATGTTTTCTGCCACAAGAAGGGTGCCAGTGTGTGGTGAGAGAAGTCAAAGCCTACATAAAAGAGAGAAGAAAAGAGAGACAGCAATGGTCCAGAGACAATTAGTTCTCTTACTCTTGTTCTTCCTCAGACTTAGCTGCACCTTGCCCATCTCATGTTAGTTGTTTAAGCTTTTCTTTAATTCAATAAACTAGTAACTCCCCTTTGCCAGTTTTTTCAAAATAATTTTTTTTAATTTTTACTGTCAAAATAAAAGATTCATAAAATTCCAGAAAAACAGTATTATTTAATTTATCTTGAGGAGTTAGTAGATTTTTGGAAGACAATAACATTTATTTTCACTAGTGTACATTTTGAACATATTTATATTGATCTCTGGAATATTTTTAACTCCTTACAATACCTAATATTGCTGCTAGGCCCACAGAAAAACAGGACCATGGATTTCCTGCTACGAACTCTGTATCACATCCAGGTTTAAAAAAGCAAAACAAAACTGGTTCTACAGCACCCTGAGAATCAACAAAATACACAGACTCTGAGGGTGAACCCAAAACCCTCAAAGCATCTGATCTTCCATCTTCACTCATTTGTTCTGACTCTAAGGGTTATACGGTTCAGTTAAAAGCATAGTAATCTTGGTCTTCTTTAAATTTGTTCTTTAAAAAAAACTGAAAAGAAGACTCAAATTACTAAAATCAGAAGAGAAACCAAGGACATGACTGCTAATTTTAAAGAAATAAAAAGGATTATATGATAACCTAGATGAACTGGACAAACTGATGGAAACATACCAAGTTCCAAAACTGACTCAAGAAAAAATAATCTGATTATACTTATAACAAGTAAGGAGACTAAATCTGAAATAAAAAACTTCCAACAAAGAAAAGCCCAGGGACAAATGGCTTTACTATATTCCAACAAACAAAGAATTAGCATAAAGTCTCTCAAAATCCCTCACCCCCAAAATCTATGAGTAGGGACTACTTCCTAACTCATCCAATAAGGATGGCATTACCAATAACCAATGAGACAAAGACATGGCAGAGTATGTGAAGAATGCTTACAACTCAAACAGCTTACTTCAAAAATGAGGAGACGACTTGAGGAGCCATTTATCCAAAGAAGGTACCAATTACAATAAGAATATGAAAAGATATTTGACATCATTAGTCATAAGGAAAATGCAAAATCAAAATCACAGAGGTACCACTTTACACTCAACTGGATAGCTAACATTTAAAAAATAAAAGTTAAAACACAGAAATGAACAAGTGTTAGTGAGGATGCAGAGAAAGTGGAACCTTAATGCACTGTTGGTTGTAATATAAAGTGGTACAGCTACTATGAAACATTTTTTTCTGGTTCTTTGAAAATTAAAATTACCTTTCTTCTTCTTATTTTTTTTGGTACCGGAGATTGAACTCAGGACCTTGTGCTTGTGAGGCAGGTGGCAGCACCACTGAGCTAAATCCCCAGCACTCTTATTCTTTAAAATTATCTTTTTAATTCTTTAAAATTATCACATTACTCAGCAATTCTAATTCTGCACGAAAGAAGTGAAAACAATCATTTAAACAGATATTATACACCAATATTCATAGCGGCATTATTCACAACAGCCAAAACATGGAATCAGCCAAGATGTCCACTGACAGATGAATGGATAAACAAACTATGGCGTATTTTTACACTGGTTTAAACATCGGTTTATTTCTACCACTCAGTGGAGAAAATCACCCTGAAGTCTTTAGGCATTTTCATTTACTACCAATGTAGACTCAGCAATTGATGTTCTCAAGCTTTACTTTTAGAACAAAAAAAATATTATTTTCACTGTGGTAAAATAAACTTTTTACCATTTGAATCATTTTTAAGTGTGCAATTCAGTGGCATTCACAGTGTTGTGTAACCATCACCACTATTTCCAGAACTTTTTCATCATCCCAAACAGAAACTCTGTACCTATTAAGCAATAAACTCCCTATTCTCCGCTTCTCCCAGCTGCTTGATAACCTTTATTCTACTTTCTGTCCTTATGAGTTTGTCTAGATACTTCATATAAGTATAGTCATGTATTTATCCTTTAATGGTTTATTTCACTAACATTTTTAAGGCTTCACTCACGTTGTAGCATGTATCAGAATTTTGTTACTTCTTTTGTTTTTTTGAGACAGAGTCTCACTAAGTAGTTGAGGCTGGCCATGAACTCACTGGGCTGGGATCCTTCTGCCTCAGCCTCCTGAGTGCTAGGATTACAGGTATGTGCTTACCATGCCCAGCTTCGTTACTTTTCATGTCTGAACATTCCTTTTATAATTTAGTAACATGAACTGCACAAAAATATGAAAGAAATAAAATTAGGTCCATTTTTGAAGGGCCTAAATATTACATCCAGGGTCAAAATATTACCCAGACTTCCAAGAGGCACTGAAGGAAGCTTCCCAGGGATCTTATGACTAGCAAAAGTCTTTGCTGGCACAGCCCCAGTGAGTGCCTTTAAGTGGTGGTGGGCTAAGGGAAAAACTGTACCTTTATCCCTGGTTCAGTTGATATGGGGCCTAAAGTGATAGGCAGTTCATTAGAGGGAACAGCCTGACCACAGCAGGGCCTATGGAGCAATAAGAATTGAAGGAGTTATTTAAAACCAACAGAAACCTCCCTGGCAGAGGAATTAGGGAAAAGGAAACAGCATTGAGACATTGCCCAGAATGTAGTAAATATTTAATATATAAACTACAGTAGTTATTATCAACACTATTATTAACTCTGTACCACACCCAAACCACAGGTAGCATTCTCTGCCAAGGTAATCAAGGATAGGCCTCTCTCTGGTACTTGGTTAACTTAGTTATTCAAGATATCAAGTCAGCATCATCTCATAGAGTTCCAAAGAAACTTAGTCCTTCCAATCTTCTTGCTACTATTTCTTGGTTCTAGGGAGTGCAGTGAAGATTACTGGGGTATTTAAAAAAAAAAAAAAAAAGGTTAGCGAATCATGAATTAAGACCCAACTAGATACTCAAGGGTACAGAAACTTTCTAAATTAAAGTTTGCTCTATTATTTGAGGACATAGTAAAAGTTGATAAAAGACCAAAAAAAAAAAAAAAAACCAGCAAAAGTTGATAAAAGGTGGTTCTTATTACTATTAGAGTTCATATGTGCCAGATAAAGTATACAGCTTATACATATTTCATTCCTCATTATCAATCGACTCTACAAGTTACACATTTTCCAAAAAATGAATTCAAGGTCATATTTAAATCATTTGTTCTCAGCCACACAACCAGTAATGCTACAGTCAAAACTCTTAACTGCCTGACTGCAAAGCCCATGTACATTCTAATTTTCCACTCTATTACTGGAGTTGAGAGGGAATGGAAGCATTATATTGACCCAAGTGTAGTTTAGAGTGGAAGCCCAGGCAGTGAGTGGTTCCTGACAGTGCTAACAACTTCAACACATTTCAGAGTAAAAGCAAGACTAGAACAGCAGCAAGTACACAAATGAGAACACAGCACTACTGAGCCATAAATCTGTAATAGTGACAAGTGGGTCATGGAAATAGCCTTTTAATGAGAATACTCTGGATGGTATACACCTCTCCCCACAGTGAAAAGTGTTTTTATCATTGTTTAATTTTTATCTCAACATAAAAATTAATTAAAACAAAAGCAAAGTATAAAGCATTCTAGAACTGAGACAGGCAGAATTTCTACAAGGTATCTGGGGTAGAAGGTGAATACTTAACAGCAAAGAGAAAGACTAGAACATGGGAAGACCTACTGAGACAAGGGCCTTGCCCCCTGTGTTTGGGAATCTAAGAGTGGAACATGCTGGGCCGGGGATTTAGCTCAGTGGTTTCGCTGCAAGAGTGGAACATGCTGAATGGATGGCATGCTATGAACTTGCTCCCCGTACTGCCTTATTAACTTTTTATTTTCTTATTAGACAGCTACAAACAGCATTTATTTTTAAATGCTGCACTTGGATAATTACTTCAACATTAATGACAGAAAGAATAAACCTAATTGCAATTGAGATTTTAAAATAAGTTAAATCAAGGTTATGTGATACCTCATTTTAAGTGGAAGAAACCAAACCACTCCAGGAAACCTGCTACTTCAAACAAAAAGACTGAATTATGTTGATTACTTGTCAATGGAGAAGAGGTCAGGAAAAGATTGCTTTTTTATAATTCCTAATTATTATTAAGTGCATAAAGATATTATGATTTCTCCAATTGGTGTTTGACCCTATTATAAGCCTAAATATTGTATGTAACAAGAATCATTAAATGCTTACAAACTCTAAATCCACTATTAAAAGATACTTAGGCTCATAGTCCCAGCCACTTGGAGGCTGAGGCAGGAGGCTTACTTGAACCCTATGTATTTCCTTTTTTTTTTTGTTACTGGGGATCAAACTCAGGACCTTGTGCTTGCGAGGCAGGCGCAGTGCCACCGAGCTAAATTCCTGGCCCAGCCCTAGGTACTTCTAATTTGTTTCCAACCATCTAGATATTATTAGCATGCTGTTTGTTTTATTTTATTTATTTATTTATTTATTTATTTTGGGGGGGGGTGTTGAGAAAGGGTCTCGTTTTGTAGTTCAGGCTGGGCCTGAACTCACTATGTAGCCCTGGCTGGCCTTGAACTTGCTGTGATCCTCCTGCCTCAGCCTCCCTAGTGCTGGGATGACAGGCAGGCGCCACCACGCCTGGCAACATGCTGTTTAAAATTCTTACCATTCAAAATTATTACATCAAAACCATATTAGTATAGCCAAAATATCAAATTAATTAAAGCTTACAAAAACTTTAAAATTCCAGCCAATACGCTCTAATTATTCAAGGGTTTGTGGGCTCAGCTTTATATTGGCCTAATATATTGATATAAACATGTAAGATATGATAACTTTGCTGTAAGGAGGCAAGACCTATGTATGAAGATACGAAGATTAGCAAACAAAATATTAAATGTGAAAAGCTACCATTTATTTGGTAGCAAGTGACCTTTTGTTTAAAT
The DNA here is from genome assembly GCF_000247695.1 of Heterocephalus glaber. The sequence goes on along the minus strand of NW_004624838.1, from coordinate 1,940,723 downwards.
ACAGTAGCAGTATTTTCAAAAAACAGGCTTCACAGTGAAGGATACAGATATAAAGCAGCTTCTTAGCCTTTCTCTATTTATCCTGAAGAATGGAAAAGATGGTCACAACACAGTTGTGATGAACACAAGAAAAAGTCTGAGTTCCTGATAACTTTTGGACCCCTCACACCAGTCTTACACTACTTCTGGTATTACTTTACACAATAGAGAAATTCTATTTTGATTATATTAAAAGTTTTTCTTTTACATGTATTCAAGTCAAATCCCAGGAAGGAAAAGCAATTTATAATTAGGTACGTCAAACACTTTTACTAAATACTGCTTTATAAACATTTTATCTTGATTAAATTTACTTTAAAAATGAGACAACTATATTTCTCAATTCACCCAATAAGAGCAGAATAAGATTTTCAAATTTTAGTATTATCATAGGCAATAAAGGTTTCAAGTCATATCTATTTCATAGAATTGATAATCTGAAGAAAGAAAGTTTAACAACTTATATGATTTAAAAAAGAGGCAACTCCACAGGGCATGGTAATCTTAGCACTCCAGAGGCTCAGAAGTTTGAGCCCAGCCTGGGCAACTTACTGAGATTCTGCCTCAAAATAAAAAACAAACAAGCAAACAAACAAATGAATGGCCTAGGAAGGTAGCTCATTTCAAAGACCCTAGGTACCCTGTACCTCCGCCCCCACACACAAAAGCTGTAAGGACAAGAGACATGGGTATGGCTATAAAAGAACAACATAAGGGAACCTTGTTGTGCTAAAACAATTCTGTATCCGGACATATCAATGTCAATATGTTGGTTGTAATATTGTACTATAATTTTGCAAGATAATATTATTGCGGCAAACCACAGTTATCTCAAAGTAGAAAATTTAACTTTAAAATGCTAGGGCCAGGGATGTAGCTCAGCAGCACAGTGCAAAGAGGTCCTGAGTTTGATCCCCAGTACCAAAAAACAAAACAAACAAACAAAAAAACTAAAATGCTAATGATAAACATTAAGAAAATACTGAAATATTAACTCCAACTAAAGAGTATTCATTCCACACAGAAGAAATAAATCAGTAAGAGTTGAAAGTAATGGAAAGAGTTGAAAGTGTATATTACTATAAAGCTAGAGTAATCATGGCACTCTAATATTGGTGAAAGGATGGCCACACAGATCAGTGGAAGAGAACAAATTCCAGAAATAAACCAACATTCCATTTATATTTATATTTTATTTATAGTCTGGAAAAAAGCAAAAAAATATATCCAGGTTGCCACAGGCTAAGAGGTAGGGAGAGGGTTGACCACAAAGGAGCATTTGTTGACTACAAATTTGGGGCACGGTTATTCACTTGATTATCCCATTGTATCTAGCAGTGGTTTTCAGAGAAAATATTCAGTTTAATTGGCTGAAACAAAAAAAATGACAAGACCCTATCCCATCAAGTTTTATTTTCTTTATAGCACTGATAAACATCTTTAAATTATCCTTTTGTGTGTTTATCTCTTTGCACTAGAATACAAGACCCAAGTCCTTGTCTTATTCACTACCCTTCCCAATACCTGCAACAGTACTTAGAACAATACTTTAAAATAAAAAAAATTGTATCGGTATATTTTACATATACATAATGATAACATTCATCATAGGGAATTTGTACCCATACATGATATATCTTGCTTCTTTTTTTCCCCATTCCCCTCCCCTCCCTTTAACCCCTCTTCCCCTCCTTAAAGCTTTGTTTCCATTTTTTTCCTTGTCCCTTCTGTCCTTTCCCCCTCCTCCCTCCCTTGTTCCCCTTCCCATCTGAACATTTTCTTCCCACTTACCAATACCTATTATACATTTTGGTCCCTATTTACACTTTTGGTTTCTCACCAGAGAAACAATGAGCACACCATACTTAGGAAATAAATTATACAAAATTTGCCTTGTGCTTGCTTCGGCAGCACATATACTAAAATCTGCCTGTGCACATTTTAAAGTACTATACCAGAATATTCCCTATCACCTTCAAAGAAAAAAAAGCCGTAGGGAACTGCATTTTTCATCCCTGGAAAATAAGTCAAAAGATAGAAAAACTATAAACAAATATCCTATTTTTCTCTAGGCTTGCAATTACCTTTTGCTGCCACTAGATAGCATTCTTTCATGTGCTAGCAAGACATTTGAGAGCTTGAACACCTCAGAGCACACAAGTAAAATAAGACAACCTCTGAGAAGTACAATGTAAACAGCAGGGTAACCTGTTTATTGCAGTTTTTTCCCCTTCAAGCCAATGATCAGAGGAAGATCCTGAAACACTCAACAGTATGACCCCTTCACTACTAGAGGGAATGCTGACCTGACTACTCTGAAATTTATGAAGTGCTCAAGTGAACTGAACACACACTTGAAAATTATAAAGTAGCCAAGAAAAATGAGAATAGTTGTTGTTCAATAAATTTATTCAACTGTCATCTCTTATACTGATTAACTGCTGTCCTTTATCATTATTTTCACACTCATTTATTCTTCCCAAACACAAGACAGCAGTTCTGACACTGCCTATGCTTGGAAATTTCTCCACTTCTCACCTTGGGCAAGTTTAATTAACTTCTGTGTATGCATTTACCTGTAAAATGGACAAGTGAGCACCTATCACATATAGCTATTGTGGGAATTAAAGAAAATAGTAAACAAGGGCTGGGGATTTAGCTCAGTGGAACCATGCCTGCCTTATAAGCACAAGGTCCTAAATTCAATCCCCAGTACAGGAAAAACAAACTAAATAAATAAATAGTAAACATAAAAGCTTAGCGCACTGCTGACATATAGCTCTCAAAAGTTTATTGATATTCTTATCTCCCTAAAATGACATAACAGACTCTCTAGAACAGAGACTTAGTGTTGGGCATGTGGCGCACACCTGTAATCCCAGCACTCGGGAGGCTGGGATAGAAGGACTGTGGTGAGTTCGAGGGCAACCTGGGATACACAGGGAGTTCAAAACCAGCCTGAGCTATATAGGGAGACCCTGACTCAAAAAACAAAAACAAAACTCCCAAGAACAGTAACTGATGTCAGAAAATTAGGGACTGGCTAGGAAAAAAGATGAGTTACCACAGTTGAGATCTCCATTTGTCTCTGATAAGTAAAGGAGGGGTCTAACATTCACTGAGCACTGCATGTATCAGGCCTTAAACTGGGCTCCTAAAAAATACTACCCACTATGGAAGGTTGTGTCACTACAGCATGGAATCCCACACCTCCGATCCCTTCTTACACTGACTCAGGATTTACTTGTGTGACTGGCTTTAGCCAGTGGAACCTCAGCACACATGGAGCTCACTGGGACTTGTACTGCACTTACATCCTGGAAACCTTCTACCATTCTAGGAACAAGTCTGGGCTTGTTCCTCCTGAAGGCTCCTCCTAAACAATGAGAGGCCATCTTAGTCTAAGGTCACGATTGTGCAGGCTATCTTAGACTCTAGACCTACCCTGTCTCATCCCAGCACAGTTAGCTCAGACCAGAAGAGCACTGGAGCTAACCACAGATGATGACAATCATGTTTACTGAGTCAGGCCACTAACTTTGGAGGGTAGTCTGTTACACAGCAAAGGGGAACTACTACAATTACCAGTTTTAGAGATTAGGAAAGAAGATACCAAAAACTAGTAAGTGAGTTTGTCTTCAAAGGCTCTTTTCACCATACCAAGCCACTTTTGTACACCACATTCTGAGGTTCTAAGTGGCATTTCTAGTAGTTTTATCCTACCACCCCTGTTCAACCCTTTCCCCTGTACCAGTATGGTTCACAGGCCAATTGTAACTCTCCACCTATTTTTGTATGGCCTTTCAATCTAGACAGGTTTACATTTTTTTTTGGTACCGGAGATTGAACACGGGTTCTTACGCTTGCGCAGCAGGCCGCAAAACCACTGAGCTAAATCCCCGGCCCTAGACAGGTTTACATATTTTTAATGATTCAAAATAAAAAAATCAAGCCAGGTATGATGGCACATGACTATAATCCCAGCACTCTGGAGCCTGGGGCAGGAGGATCTCTACAAGTTGTAGGCCAGCCTGAACTACACACTACATAGCAAGACTCTGTCTCCAAAACAAAAAGAATACATATTGGTTTTTATACTTTTACCATTCTTTCCTTTTACTGAATATTATTTTAGCTGACATTATTTCTCTTAGTTTTCTGTTATCTTGGGGTTGTTTTTGAACTCTTTTAAGAAAAAGGTGAATCTCAATTTAGCTGCCACTCACCATTTTTACTATTTTCTTACTATAACTAAGACCTCTCTCTTAGTGACCATGAATGCTGATGGAGGTGCAGCTGATGGTACTTGGCATTAGTACAAAGGATCAATAAAAAAAACTGCCACAAGGCCGGGGATTTAGCTCAGTGGTTTAGCCGCCTGCTGCACAAGGGCAAGGACCCGAGTTCGATCCCCGGTAACAAAAACAAAAAACAAAACAAAAAAAACTGCCACAGAAACCAACACCATGCCCAGTATGTACCATTCAAAGACTTTGTCCACACACATTAGATGGACTGCTCCTAATGGACACTGGAATATGAAAGCCCTTTGGACACTGAAGAAAGTTGTTTGTATATGATCAGTCTAAACTTGACTGAACTATTCTCTGAAGAATTAAGCAGGTTGAGCCCACACAAAAACATTTACAACATAGTTTTGTTATGTGACTTAAACATGCTTAGAAAATCAGAATCATTTTCTGTTTTAATTTTTGGTATTACTACTTATGGATTTTTAGAGTATAAAAGGTTGATATATATACCTAAAGAAGATGGTCCCATTGTAATCTACAATTTCAAAGAAAGAATAGCTATCTCAAATAGCCTCCTTTGCTGGAACTTAAAAATTGTATTATCTCCTTCCCGGCAAACACAAGGTCCTGAGTTCAATCCCCAGTACCAGGGGGAAAAAAAAAGTTGTATTATCAACATATTAGTCACTAAAAACTGAAAACAACAATTTTAGGATATTTCTTGGCCTAGAACTAGGAATTCTGACCTTAAGAGGTCAATAATGTAAGCTGCCAAATGAAAGGAGCCTTCTAAAAAATTTTTTTTAAATGAGTACTGCAATAAACTCAGTATGTGTTGTTAGAAAATTTAAACACTTGGAGCCTAAATAAAAAGCTTCCCTCCTGTAATCCTTTCTGCTCATCTATCTATTTGTCATCTTTTTCTCCTCCAAATTCCTAGTTATTCCTTCTCCAAAAGCATCTTTATTAATCCTACCTGGACCAGGTCATTGACATCCAAGCCCTGACATGTTTAACTCACACTAACTATATTTGTTCCTCACTTTCATCTTTTATATTCATCTTATCTTCTTAATATATTCAGTATTACTCTTTTGTCCTCAATATTAATGCATTTAAATTAGTGGTTCATTGATTGCATTAAGAATAGCAAAATAAAAAAGAGCCCAAAGATTTAATTCGTTTTCAGCACTAGCGACTGAGCCCATACCACAGCCCCTTCTTTAAAAGTTTTTTATTTTGTGATGGGCATGGTGGCACATGCCTGTGATCCCTGCACTCAGGAGGCTGAATCGGCCACCTTGGGCTTATAGTGAGTTCAGGCCCAGCTTGAACTACATAACAAGATCCTATTTGTGGCTGGGGATTTAGCTCAGTGGATTTGCCGCCTGCTTCATAAGCGCAAGGACCCGAGTTCAATCCCCGGTACCAAAAAAAAAACCAACAAACAAACAAGATCCTATCTCAAAGGTTTTTTAAGACAGGGTCCTGCTAAGTCACTAAGTTCTCCAGGTTGGGCTCAAACTTGAGATCGTCCAGCATCAGCCTCCCAGGATCCTGGGATTACTCATATGCACCACCATGCCCAGCTAAAAAGTCCATTTTCCTTATTTTCAATTTATTTTATTCTCAGTACAGTACCTACCCTCTGTTCAGGCTTGTATGCTAATTTCTTTCATTTTATTAGTCTAAATTGTGCAAACCATCCTACCAATGCAACACAGGAGGTCGACAGGGAATACACCTTAATAGTTGACTAGTTAAGAGCTCTAGTTGGTCAGCATGTGATGTCAAAATTGTTATCAGCTTTTAAGATTAAAAACAATTCGGGGCCTGGGATTTAGCTCAGTGGTTCCGCCACCTGCCTCGCAGGTGCAAGGACCCGAGTTCAATCCCCGGTACCAAAAAAAAAAAAACCCCGAAAACCCCACAATTCTTTACCCTTTAGTTTCCAAGGTAGTTCTACAACAGTGAGGCATCTTTTACTTCTTCATTTCTTTTTTGTTGAGATGGGGTTTTCACTAATTAATTGCTCAGGCTGACCTTGACTTTGAGATCCTCTTGCCTCAGCCTTCCAAGCAGATGAGATTATGGGCTTGTGCCACTGTTTCTGGCTCTTATGCTTATGCTTCTTGACTAGAAAGTATTTTTAAAACCTTAAATCCAAGTAGTATAGGAACACAGAACTAGAGAAAGCAATCCTAAAATCACATGGAACCAAAAGAGACCCAGAATAGCAAAACGAATCCTGGGCAACAAGAACAAAGCAGGAGGCATCACAATCCTGGATTTTAATATTACAAAACTACAGTGATAAAAACAGCATGGTACTGGCACACAAACAGACACTTTGATCAATGGATCAGAACTGAGGATGCAGAAACAACCCCAGCCACATTCAGCTATCTGATCTTTGACAAAGGGGACAAAAACATACACTGGAGGAAAAGATAGCCGTTTTAATAAATGGTGCTGGGAAAACTGGCTGTCCACATGCAGAAGAGGACCCTAGATTCATATCTATAAGCACATATTAAACTAAAATCAAAATAAATCTAAGATCTAAACATTAAAACAAATAATCGGGCCAGGGATTTAGCTCAGTGGTTCCGCCGCCTGCCTCACAAGCGGAAGGACCCGAGTTTGATCTCCAGTACCAAAATAAATAAATAAATAAATAAATAAATAAATAAAATAAAACAAATAATCTGCTAGGAGATAAAATAGGCAAAACTACTGAAGACATAGGCAAAGGCAGGGACTTTCTGAATAGTACCCTAACTGCACAAGAAATAACATCAAGCATCAACAAATGAGATTCTATCAAATTTAAAAGCTTCTGCAGACCAAACAAAACAACCAACAAAATGAATGGGAAAAAACTTACTAGCTACTCCTTGGACAGAAGACTAATATCTGGAATATATAAAGAACTCAAAAAAATTAGCCCCAAAATAAAAGACCTAATCAAAAAAGGGGAAAGTGATATGGAGACACTTAGAAGAAGTACAAACAGCCATGCAAAATGTTCAACATCTCCGGCCATCACAGAAATGTAAATTAAAAGAATACTGAGATTTCACTGTATTCCAGAAGAATAGCCATCATCAAGAAATCAAGTAAATGCTGGAGGCTACACAGGAAAAGGAACCCACTTATGCTGTTGGTGGGAATGGAAACTAGTACAACCACTATGGAAATCAGTGTGGACATTCCTCAAAAAACTAAAACTCCAAAAAAAAACCAACTAAAACTCCAAATTCTATTCAACTCAGCTATTCCCTTTCTAGGTATCTTCCCTATCTAGATATCGCATTTCAGTGACATATATATGCATGTACATGTTTATAGCAGGACAACTCATAACAGCTAAATCTTGGAAACAGCCTCTATGTCCCTCAATAAATAAATAAATGGATAAAGAAAATGTGGTTATTTATATACAAAGGAGTAGGACTCTGTCATAAAGAAGGATAAAGTTGAGTTATCTGTAGGAAAAGGGATGCATCTTGAATCCGTAAGATTAAGTAAAATAAAACAGAGAGGCAAGCTTAAATATCACATGGTTTCTCTTATATGAGAAACCCAAAGTACAAATAAAAAACAAAATACAGCGGACCCTCGATTTACAACCAGCCTCATATACAAACAACTTGGGTTATGACCAGAATTTTAGTTTCAAATTATGACCAAACTCTTGAGTTGCAACCAGAATGCCACAGTCTTTCCTGTGTGGGGTTACATGAGAAATCCTGGGCCAATGTCTAAGGACACTGAGATCTGCCTAGAAGAAAGTGTGGCCTAAAATTATTCAGGAGAGAGACTTTGAAGGTTGTATAGAAGAGCCTGAACCTTCAACTGACCCTGTTGCTATAGTGACCCTATATTGTCACTATAGCAGAGTCCATAAGCTTGCAGGTAGACAGTGGTGATGTTGAGGAACTGATGAAGGAACACTCAGAGGAACTGTCCACAGAGGAACTTCAGCAACTTCTAGCTGAGCCACAGAGAATGGCAGCTGAGGAGCTTTCTGAAGAGGAGGGGGAGTATCAGCAATCAGTGCAGCAAAGTCCTCCTTCTGAAATAAAGGATATCTTGAAAAAAATGGACAGAGCTACAAACAATTGTAGAGAAGACCCACCCAGACAGAAAAGCCAATTGTTTCATTCTCTTGCTTAGTGACAATGTCATGTCATACTACAGAAGTGTTAAAAGAAAAGACAGAAACAGACAACTTGAGACCAGTTTTTAGTTCTGAAAAGGCTGAGACCTAGTGAGGCAGAAGCAGGTCCTAGTGGGCTACAGACTCTCCCAAGGAAAGAAAGGACACCAGAGGGCCAGATTCCTGATGTTCTATGGAAGGGAACTCTCCTTCCAAACAATAACCACCTTCCTTTTCATCCTCCCTTCCTGCAAGCCAAAGATGTCCACTCACTGAATGGTGAGTACAGTATGAAATTGTTGTTTCTGGTAAACTAGGCACATTTTATAACTTTTTGGTGAATACATCAGGAAAATTATTGGTGTTTCTGGTAAATTACGCACATTATACAACCCTTTTTAATTATGAAAAGGTTAGTTAAGGGGTGGTTCGGGAGGTTCAGAACGCATTATGGATATTTCCACTATTTCTTATGGGAAAGAGAGTCTTGACTGGGCCAGGGATTTAGCTCAGTGATACCGCCGCTTGCTTCACAAGTGCAAGGCCCTGAGTTCGATCCCTGGTACAAAAAAAAAAAGTCTTGACTTACAACTAACTTGAGTTACAACCAGCCCTCCCAAATGAATTGAGTTTGTAAGTCAAGGGTTCACTGTGAAAGATAATAGGAAATACGGAGATAGATCTTTTGCAAAAGGGAACGAGACTAAGAGATGGAGGGAGGGGAGAGGAAGGAAAGGGGAAGGGGATAAAAAAACAATTAAAATGCATAGTTACTCAACTTCTCACGATAAATGTAATCATTATACTGAAAATATGTACTAATAAAAATAAAAATTTATTTTATATACTTTTTGGTACCAGGGATCGAACTCGGGACCTTGTGCTTTCGAGGCAGGCAGTGGAACCACTGAGCTAAATCCCCGGCCCAAAAATAAAAATTAAAAAAAAAATAGTATGCACACACCAAAGGAAACCACGTGAAAAGACAACCTACAGAATAGGGAAAACATTTTGACAGCTACTCCTCCTAAAGAACTAATACCTAGAATATATAAAGAACTCAAAAAAATTAGACTCCTCCAAACCTAAAAGACTCAATTAAAAAATGGGCATCTGAAATGAAGAGATATCTCTCAGACAAAGAAATATGAACAGCCAGTAAATACATGAAAACATGTTCAACATCACTGGCCATTCAGGAAACGGAAATTAAAACAACAATGAGATTCCATCTCACTCCAGAAAGAATGGCTACCATCAAGAAACCAACCAAAACAAGTGCTGGTAAGGCTGCAGGGAGAAAGGAACCCTTCTCCATTGTTGGTGGGACTGTAAACTGAAACAACCACTATGGAAGTCCGTATGGAGATTGCTCAAAAAACTAAAAATAGAAATCCCATTTGACTCATTATTCCCCTTCTAGATATCTTCCCAAAGGAGTTAAAGACATCATACCACAGAAATGTATGCATATCCATGTTTATAGCAGTGCAATTCATAATAGTTAAATCTTGGAAACAGCCTATATGTCCATCAACAGATGAACGGATAAAGAAAATGTGGCAAAAATTATACATAATGGAGTACTACTCTGCTATAAAGAAGGATAAACTTGAGTGCTCTGTAGGAAAGTGGATGCATCGCGAGACCATAATGTTAAGTGAAGTAACTCAGACACACAAGCTTAAATATCTCATGGTTCTTTTTATATGAAAAACTCAATATAATAAAAGATAGATAATAGGTAAAAAGAGAAGGAAAAAAATGCATTGTAATCAAGCACAGACGATGTATCTAAAAGTGTACTCTGATTTAGTACAACTGTATTACATGTTTTATATGTTCTTTGGCCTATTAGTCTGGTTTTCAATCTGCATATATGATAACTAACTTTATAAGGTCTTATAAAAAATAAATGAATCTGATGCTGAAAAAATAAAAGGGAGGTTAGAGAGAAGGGGGAAAAAAGAGAATTGAAATATGTCATGAAATATGTCAGGTGGGGAGAAGAGTTGCTTCTTTTTTCTGCTTTAAATGTTTGATATAATTTAGCAGTTAAAATGTATGTGAGCCTGTTGTCATATAGGTAGGTTTTCAAGCTAGGAATATACTTTCTTTAATTGGTGCTATTCAAATTTTATATTTCCTCCAGAGTCAGTTTCATTAATTTGTCTTCCAAGGTACCACTTAGAAGTTGTCAAATTTATTTCAAAAAAGATTTTTGTAATATGCTTTCTATATCCTTTTAAATTCTGTAAAACCTGTGGTAATGTCTCCTA
>NW_004624838.1:1877930-1908945 GCF_000247695.1 Heterocephalus glaber | reverse complement strand
GGAGCCGAGGCTGGGAGTTTCCGCCGCCCGCCCGGCCACCAGCCGGACCAGCGACAGCAGCGGCTCAGAGCGGTCCCCGCGGCGGCCGAGGACGCCAGCCTCCTCCGCCTGGACCCCTTCCCCACGCGCGCCGCGGCTGGCGGCCCCGCCAAGTCTCGGGGCTGGGCCCGGGCGTGGGGTTGAGAAACACGGGCCCGCAGCCACCCGTCACTTTCAGTGGCCCCGCCAGAAGCCCAGGACGGGGAATGGGAGACAGACAAAAGGGCGCTGGGGAGGGAGTCCCACACCCCCGAGCCCGGCCCTTACTCGTAGTGGCGGAAGATCTCGTTGGTGACTTTACAGTAGAAAACTTCCTCGTCGGGCCGCAGGTCGGCGGGCGGCTTCTGTCTCACAAACGGCTTTCGGTGTAGCAGCGGCATCTCCGGTCCGTCCGCGGGCTGGCCGGACCCTCGGCCGTGCGCGTCCGCCCCGCTTCGCTACCAGAATTGGAGGGAAAGGGGAGCCGGTAAGGTGGGGAGCGGCGGTGGCGTGGGCTGGTCCGGTCCGCGCGCCGGGGAGGCAGAGGTCGGCTGCTTTTGTGTGACTGACGCGCCGCGGCTGCCCCGGGAGCAGCGCTCTTGCCGGCCGCTGCCTGGGTGTGGAGCAAGCAGAGCCGCCGCCGCCGCCGTCCTCGGAACTGCCCCACCTCTGCTCGCCCCGCGGGCGGCTCACAATGGGGCCCGGCGCCCCGTGGCGGGCGGTGCGGGAGCTGCGGCGCCCCCTCCCCCAGCACCGCCTCCCCGCCCGCCGCCGGCTCACAACGTGCTCGGCGCACAGCCGGCCGCCCCACGCCGCGAGGGCGCTCGCCGCGGGCGGACCCTGGCGCCGCTCGGCTTTGTTCCCCCGCTTCCCACTTCCCGCAGGCGCCGGCCGGCTGCCGGGCGGCCGCACGGAGCCCATCTCACCTGCGAGCGCTCCCGCTGTCGCTTCTCCACCTTCTCAACTCCGCGGGCGGCCAGGACCTGGTCCTCCTCGGGGGTCGCCTCTCGCCAGCCCCGCAGCGCCCCTGACCGCCGCTCCGCCCGGTGCCACGGCCGGGCTCTGCGCGGGGGATTCGCGTCCCACCACCACTTCCCCGCCTCTCGGAGCTCCTGGGAAGTTTCTGATCTACTTTCGGCTCAGAAGGAGGAAGAGCTGTTGGGAGGAGCTTTCCACTTCTCGCTTCTACCTTTTTATTGGCTACTCGATGACTTTTACAGCCTGTCACTGATACAGGAAGAGACGGCAGAGAGCCTGGGAGAGCTACATTATTAATTAATGGAGCAACCCCTTGTGAAGAATCAGAAGCATCCTCCATGTTTGAGGTTATCAGCCAAAAGATCTAGAGAAAGCGCCGGGATTTCATAAACACATGGCTGACAAAGTCCTCGAGTCTGGCACCAACGCTTAGCTCCACGATGGGAGAAGCACTCCAGTTACGATTTAAATTATATTTTAAAGATAGGAAGAAGAAGGAGCAAGAAATAAGAATGTTTTTATATTTTCCTCCAAAATTAGAATTAATATCTCTATAAAGCTATTTTGCTTACGTAAACACACATCTTGAACAGAAAATATCTCCCTCGATAACCAGTTCTTTATTACTTGGGGCAATTTAGTCAAAGATTTAGATAGCCCAGGGGAAAAAAGTACGTTAGAAAATGTCATCATCCTTGTAAAACCTCGACATATTTATTTACACGCCCTTTAAAAAGAAATATTTACGCCATTGTGATACTTTGCAAAAGATGAGTGATTAATTCAATTAGAATTTTATAGATTTTGAATTTACTACTAAAATTTCCTCTAGAGAAACTTTTTCATATCAGCAATTTGAAACCAATTTTAATGTACATGATCTAGATGACTTAAATTAGAAAAGAATTTCTGAAACTAGAAGTAAGTCAGAGTGGCTATTAAAATTTGCACACAAATGTTCATACAAATTTTAAACAGTTGAATTCTTATACAAACAAAGTTAAAATTATATTCTATTTCATCAAATATACTCGGTTTTCCCACTGCCATTCTAAAATGTCAATACAATCATAATTGAGTTTTCAGAGTTACATATATCAGGTTTCTTTTAATGACTTGTGGTACTTAATAAATGTTTTACATATTATTCATTCAGAATAGTTCAAGTTTAGAAAATTATAATTAACATATCCAAGTTTAGCTTCAGTGTGTTTATAATAATCAAATTGGTAGTTTATCTAAACTGCCTCAGCAAATAACATTTCTCTTTAAGTTATTCTACACATGTACTACCAAAAGCTTACCTAAGGTATTATTTCTGTATTTTGGTATCATTACTTCCTTGCTTTATAAATTACCACTTCTTGGCTTTTGAGAGTGAGAAGTTCATTGCTGTGTCCAGAATGTAGTTAAAAGATACTGCCATGAAATGAGACTTTTTGTGCAAAAAATTGGAAATATTGTAAAAGAAACAAAGTAGTACAGAAAAAAGGAGAATGCAATGCAATTAAAATCATTTAATTTTTTAAAAAATTATTTTAACTAAACATTTATCAAGCTTCTTTTAGGTATCAAGACAATGTACTGCCCCATGCAAAGAAAGAAAACAGAAATGTGTCCTTGCCTCATGAAAAGTACAGTATCGTAGGTAAGAGATGATGAAAACACAACCAACATAGGAATTGAGTCCTAACAATCATGAGTAATGCTGTATAATCCAAAACAAGAATTAGAAAAGATGAGAAGAAAATTTAGAAGGTTCTTCCTATGTGGAGTTATCCACAGGGCATGATTTGAAGGACAACAAAAAGCTGTGCTCTAAAATATCTCACCAATCACAAGATGCTGGATGAACACAACACTGTAAATGCAAATATGCTAGCCTCACGGGATATATATGAACCTAATATCAAGATGTAGTTTTGATAACTGTCTCAATTTTGAGAAGCTATATTCCCTTAGGTTCAAAAGCTTGAGCTAGAATACTATTCTTGTTTTCTATTAACTAATTAACATAAAGGGTTTTACTGGGGTGGTCTGGTGAGATAGCAGTCAGAGCCAAAACAAATCTTCGGAAACTGTTTTGTTTTGTTTTGCTTTTTGTTAGTACTGGGGATGGAACTCAGGACCTTGCACTTTCAAGGCAGGTGCCTGAACCACTGAGCTAAATCCCTGCCCCCGGAAACTTAATTCTTTAATTTTGCACCCAGGAAATTGAAGTTCAGGAGCTGGAATCTAGGCCTCCAGACCAATCTTTTTAGACCACATCATTTGTTTCCTTGGATTCAGTTATATCTAATTTTCTTGCATACCCTACTCACACTGTATAAGCTAAAATACCATTACAAATCCTTCCTAAACTGCTAAAGTGCATATAAATATATTTTATTAATTATCAGATACAATTTATTTTTGAGAATTATCCAGGAAAGCAATGTGGTAATAAAAATCTTAAATGTGTCTAACCAAACAGTTGACATAAGTCCTACCTCCTTGTTCCATTAACACATCTAACAGATGGATTTCATGCCCCTTTTTAGCAATCTTACAGTATTTGAAATACAGCTTCCCTGAACTTTTCAGAGAAAGATGCCTTATCAATATATACAAGAAACACCTATAACTTTGTAACTTTTCCTGATATAACTCTTAACACCTGTCTCAACTTTTCCATGTTTTCCTTTTAATGTCTCTAACAAATTCATGACATTTTACCTATAAAAAATTTAGAAGCAATGAATTTTTCCTTTGTCTGAAACCACTGGCCTAGTGTAACAACAGTGGTTCTAGACCTCAACTGCCCATTAGAAATACCTGAGGGGTTTTTGAAAACTACTTAGGCATCCTCAGACCTCTGGTCTCTAGGGTAGGGACCCAAGTATTGGAAATTTAAAAATTTCAGGTGATAATGCCCAGCTGAAGTGGAGAACTAATGTGCTTAGAGGAGATTGAATTGTTGATGTCAAAGTGGTAACGTTGCTAAATTTGGAGTACACCTTTTTATTCAACCTCTTCTGATTGCAATCGTGACTTACAAAGTGGTAGTAGAAATTGGAAGAATAGTCTATGGTCATCCTTACCACAGTAATGGTTTACATTTAATGAATGCTTCCAACTTGTCAGGGGCTTGTGCTAAGGGCTTTAAATCATCTCATCTCATACACAATTTTAATCTCAAACTAAGTAACTCATTTCCATTTTACAGATGAAGCCACTAAGAGTCAGAGACATTACTTCAGTAGAATGCCCCAAATTGTACAATCTGGAAGCAGAAAAACCCAAATCCTAATCTTTATCAACTCCAGAATACATACTCCCCTAATACTATTCTGCATTTCCTTAGGACTGATTTGCTGTTCTAGCTCAGATAGAAGTTGAAACAGGGAACTTGATCCTCTGCACAAAACAATTCAGAATGTGTAATGGTTAAGAATATTTGATAATCATGAAAAATACTAGAGGAAACCCTGGAAGAAATTTTTAAAAAAACTTATCAGCATGGGAAAAGCCCGACTGTAACATAAACCACAGAATTCACATAATATGATTCCATAAGATTAAAAATTAAAAAGCTCTGATGACTAAAGCTACTACAAAACTGAAACAGAATTATCAAATTGGGAAAAAAAGATTTGCAGCTCACTAACAAATGGGCTAATTTCTCTAACACACAAAGCATTCTTATAATAACCCAAGAAAACAAACACATCAGCCTTTAAAACATATGAAAAGATTCTCAACTTCACTTATAGTTAGAGAAATGCAGATTAAAAACTACACCAAGATGATATTTTCCATCCTTCAGATTAGCAAAGATCACCATCATATATTGGTAAGTTGGGAAGGAAACAGGCAAAACCTCTATAGAGGGTAACTTGACAATATCTACCCTAAATTACAAATGCACTAGAAATTACCTAAATTATAAATGCAGGAAGATATCCTACAAATACATTTCAATAGGAGTCTTTATGTTGTCTTCATTAGCAATAGCATAATATTAAAACCAATGAAAATGTCCATTATTACATACATTATACTAAATCCATGCAATGGAACAGTATGCAGACATAGAAAAGAAGTGAAAAACAGGCCTGGGGACTTAGCTCAGTAGTGCTGCTGCCTGCCTCACAAGTACAAGGTCCTGAGTTCGATCCCTGGTACCAAAGAAAAAGGTAAAAAAATGACAGTTACAGAAAAGTGTTTATGGGGGAGGTTTTCTACATATACATATTTGCTTGATACATAAAATATGTCTGGAATGATAACACACCGGTTGCCTCTGGGAAAAGAAAAGGTGGCTGAGGACAGGGATGAAAAGGAGACTTTTCACTGTACACCAAAGATGAATACAAATTTTAAATAGAAGGTAAAGAGGCCAATGAGGACAGACAACTGATGTACCAGTCTTTCACTTCACAAATGAAAATAAAAAGAACCACAATTAAAATTCAAACAATAAAAAAAGTAAAAATTTCCTTGTTAAATATTTACAGAGCCTAGCATAATGCTTCTCCCATAGCAGGAGTTCAATACATATTTGTTGGATAGATGAATGCTTAGATGGGTGTATAAAATACAGAGTTTGATGAGACAAGATAGAGTCAGACCGATAGCTTCTTCCATCTTAACCTGGAAATAGGATTTAGATTACACATTTCTAAAAACAATTTAGATTACCCACACTAATAGTTACATACCAATTTACAGAACAAATCATTACTATGTTCAGATAAATAAATTTACTACTGTTTAAAAAAATAAGACATATAAGGAAAAAAAAGATGGTTTTTAAATGTCGATTACAGGCCAGGCACGGTGGCACATGCCTATAATCCCAACACTTGGCAGCCTGAGGCCGGCCTGGGATACATAGTGAGTTTAAGCCTAGCCTGGACTACAAAGCAAGACCCTTTCTCCAAAAACAAAAACAAAAACAAAACCAATGTGAATTACAGAATTCTCAAGTGCAAAGCTAATGTTTAAGCTTTATCTGTAGCAAAACAGCTATCATATAAAAGTTGCACTAATTTTGACATCTCATTTACCAAATAATTTCTTTATTAATGAAGTAGAGAATGCTAGAATATATTTTGTTCCTCTTTTATTTTCCCTGTAGTGTTCAGGCTACAGCCTAATATCAGTTATCATTTAAAATATTATTATAAACCAGGTGCAATGGTACACATCTGAAATCCCAGCTACACAGGAGGCCTAAGCAGAAGAGTCACATGTTCAAGCCTGGGAAACTTAGCAAGACTCTGTCTCAAAATAAAAAATAAAAAGGGCTGGAAATGTAGGTCATCACTAGAGTACTTGGCCAGCTTGTGCAAGGTTCTCTGGTCAATCCCCAGTACTGAAAAAAAATTACTATAAAATTTAAAAATATTTACCACCATGCCTAGAACATAGCAGGCACTCAAAACCTATAATCGAAGAGTTCTATATTCTATTATTATCTTAAACTATTTATAATTAGGACCATATTTCTTTTTACCAATTAGCTCACATGGTTAAAGAATAGTATTACCAATAAATACTGTTTTGACGCTAATAACTTGCCACATTGTGCTTTACAAAGGCAAATCACCATGTTGCAATGCATATATTCTTGATTACTTGGCAACTGTGGAAGGAGAAACAGAAATAAGACAGTTAAAATTTAGAACTCAGCTCTGAACATATCATGCTAAATTCTAACTTAAGTGTTCCTGGTGAAAGATGCTAATGCTGTAGGCTCCTATAAAATAAATGCATTGAGGGTTTTCCCCTTCTGTTGCCATCATCATCCATAGAACTCAGAAATCTACCATCATATTTTCTCTAGCCCAGATGTTTATGTCAAAATACCCATCTCTTATTTCCTTAGCAAAACGAAAATTTTTTGAGCCAAATTTCTCTTTTTGGGTTGAAAATGATAAACTTCACTCCAAGTTACCAGTAAACTGTTTCTCAGTAGCTTCTTAACATCTCCGCACCACATGCCTGG
Organism: Heterocephalus glaber; assembly: GCF_000247695.1. The sequence goes on along the minus strand of NW_004624838.1, from coordinate 1,901,960 downwards.
CCTCTAGGGCCTAGTTTACCTACCAGATCAAACATCTTCCCTGATTCAAGTACAAAACACCAAGATAGGTATGGCACTGCACACCTGAAATCCCAGCACTCTGGGAGGCTGAGGCAGGAAGATGGCAAGTTTTAGCCCAGCCTGGGGAATTTAGCAAGACCCTGTCTCAAAAAAATTAAAGGACTAGGGATGTAGCTCAATGTGAAGGCCCTGGGTTTAATCCTCAGTACTCCAGGGAAAAAGAAAATATAAAACATCAAATTGCCTAACATTAAACACCTTTCTTTTCCCCATTTGAAACTTTCCTTGTGAAATAAGGACCACACATTCTAGTGTGACAGGCAGAATAACAGCCCCCAGGTCTGTCCACATCTGTATGTTATTTTACATGGCAAAAGAAACTTGGAGACATGATTAAGATGAAGGACCTCGTGATGAGGAGATTATCACGCTTTACCCGGGTGGTCCCAACCTAATTCCTTTAAAGTGCAGAACATTTCCCTACTATGGTTACAAAGAGGACAGGGTGATTGAAGACAAGGCAGAGAGAGGTGACATTGCCGGTCAAAAGCCAAGAAATGTGGAGATTTCTAGAAGGTGGAAGAGGCAAGAGAACAGATTCTCCCCCACAGGGCTGACAAGAGGAACACACCCCTACTACACTTTTATTTCAGCCTGGTAAGACCAATGTTGGACTTCTGATCTACTGCAAAGTCTATGGCAATTTGTAACAGCAGCAATAGAAAACCAGTAAGTCAGTTTCCAGTTTGAAAATATTCACAGTCTTCATACTCCCCATCTGATTTTCATTGCAATAGTGAGTAATACCTTTGAAACTTAAATGAATGAGTTAGCTCTCTCAAGCTAAGTTTATAGGAAACTTCTAGAGTTTTCAAAAATGATTCAGGCAGCTGTTTCTCTTTCAAGTTGCAAAAATTCATCTAGCTATTTCATAATAGGATATTTCCTTAACCTTATACAGGTTGCATATCTCTTATCCAAAATTCTTGAGACCAGAGGTATTTTGGATTTCTGATTTGTTTGCATATACATAATGAGAAGGAATATTTGCATATAATGAGACAGCTTGGGGATAGGACCCAAGTCTAAACACAAAATCCACTATGTTTCATATTTACCTTATACACACAGCCCGAAGGTAAGTTTATTCAGTATTTTGGGGGTGCCTTTGATTTGACTATGACTTGTCACAAAGGGTCAGGTATGAAATTTTCAACTTGTACATTCCTGTTGGTGCTCAAAAAGTTTCAGGATTTGGAACTTTCCAGGTTAAAAATGCTCAACCCATACAACCATAACATATATACTGAGTTAGCATATATAGCAAGAGGATGGTTATAAAACCTTGTTTCCTGATGAGATTCTATCTCAAGTCTCCTTAGGGATCTTGCTCCAATTCCCTCTTATCTAACAGCAACCCCTCCTCACCACTATGATGGCTACCCTTAGGTTGTAAGGCCCTTAGGCATGATGTGTACATTCAGAGCACTATTTCTCTTCCTTCCTGAACTAACATTTTAAGAAAATCTGTTTTCTTTGTTTCTATTTATTTTATTTATTTTGTAGTATTGGAGATTGAACCCAGGACCTTGTGCATACTAAGCAGATGCTATATCACTGAAGGACTATATGATGCCATATCTATACTATACTATAAGATGCTATATCACCTCCAGCCTTCTACTTCTATTTCTAGCTCTTTGTAGCCTCTCTACTCTCTACCTCCACCTGATGCTGCCCTTAATTCTGATCCCCTAACTGACAAATCCAGTGGACTCTTTTCAAGGAGGGATCCACCTGGCCTCCTCGCTCCCTTGATCTCTGTGATACACTCCTCCCTGGTTCTCTTCCTACTATTGCATGGTTCTGAGTCTCCTTGGCAATGCCTCTTTCCCCTCAACCTGTCCCTAAACCCTACATTCCCAAGCTCCCTGTCCTCTCTCCTCCTTCTCTCTTGTCATTCCTCAGGGAAGTCTCTCCAAATCCTCTCCTTGACACCTTAACCACCCCATCTCACTGGGATATGAGCTCCTCCAGGGTCTCCTTGCTTCCCTGGGGACTCTACCAGAGTTCTTGAACACTGTGAGATGATAAGTGACTCAGCAAACTGACATTTTATAAAGATGAGTCTGGGAGTGGTATGGAGGTGTGACTAGACTGTGCAGAGCTTGGAGGTAGGGAAATGAGAAGACAAAAGTATAAACACAAAATGACGATACAGTAGTCTCCACTTGTCTGAGGTTTTGCTGTCTGAGATTCCAGTTATCTGCTGCCAACTGTGGTCTGGAAATGTTAATATTTGTCTTGACTGTTTCTAGAGAGAGATTGCATTTGCCTAAATTTTATTACGGTATATTTTAAAAATTGTTCATTTTATATCTCTTACCATACCTAATTTATAAATTAAACTTTATTATAGGCATGTATGTATAGAAAAACCCCCAGTATATATAGGGTTTGTCACTGTGTATGGTCTCAGACATCCAGTGGGGGTCCTGGAATTATCACTCACAGATGGGGGTGCTACCATAGCCTGAATTATCACCTCCACAAATGGAAAGGAGGAAAACCAAGGAGAAACATTTCAGAGGCACTGTTTACTGACAGGATTGAGTGACAGAGTTGAGTCAAAGGTTTCAAGCTCCAGAGTTTAGAAAAGTAATAAAATAATGAACAGAAATTGGGAGATCAGGTAAAGAAATAAGGTGTGAGGGATTTGAAGCACTCTGTTTTAGATATGGAGCGTCCAAGCAGAGGTGGCCTCCAGGCATTTGAAGATTGGGCTCTGAAATCAAAAGAGAAATCCAGATTGAGGCTATAGATAGTGTAGGGAATTATTTCCAGAAATGTTATCATGAAACATACTAAAGTTGATGGATATGCACTAGGTAGCTAATATTTGCTGAATAAATTGAATCTGTTTATATTCTTTTTCAAGTGCCCAGCCCAAGCACCAGAACACTCAAGACATTCACGGATACTCCACAATACCTCCTTGTCCCCCATGAGTAGTCCCCAGCTGTTACTTTCCTGGTTCTACTTCCAGATTGTTTCTAGATATCACCAAAAAAGTGATCTCTCATCTAAGGGGCCTCTTCTGACACTCTAAACTTCTTGGAAGGCATCTAATATTAACTTACTGTTGAATAATACTCCAGACAGGTTTTCTTTGTTATTGTCGTTCCTGAGACAGGGTCTCACTCTGTAGTCCAGCCTGGCCTCAAACTCCAGATCCTCCTGCCTCAGCCTCCCTGAGTGCTGAGATTACAGGCAGGTGCCACCTCACCCAGCTCTCCAGAACAGGTTTTCTAAACAAAATATTTTCCATTTTTCTGGAGCCTCCAACCTGATCTCCTTTTCTTAGCTTTAACCTTTGCTCTCATCAATCACCTTGCTTCCTAATTTATTTATAAAATCTGGACCATTTAGTACATCTTTGGGTTTTTAACCACAATTTTCTTGTATTTCCACTAGACCCCTCTCCCTTTCCCTATTGTTTTTTCCAAGGCTTTATCTTCTGTGCCTTTGGCATATTTTTCCCCCTCTAGGACCTTATTCCTTGACTTTCTTTTCTCTACTATCTCTCCTCCAGGCACTCTCTTCCTTTGGCCTACAGACATATCCAAGCCTCCCTTATCTTTAAAAAATTATTTCCTTTACTTTGATTCTCTTGCAGATACCATTTTCTCTGTTTTTATTAATAAGGAATATAAACTTTACAACTATGTGTAGTCTTTGGAGTGATTTGAATTATTGTTTTATTTTATTTATTTTAGTACATATTTGTGTCAGAATTTCCATAATGTCGGTTTCTGTAAGCCAGACTTTTTTGTTTGGTTTGGTTTTGGTTTTGCCTTTGGTTTTTTGAGACAGGATCTCTCTTTAAGTTGCTAAGTGGCCCAGGCTGGGCTCAAACTTGCCATCCTCCTGTCTCAGTCTCCCAAAGTGCTGAGATTACAAATGTGTACCACCACATCTAGCAGTAAACCAGAAATCATTTGATAAATTTATTATAAATAATTTTCAGTATTCAAAAAATACTTATTTGGAATACTAGCTTCTGAAAAACAACAGATAATATAATATTACTTTGCCATTTCGTGTTCACAGGGAGTTTATTATCAATGCACTTAGAGTTGTCATGTGGTTGTTACCTCTTAGTCATAAGGCAGGATTTTCTGATGTCTACAACAACAGCAATTATATTCATTTAAGGCTGCAACCAAGAGTCTTGGGCAATCTTTATGACAGTAAGTATAGATGTAGGTCTGAGAAGTAGTCAGTCAAGTTTGAAACTTAGAAGGTACTATGAAAACACTACCTTTTTCTGTTATTAATTTAAATACAATCAATGTTGTTTCATAAAATATATTTGTCTTGTGTTTGGAACTTTCTAGCAGTCATGATGGCAGTGCCTTCTATGCTGTACATACACCTGCATCTCTCCTTCTAGCCTAAAAAGCTGCCTGTCTGCCATGTTCTGCAGTAGATGCCTTCCTAATTGTTGATGAAGTTAGACAACATACCCAAATGCTATGTTAAGTACTGTACTTGGATCTAAGAGCTAAATAATGAAATATTTAAAACAAATTAATTTTTATAAACAATAACTTTTAGAAAAAGTTATTTTTATAATTTCACAAAAACAAAATATATATTTTATGTACTCACAGCAAAATAAAGGCCTCACAACTAGCAAAACTGCTGGAAAATATTGAAAGATGTGATTTGGAGTAAAGCAAATTTCTTTCTTTCTTTTTTTTTTGTGGTACCGGGGATTGAACTGGGGTCCTTGTGCTTGAGAGGCAGGCGGCGGCACCACTGAGCTAAATCCCCAGCCCACAAATTTATTTCTTACAATTGTTAAAATATAAATATTAAGGGCAGGGGATTTAGCTCAGTGGCGCCGTGCCTGCCTTGCAAGTGCAAGGTCATGAATTCAATTCCCTGTACCGCAAAAAAAAAAAAGAATTCCCCAAAATATAAACATTAAATTTAAAAATCTCCTAGCAACTGCTAGGTATAAAGTACTTCACCAGGCACTGAATTTAAGAATAAAGAGTTATAATGGCTCAGTTGAAAGGTATTCCAAACTTTCTATATATTCTATATTATTTTCATTTTATAGATAATAAGGGTGCAAAGAAATTGTCCACGGTCCCACAGCATACAGGAGGAAGAGGTGGGAGTCAAATTCATATTGATTACCTGTCAAAGTCTGTTTGTTCAACAAGTGTTTCTGAGAGCTTTCTATATGACAGCGTTCTAGGGGCTTGGGACACACCAGGGAAGAAAATGGAAGAAGACCCCTGCACTAGAGCTGCCTACTCTCCCAGAGGGGTGGGGCCAGCTGAACCCCACTGTGCCCTATCCCATCCTGGCCTCTGGAGAAAGGAGGTAAGGCCGCCAAGAATGGGGCCTGGGATTTAGCTCAGTGGAGCCTGTCTCACAAGTGCAAGGTCCTGAATTTGATCCCTGGTACCAAACCAAACCAAACTAAACCAAACCAAACCAAACCAAACCAAACAAAACAAAACCAAACAAAACAAAACAAAAAGAATGGACTCCAACACGTTTCTAGTGGTTTTGATAGCAGCAGAGACTACCATAACCAGAAAGAACATTTTCTAGAGAGCTGTGAGCTGGCTGATTCTCCTCCAAGCTCTAAAAGTGAAGGCTGCAGGACTGGGAATGTAGCTTAGTAAAAAAATTTTTTTAAAGTTCAGGAGGGGCTGAGGATGTAGGTCAATGGTAGAGCCTTAATTAGCAGGGCCCAGGGTTCAATCCCCTGCCCTGCCAAAAACTAAAAAATAAATTTAAAAAAGTGAAGCTTGCAAGAGGGGCTGGGCAGGGAGGGGCTAACCACTGGGTGATCATATTTGGGAAATTTACAAGAATAGAAGTTTCATTTCCCCTCCATGCCAGGTTATTGAAGCTTTGGGTAAATTCTATTCTATCAAATAAGAGAAGAATCCTTTCTTCACCAGCCATGCCTATAATACCTAAGGATGATCAATCATGTTGGAGAAACAAGAGGCTGCTGCAGAAAGTAAACAGTCTTGATTGTAAGACTGGGATTTAAATATCCATTTAGCACATAAAGCCTTGGAAAACTAATTTTAATTAAAAAATGGAGACAGATTCCAGATTCATAAATATTTCTACATGAATTCTATCAAAACTGTATGGTTTGTATGCATATATTATAAGATAATGTTTATTCTAGAAATCAGAATGCTATAGAAAGCTTCATTATTCATTTTACAGACTTCACATAGCATTGAAATAAAAACCTGGATACATAGCACATACAAAAAAAGAAAATTGCATTCAAATATCATTTATTAAAACAAGTGCAAAAAATAAAATATCTGCAATCAATTCTAGTAGTATATTAACAGAATAACCACCACTAACAAAATAGGCTTTTTTCAGTAATATAAATATGGTACAATATTAGGAGAATTATAAGTTAGATGGATCAAAAGAGTAAAACTAGGGCCAGGGATTTAGCCCAGTGATTCCACTGCCTGCCTCGCAAGCACAAGGTCCAGAGTTCAATCCCCAGTACCAAAAAAAAAAGGAGTAAAAGTATAAGATAGCTTTGAGAGAAAATAAAAAGCTACTTGATAAAAGCCCATATTTGTTCCTGGTTTGTTAAAAAACCCAAAGTATCCCATGAAGACAAGATGAGGAATAAACATAATCAAGCAAGACATGATTAAAGCATTTCAAACATTAAAACTTTAGCTACATTTTCATGAAAAACGCAACAATCAAAAAGCTTCAGTATCATTGGTATTATTCATATCTGTTCAGAAAGCTAGCTAATGAATAAGAAAGACAGTCAGACATAGTGGCACACACCTGTACTCCCAGTTGCTCAGGAGGCTGAGGCAGGAGAGTCTCAAGTTTAATGTCAGCCTGGGTAATTTGGTGAAACTCTGTCACAAAATAAAATTTTAAAAGAGATTGAGATGTATCTCAGTGCTTCCTGAGTTTAAATCCCAGTGTGGTATTTTTTTTAAAAAAACCAAGAAATATAGATATTAAGCCAGGTATGCCGGGCATGGTGGCAGATGCCTGTAATCCAGGTGACTCAGGAGGCTGAAGCAGAAAGAAAGCAAGTTTGAGGCCAGCCTGGGCAACTCATAAGACCTTGTCTCAAAAAATAAAGAAGTATGAGGATATAGCTTAGCGATAGAGCATTTGCTTACCATGTGTATAGCCCTGGGTTCAATCCTCAACACACACACACACACACACACACACACACACACACACACACAACATAAATATTAAATATGCTAGATGAAATTTATCATTATAGATGATCTACTTGTCTGGCAGAAAAACCTAGAGTCAGGGAAGAAAACTATTTCTCCCAATAAGAGAGTTCAGAAAGATGTTTCATCAGAGGGTCACTTTCCTGTACCATGTGGAAAAGGTAGGAGAAAAAAGATCTCATTCAAAAGGGCCTTGACTCAGGCCTTTTCACGTGCTCTTTCTTCTGCTTCAAACACTTCCCCTAAATCTTGCACGCTAGCCACTTTCTTATCATTTATTTGTCATCAACTTCCTGTACTGTTGAAAGACCCTTACCTACTCCAGCCCTTAGTAAGACAGCCGGTAGCACTCAACGTTTCCGTGGCGCGGGCTGCCGGGATGTGTGTCACTCGCATGTTTACTTTTCCTTCTGGCTGAGCAGTACACAGACCGAGTTTCCCTGCCAATGTGGCAGGGGGTCAGTGCCGCTTGGAGGACGGGGAGATCTCTCAAGCACAACTCTGCTCCCTTCTCCCTTTCCCATCAATTAAATCAAGACTCCAAAGACCCAGAGGACAAGGAACCACGAGATCAAAGTAAACTTGCTGGAGCCTCCGAGCCTAAGGCGCAGGTTCAAAGAGGACTGCAGCAGGAGCTGCCCAACCAGAAACACTCACGTGGGCCTGTTGCAGGCGAGGGAAGCAAGTTCATTGCTTTCAGGTAAGAACTTTTAGGGTCAAAAATGTGTCAGATATTATGGCACGTGACGAGCACTAAGTAGTTTAGTTTTTGCAACTGCATTTTTACATGAGAAAATAGAGATGTAGTGATTTTAGTACGATTTCCCAAGACTTCTGAAGTAGTAGAGTCAGTTTGTTTTTGGAGTCCACACTCTTTACCATTAGGCTGTACCAACTCATCAGAGGAAAACAGTTTTTAAAAGGAAGAGTAAGGAAAAGGATCTTTCTTATCTTACTAAAACCAAAACATATATACCTATAAAAACAGAAAATAAAGAAGCACAAAAGATAGATACATAGATCAATAGAACAGAACCATAGATAAACTTAAAACAATATGCCCGAAGCATTAATTTTATTTGCTAAATTATTTAATTAATTATCTATTTCTCTATTTTTTGCTTTTTTGAGACAGTCTTACTATGTGGTCCAGGCTGGTCTCCAACTCATGGGAATGCTCCTGCCTCAGCCTCCTGAGTGCTGGGATCACAGATATGTGCCATAGTGCCTGTCTCCAAAGGATTTGTTTTACAAAAGGGCAAAGCAATACAGCAAAGGACAACCTTTTCAATAAATGCTGCTGGAGTAGTTAGACAGCCATAGGCAAAATAAATGAACTTCAACACACAACTTACACCTCATAAAAAAATTAAGTCAGTGTGGATCATGGGCTTAAATGTAAAGCACAGAACTATACCACTTTTTTTTTCCCCATTAAGTTTATTGGTACATTTTCGGTATACAATACAGTTATATTCATCATTGGGATCTTGTACCATTACATGAGTCTCTTGGTTCTTATTTTTTTCCCCCTTCCCTTGCCCTCCCTTCCCTATTTGCAAAGACCTTGTTTCCGTTTTTTTTCCTCTTCTCATATTTTTTCCTTTCTCTTTTTTCCCTTCCCCTACCCCTCCCAATTCCCCTGCTCTTTTAGACCTTTTCTTCCTATTACACAATATCAGTTATACATTTTTAAAATTACAATATCAAGATCTAGGAGACATTACCACAGATTTTACAGAATTTAAAAGGATATAGAAAGCATATTACAAAAATCTTTTTAAAAATAAATTTGACAACTTCTAAGAAGTACTTTAGAAGACAAATTAATGAAACGTTTTAACTCTGGAGGAAATATAAAATTTGAATAGCACCTATTAAAGAAAGTATATTCCTAGCTTGAAAACTTACCTATATGACAACAGAAGGCTCATAAACATTTTAACTGATAAATTATATCAAACAATTAAAGCAGAAAAAAGAAGGAACACTTCTCCCCTCATTTTAGGAACTCAACATTGTGCTAATCCTAAAACTGGATAAAGATAATAGAAGAAAAAAGTATGAACATAGATAGAAATTTGTTTAACAAAACAAACTATTGGAAGTCAGATCTGGCAGTATGTAGAAAGTGGTTTTGTTATAGGCATGGCAGTGTTGGTTCAGCATTGGAAGATCTACCCCCAAAAGTCATCATTTTAACAGAGGAAAGGAAAAAGCCATATGATCCTGTCACTAGTTGGAGAAAGAGTATTGGACTAAATTCTACAGCTGTTCATAGTTAAAGCTATCAGAAGACTAGAAGTAGAACAGAAACTTCTCAACAGATCAAAGACATGTACTCCATACTTCCAACAAAAACTCCTTCTATGAATGGAGACGATACAATGCTTTCTCCCTAAAGTGGGGAACAAGGGCATATATGCCTACTCTTCATCTGTCCATTAGACTTTGAAACATAGGTCTAAACCAAAATAGTCTGGCAATAAAATGATACAACTAGGATAGGATTGGCAAGGTAGAAGCAAAATCTTTATATGTAGATGAAATGATCATCTACAGAGAAAATACTAGAAATCTCTAGGAGCCCCTAGAACTTGTACTTGAATTTAGCAGGATTAGAAAACACAAGGTATATATAAAAATTCAGGTCTGTGTATACTTGCTATAAATGAAGAATTGGATATTGAAATTTAAAAGTTATGTAGGAGTACAAAGGACCTAGAAAAGGTTTTTTTTAAAAAAAAAAAACAGTGTTGGAAGACGTTTAGTTCCTAATTTTAAGACTTCTTCTAAAGCTACAGTAATCAAGGCAGTGTTGGTGTAACTATACCACTTTTAGAAAAAGAAGAAAATCTTCAGGATCTAGGGCTAGGGAGAGTTCTCAGTCTTGACACCAATCAAAATCAATAAAAGGAAAAATTGATGAATTGGACCTAATCAAAATTAAAAACTTCTGTTCTGCTGATAATCCAGTTAAGAAGATGAAAAAACAAGTTATGGACTGGCAGAAAATATTTGCAAATCATATATTCACCAAGGGGGTTGTATCTGTAATGTATAAAGAACTCTCAAAACTCAATAGCTAAAAAAATCCAATTAGAAAATTTGCAATTGGCTGAGGCACCATGTCCTTTAAAAATATGACACCTCACAGCTTCTACTTCTGGGTCCTGTAGCAGTAGAGCTGGCTCCAGAGTTGCTGAGAAAAGGGAGAAAATGAGTTGGAAGTGACCTGAGGCAATGAAGTGATGGAGATAAGAGAGAAGGGAGAATTCAGCCTATGCTGCCCGGATGTATCTGTAGTAGCCAGAGGTGCTTAAACTCTTCTCAGTGGGGAGGGGCTGCTCACCACCTTCTGAAGACTCAAGGGCAAAGCCACCGCTTTATATGTGAAAGTGATACTACCCTGCTAAACCACCAGCCAGTGGGGTATTTTTAAAATATTCTCTGTTGCAATCATAATTACTACTCATTAAAGAAAATTTAGGAATTTTAAACAATCAGCTTGCTACTCAAATGCTACATAGCAGTGTTAATCTTTTGGTATTAAATGTTCCTCTAGACATTTCTGTGCATAATTTTTTGGTGTGTTTACATAGTTATTATTATACTGTACATACGATTTTATGTTCCTTTTGTACTTAACATAAACATTTTTTCTATGTTACCAGTCTTTAAAAAAAAAGAAAATTTGCAGTTGGGAGGTGGAGTCAGGAAAAATCTCAAGTTTGAGACTAGCCAGGGTACCTCGCAAGACCCCACCTTTAAAAAAAACAAAAAAATACACTCCCCCAATTTCACTTATGGACATTTATCCCAGACAGGCAAAAACTTAATTTCACACAAAAACCTACACACAGTTGTTCATAGCTTTACCCCTAACAGCTCCAAACTAGAAACAACCCATATGCCTTTCAACAAGTGAATGGTTAAACAAACTCTGATCTATCCATACCATGAAATACTTCTCAGTAATAAAAGGAACAATTGGATGGATCCCTAGAGAACTGAGTTGAAAAAAAATTCTCAAAAGGTTACATACTTTATGATCCATTCATACAACAATCTTAAAATGACAACAAACAACAACAACTGGGCATAATGTTTCATGACTGTAATCCCAGAACTCTGGGAGGCTGAGGCAGGAAGATCATAAGTTTGAGCCCAGCCTGGGCAATTTAGCAATGTAGTGAGACTCTTGTCTCAAAGTAAAAAGGGCTGGGGATGCAGTTCAGGGCTTTTGGGTTCAGTCCCTTGTTGGAGTCGGGGGACAACAAAGAGATGGAGAACAGTTTTTAGCTTTTGCAAGAGTTAGGATTGGTTAGGATTGGGGACTGGGAGGAGAGATGATGATGGGGCAGACTGTGTTTTGTTTGTTTGTTTTGTTTTTTTGTTACAGGGGATTGAACTCAACTTAGCTATCTCCCCATTCATTCATGCATTCATTTATGTAAGACAGGGTCTCACTAAGTTGTTACATTGCCCAGGTTGGGTTCAAATTTTCAATCCTCCATCCTCAGCCTCCCAGAGTGCTGGGATTTCAAGTGAGTGCCACTACCCCCAGCTTGTGACTGTGACTGTGATTATATGACTGTTTGTATGTACTGAAACGGTATAGAACTTTTACACCAACACGAGTGCATGTAAAATTTAGAATCTGAATAAATTGGATGAATTGTATTAATTTTAATTTCCTAGGTATTGTATTATAGTTATGGGAAATGTTACCACTGGGGGAAAGTGGTTGAAAGATACAGATTATAAATTATAATCTATAATTATTTAAAAATAATTAGTGGAGAAAATAATTAGTGGAAGCTAATAAAATGAAATTTTAGGGTACCTATCTGGTATGCCAGACCTTTATCAAACTATCTAGGGTGCTCTTTCCAATGAGTAACAGGACATTTTTATTTTTAAACACACTGTGGGGAGACATATTAAGTTGACTGTCCCATCTAGAATGAAAATTTTCTCTAGGTGTAATGGTAAATGCCTGCAATCCCAGCACTAGGAGGCTGAGGCAGGAGGACCACAAGTTTGAGCCTAGCCTGGGCTACTTAGCAACTCAGCAAGAACCTGTCTCAAAATAAAAAAGGTCTAGGGGTGTAGCTTATGGCGAAGACTCTGGATTCAACCCCCAGTACTAAAAAGAAAAAAGTGGGAGAATTTTTTTCAATTCTAAATTATAACTATCATGCCACCGGGAACTCTTTATCTTTCTAGCACAGACAGAAATAGTTTGTCTTTAGCAATGGATGCCTGCAAAGCAACACTACTCTTCCAGTTTGACCACAGCTGCCTCCACACAACTTCCTTAGGTATCACAAACACAACCAAGCACCACGTTTCCCTTAAATTTTTTTCTATTAAATTATATTAGCAATTTCATATAAAAAAGAAAACATGTTGAAAAATTATTGCTCTGTAAATGAACTTGATCATTAAGTCCAAAGATCACTGAGCAGGGCTGGGGATTTAGCTCAGTGGTCAGGGTACCAAAAAAAAAAAAAAAAAGAGCAAAGATCACAGAGCATTGATAATAAACTTCTCAGTCTTCTAAATGTTTGTTTTTAAGGGAATGTTCATGTTTCCTTTCAGAGATGGTACCAATCAAGTGCTTGGTCTCTTTCTCTCCAGCAGTGCTCAGTCTTATAAAGGAGGCTTCCTACACAGCAACACTATCGAAGCGGTCAATGTTTTTATTTACTCCCACCAACAGTGGGTCTGGTCGTGTCTCATCTCTACAACCTGAAAGACTTCTACGTTTCAGTTTTGATGTTCACTTTAACTTGCCTTTACCTTTTAAAAATGCTGGGTGATACCGAATAGTTTCTCTAGTGTGAGAAACTGAAAGTGTAAATAAGGATTAAAATGATTAAAATGAATAATTGATAATTTGAAATAGGAAAAGGTCCAAAGGTGTAGGGGCGGTGGGAGGGGAAGGGGAAAGGGAAGAAAGGAAAGGAAAAACTATGAGAAAAGAAAAAAAATGGAAATGAAGTCTATGTAAATAGGGAAGGGTGGAGGGGGTGAAGGGAGGGCAGGGGTAATGGGGAAAAAATAAGAACCAAGATATATCAGGTACAGGTACAGGCACCCAATGATAAATATAAATGTATTGTATACCTAAAATGTACCAATAAAAGAATTTTAAAAATAAATAAAAAATAAAAATAAAAATGCCGGCTGAGTGCAGTGTAACAAGATCTAGGCCCATGGCTCTTTATCAGTTGTCCCCGGGCTCAGGCCCTCAAAGTGACAGACCCAGTCATGTTTCACCTCTACGTCTGGGCATGTCAGTGTCATCACCTCCCTCTAACTCACTCTGACACCCTTCTGGCACCGTGGCTCTGCAGCAGCAGCTAAGCTCAAGGCTTCTTTACTTTCTTAGGGAGGTCCTGGTCCAGGTGACCCTTCCCTCCTACTCGTTTCCAAAGTAAGATTCTCTGAGACTTGCTATCTATGAAGTATTTATTCTCTGTCTTCACCAGGATTTAGCTGTGCAACAGAAAGTGTGTCCTCTCTGTTCCAACAAAGTAGCAAGTTTCATTTTAGCCTGAACTTTGCTTCTCTGGCTTTTGAATGGCTGCAGGCTCACAAATTATTAGTTGACAGAACTTGCCATGCACATCCTCAAAAATAGCCTAAATATTAATTTAGCTGTAATTTTGTTCTTCATAATAATGTCCTTCTAGCTAGGTGGGGTCCTGTATCTACTGGAGGCCACCTCCATGCCATGCTTGGACTCTGGGGAGCAGATTCACAAGGTAAAATTCCCAAGAGACAATCAACGCAGAACTGGGACGCTCGTTTATCTGCTTCTTGCATTATCTGTGTGCAGTTTAAAGTTTGAAGCAAAGTAGCAGATCTAATAAAAGGCCAATTTTGAATTGTAGCCTTTTGTCTTTTAATTTTACAAACACATCCCAAAGCTGTTGCAACCAGTCTGTGCAAGAACAAAAGTTCATTAGTCTGTCTCAACTTCAGAGGAAACATAAATTCCAATAAGCATAGCTAAATTTTCCAAAATAAGAGGATCCAGGAAAAACTAAAGGGTCTAAAACTGCCTACATAACTTTGGCTAGAAAAAAAACACTAGTACTGCCCCAAAATTATATTTTGTACAAATCGGACATAATTATATGGCCCAACCATCATTTTGCAAGTACATAGATTAAGAATATATACTAAGCCAGGTGCAGTAGCACCTGCCTCTAGTACCAAACAAATGTATGTATTCTAAGAATCTATTAGCTATCATCTTCTATAGGAAACCCCAGCCCCTAAATGCCTGTAACACTGAACATTTCTTTCCTGGTGCCCTGGTGCCGTGATTCCCCTATGTAGCTCCTATACCAATTTGTTTATATGCCAGTAATCCTTAGATGAAGGTGGGGGTTTCTTCCTCGGAGACTGTAACTGGTACATAGTAACTCCTTACTTAATGCATCCAGAATGAGTGAATAAATGCTTTAAAGAATCTGGACTGTGGGGTTTTGGGGGTTTTTTTTTTGCATTTTCGTTGTGAGAATTCATAAAAGTTTGAAATTGAGTTTCTACTTTTTTGAATCATGAAATAAATACATGTTCCCAGTGGAAGGGAAAGAACATCAACAAAAGCCAGAGTTAGTCTCTGCCATTAACTTTATTCACTAAACTTCTAGGGGGGGGTGTGTTTTCTCAGTGGTAGACTTGACACATTTATAAAAACAAGAGGTTTAAATTCATTGCTTGCCAGAGAATCAGCTTTTTCAGAGATTTTGGGGGCTACTCATTATTTTATAGCATAGAAACGTATCTTTTTGCTTTCAAAAAATTGGCATTATTGGCATGGTCTTTGCTAATAATGCCAATTGTTATTATAATATGATTTCTTATCTTTTTTTGAAACATACCATTGTCCTTGTGCATCAGTAGAACAGCATTTTGTGAACACCTCTGTTACAGCACTTGTCACTTTTTATTAAAATTATTTGCTCCTGTGACGGCTTCTCTTATTAGACAGCTAGATCCTCAAGGATAAATGCTGGTGCTGCCAATTCTTATGTGTCATTGTAGAGCCACCTCTAGCATGCTGTCTGACACACAGTGGGCCACTAAAAGTATTATTTGAAGAGTAAATTTTTTTTTTTTGGTATCAGAGATCGAACTCGGGATCTTGCACTTGCAAGGCAGGCGACAGAACCACTGAGCTAAATCCCTGGCCCCTAGTAAATTTTTAATATTCTAGGTGCACAGGTAAAGTTTTACATATTTCTAAAGGAGCTCTATTTTTAAATTTAGGAGTTTTCATGGTTATTTAAAACTCCTTTGTATTTCTCTGGCCTGTGCCATTACTGTTAATGTATTTAAATTTTCTTATGTCATTTTGAATATGTAAAAGAATATATTAACAGGGAATTAATTCATATGTCAGGTGAGTAGACCACTGAATTTAATTCTCTATAAACTTTGTCAGAGGTGTTGTGAACTTTAGCACCTGAAGGCTTTTATCATGCTGGGATGAAAGACATTTAAAAGTAATGAGTCATCATCCACAGTGCAGCCGCACACTGCACGTACAAATTTAAAAATACATGTGAAACACCATTTCAAATTTTGTGAGAAGACCTGTCAACATGTCAGGGCATAGCTAACACCAAAATTAGCAATAAGTTAGATTTTGTAGTTAATTATTCCTAGCTAAAATATACCTTTGTTAATAGAATTTAACAGATTGATAGGATTGTTACTTTGTTTTAATGTTGTGGTTTCAAAGCTCTCACATTATTTTATTTCTAAAGCATAAAAAAACCCACATTTTCCCTTAGCTCACATTATTCAATCCATAAAAATGTTTTTTTCTTTTAACTATCTTTCAAATGAGCTTCATTTTCTTCCTTATCACTGTCACCATTCTAAGCCAAGCCAATAGCATCTCTGCTCCTGTAATCGCTCTTCCTCCTCCCCAGCAGCTCTCCACACTAAAGACTGGGATTTAAAAAAAAAAAAAAGATCTAAACCAGGCAAGGTGGTGCATGCCTGTAATCTCAGCACTTGGGAGGCTGAGGAAGGAGGATCTCTGCGAATTTTAGGTCAACCTGGGCTACTAGTGAGTTCAAAGCTAGCCCTGTCTCAAAAAAAAAATCAAAAACAAAGAAACAACCAAAAAATAAAATCTAACCATGTGACATTGTTTTTTTGGTTTTGTTTGTTTGTTTTTGGTTGCTGGAATCAAACCCAGGGCCTTCTACATGCTAGGCAAGCTATCACTGAGTTATTTCATACTCCCATGTTACATAGAATTAAAATCCACAGTGTCTTCACATTATCCCCACCACCACCCAGGCACTGGGGATTAAACCCAGGGCCTTCACACTGAGCTGTATTCCCATTTTTTATTTGAAGTATTGCTAAATTGCTAAGTTTCCCAGGAAGAGCTTGGATTGGTGATCTTCCTGCCTCAGCCTCCCAGAGTCCTGGGATTATTATAAGCATGGACCACTAGCTTGGCTTCCTTACATTATTGCTTTGGGGGGGTGGGTACCAGGAACCGAACTCAGGACTTTGTGCTTGCCAGGCAGGCGAAGTACCACTGGGCTAAATCCCTGGCCCCCCTCACATTATTGTTTTGTTTTATTTTGGTACCGGGTATCAAACTTGGGACCTTGTGCTTGCAACACAGACGGCAACTCACATTATTGTTAAGGCCCAAACTTCTTAGCACAACCTTCAAAATCCTAGCCATTCTGGTCCTCATCTACTTTACTAATTTTATTTATTTATTTGTGTGTGTGTGTGTGTGTGTGTGTGTGTGTGTGTGTGTGTATATATATATATATATATTTTTTTTTTTAACTTGCAGTGCTAGGGATCAAACCCAGGGCCTCACACATGCTAGCCAAGTGCTCTACCACTGCAGTACACCTTAGCCTACTCATATACACTTTAGCTTGCTGCTATCATGGACTTATCTTTCTTCTCCGGCCACACTCACTTTATTTCAATATTATATGGTAACTTTGTCTCTGCTAGTGCTGTTTTCTTTGCTAGGAATATTCTTCCCACTGTCTTTGGTGACTCATACCTGTAGTATTCGCCTGTCTCTTCCTCGTGGGAGCCTAGACTGACTTCGCTGTTTGCTGCATTCACTCATAACACCATGCATATCTCTTTCATAGCAGTTACTGAAAACACGCTTTTACATTTATTTGTGTAGTTATTTGATTACCCTGTATATTCCACTAGACTGTATACTCCATGAGGACAAGAATTGTTTTTCTTATCGTTAAGTCCTCGGCTTCTAGGACAGTGCCTGACATCTAGTATATGCCCAATAAACTATAGTTCAACAAATACTTGTTAGCTCTCTAGTGTATTAATACATCATTTAAGTTAACCACAGATATTATATAACAAATAAAGATTCAAAAGAGGGAATTAAGAAGCAGAATCATAGCTGGGTGTGGTGATACACACCTGTAATCCCAGGGAAATTTAGAGATGAGTTAGACTTCATCTCAAAATATAAATAAGTAAACAGCCAGGCATGGTTAGTGCATGTCTGTAATCCCATCACTCAGGAAGTGGAGGCAGGAGAATCGATACAAGTTCAAGGGCAGCTTGAGCTACATAGCAAGACCCTGTCTCAGAAAACCAAAAATAAATAAATAAACAAATAAAAGCTGTGAATTTAGTTCCATGTGAAGGCCCTAGGTTCAATCTCCAGTACTGAAAAGAAAAAAAAAGAATCATAAAACATTAAATCATTTTTCAGAAATAATTTTAATAGCTAAATTATTAAATCTGATAATAGAGAATGAGATCAACATATTTACGCCACAAAAATTTTCAGCAGTAACATTTTTACCAAAATATAACAATGCCCACCTTCTCCTTTTAATTGCTACAATGAAATAATAACAAAAATGCTAGATTAAACAGGTGTGGCAACTCATGCTTGTAATGCATGGGAGGCTGAGGCGGGAGGATCAAAAATTGAAACCCAGTCTGGGCAATTTAGGGATTCAGTGAGTCCCTGTCTCAAAAAAGAACAAAATAGCTGGGCATGATGGTGCACACCTGTAATCCCAGCACTTGGGAGGCTGAAGCAGGAAGATTGCCATGAGTTTGAGGCCAGCCTGGGCTACATAGTGAGTTCAAGACCAGCCTGAACTACACAGTGAGATCCTGTCTATTTTTTTTTTTTTTTTTTTTTTTGCAGTACCGGGGATTGAACTCAGGACCTTGTGCTTGGGGGACAAGTGTGGCACCACTGAGCTAAATCCCAGGCCCAATCTTGTCTTAAAAAACTAAACAAACGAACTAAACACACACAAAAAAAACCAAAATAAAAAACAAAGGGGCTGGGGCGGTTCAATCCCTGGTACAAAAAAAGAAAAAAATACAGATGAGATTTATCAAATGCTACTATGTGCTCATTACTGTGTTGAGTGTTATATATGCATTACCTGATTTAACCTTCTCACTTCTAGTTGAAGTAGACATTATTAAACACATTTCACTTGTGAGGATTAAGGCTCAGGATATTAGATTGACTTCCTTCCCCAAAATGATGAAACCACTAAGTAACAGAGATGATGTAGCCAGTAGTCAACCCAAATCTACCTGACTCCTGATGCCCTCCATTATGCCTGAGCCGTTATCGTTTATATGATGTCTTTTATTTACTTATGTAACTCACACATTTGGCTATACTGTGTTTCAGGGTTTCCAGAATAGTCCTGATTTCTGTGATTCAGAGACACTATCACCAGAGATATATTTGTCAGAGCATGTGTTTTGTTCTTTTGGTTTAGGAAATAAGATTATTATGCCCTACTATCATTTAGTCAAGTGCTAAGCCTAGAAAACATACCTCATAAATTCATGTTAAATAACTGAAGGATTATCATACAGGATACACAAATGTACAAAAAGTTCACAGGTAAACAGAAAAATCTATTTAAGTGAATTAGAAAGAATAAAACATAAGTCAGGCATGATGGCACACACCTGTAATTCTAGCACTTTGGGATGATGAGGCAGGAGAATCACAAACTCAAGCCCAGCCTGGGCAACTTCAAGACTTACCAAAACCCTGTTTTTGTTGTTGTTGTTGTTTGTTTTAAAAGGTTGGGATGTAGCTATGTAGCTCAGTGCAAAGGTCCTGGGTCCAATCCCCAGTACTAAAATAAATAAATAGCTTACCAAAGTACTTCTGAGTTTTCTCTCTGCCTTGTTAAATTTTGAAAATAAAAGTTCAATTTAATTTTTATAATTCAATGCAATAATAAAAAGCAATACCACTGTCTACATCTTTAAATATATAGTTCCTGACCAGTCAGAAGGTTCTGATTCACTTCAGGCATGGTGGCACACGCCTGTAATCCCAGCACTCTGAGAGGATGAAGCAAAAGCATTGCAAGTTTGAGTCCAGCCTGGGCAATTTAGTGACATAGCAAGGTCCTGTCTCAAAATAAAAAAGGGGCTGGGCCGGGGATATAGCTCAGCAGTACAACACCTACCTGGTAAGCGTGAGGCCCTGAGTTCAATTCCTGGCACCAAAAAAGGAAAAAAAGGGGGCCGGATATGTGGCTCAGTGTAAAGACCCTGAGTTCAATCCTCAGTACTGAAAAAAAAATTTCTGATTCACCATTTATACAGGCAAAACAATTGTGCACACATGGTCACTAAAATGACACAAGATTTATTCATACTCATCAAAAAATGTTTAAATTTTTAAATTTAATTGAGAAAAGTACATATGATTCAAATTGTCCATAAAATATTGAAAATTAATCAAACTCTCTAAATGCTAGTAGTCATACACAAGTTCCTTTCAGCATAATTGCTTTCAAAGCTTTGCTCACTTTTTATACCAATTCTAAAACTTCAGGGAGAAATCTAAATTAAGTACTACAGCTTAAAAATGGAAGCTGGGAGTAGTGGCACATTCCAGCAGTCCCAGCACTTGGGAGGCCAAAGGAAGAGGATTGGGCATTCCAGGCCAGCTTGGGCAACTTATTGAGCTCAAGACCAGCCTGAACAGAGTCAAAACCTTGTCTCAAAAAAAGGAAAAAAATCTATGCAGTCTGCAATGGAGACATTATTTGGAATATATGCTATATATGAAATTAAAAATTATAATTCAATTTCTATCAATCAGCTATATTGATTTAGTGGTTGTACTTATTATTGAGGTAAAGTGCCAATTTTCATTTATTGTATGCCACCAATTTTGTTTATTTTATTGTGTAAGGAAAATTTTTCAAACACAATTAAATTCTGTAGTGAATTCATTCTGCATTTTTGTTTTGTTTTTGTTTTTTGAGACAAGATCTCACTTTGTAGTTCAGGCTGGACTTGAACTCACTCAGTAGTCCAGGCTAGCCTCAAATTCTCAGCCTCCCAAGTGCTGAGATTATAGGCATGTGGCCACCGTGCTCAGGTTCACACACTTCTTAAATTATAAACCATCATGCTATATTTTTATCTATATTTTTTTGGATCAAACCAAGGGGCTTTACATTAAGCTACATCCCTAGCCCTTTCAAAATTTTTCATTTTTTAAAAGTTTCTGTCAGTTTTAATACCACTCTGTTTCTTCCTCTTCTATGTTCTTACAGATAAAATTCCATTACAGTGAATTCTGTTAGACAGCCAAATTGCTTGATACAGTGAATTCTTGTTAGAAATTACATTATAGTACTCCTCCATTATCCGAAGTTTCACTTTCTGTGACTGTTACTTTCTATAGTTTCAGTTACCTGTGGGTCAACTGAAAATAATAAAAGTTCCAGAAATTAATAATCTATGCATTTTAAACTGCATGTCATTCTGAGTAGCACTATGAAATCTCCCACCACCTGGAACATAAGTCATACGTGCTGTAAACACTACCTACCCATAGTAAGCACCTCAGTTATCAGACTTGCAGCTAACCTTTATTCTACTTAGTAATGGTCCTGAAGTACAGGAGGGGGGCTGGCAAAAGCATTATAGTAACTATTACAACTGTTCTATTTGATTATTAATTATTATCGTTGATCTCTTACTGTGTCTAATTTATAGATGACAATGCATCACAGGTACATATGTGTAGGTAAAAATGCAATATACATACAATGTATATAGAGTCCTGAGTTTCAAGTACCCACTGAGGGTCTTGGACCATATCCTACATGGCTAATAGGGACCTACTATGTCATATAACTTTCAGGACCAATTTATTAAAAAGATGCTAGGCTTTAAGTAGTGGAAACCAATATCAAAATTTGAGTAAAAACGGACACATACATAATTTCTTCCCATCAGTAAGATCAGAGATGACTGTATAATATGGTATTATTTTGAAAATTTATGTGTAAATCTATAAACTATCAAGAAATAGTTAATTTCTTTTTCTCCTTCACAGTAGTAAAGGTTCCAATAAGCTACTTTCTATACCAGTTTATTCTTCATAAATAACTATTGAGAAATGGTATTATTTGAACTTTTAAAAGATATAGCGCCAGGGCCGGGGATGTAGCTCAGTGGTGCTGCACCTGCTGATAAAAAATCGAGTCCCCATCGTAACAGAATTTGTTTTAAATGGAATTTTACCTACAGTTTCTTATAATACTTGAAATCTTAAGAGAACCATTAAAACAAAGAAGCTGGTGACAAATACTTATATAACTGTACCACAGACTCCAGGAAACACATTCAGAGATGAGTTAAGACTGCCCAGCAGCAGCCTCTTATAAAACTCCACAAACCGAGTGCTGGGGGTGTTTTGTGAACAGCTGGGACTGACTGATCATATATGAACAGGAGTGGGTGTATATTCACTCATCTTGTGCAAAGACCAATGACCAAGACAGCTTAATTTCAGGCATATTACGTGTTTTAGAAAAGGATGCTGAAGTAATAGTGGACTAGAGACCATTGGATGATGCTTTGGATTCTACTAGTATCCACTATCCTAGAAAGGACTCCAGTTCGGTCGTAGAATGGACCCAGGTCCCAAGAGAAAGAGCTCATCGAGGTGTGGAACATTTGAACAGTTATGAAGCTGAGTGGGATATGGTTAATACAGTCTCTTTTAAAAAGAAATCACTTACCAATGGAGATCTCCACAAGATAAAAGAATACTTCTTGTGAATTGTCAAAATAAGAGTCTTTCACAGTCTTTTGAAAATCTTGATGAACCAGCATATGGTTTAATACAAAAAATTAAAAAGGATCCTTACACGGCAACTATGGTAGGATTTTCCAAAGTTACAAACTACATTTTTGATAGTTTAAGAGGCAGTGATCCTTCTGCACATCAACGACCACCTTCAGAAATGACAGATTTTCTTAGTGATGCCATTCCAGGTCTAAAGATAAATCAACAAGAAGAACCAGGATTTGAAGTCATCACAAGAATTGATTTGGGAGAATGACCCATTGTTCAGCTGAGAGAGCCAGTATCACTGGAAGAATGGACTAAGAACACTGATCCTGAAGGGAGAATTTTAAATGTAGATAATATGAAGCAGATGATATTTAGAGGAGGTCTTATTCATTGAGAAAGCAAGCATGGAAATTTCTGCTGGATTACTTTCCTTGGGACAGTACTAAGGAGGAAAGAACTCAATTACAAAAGCAAAAACTGATGAATCCTTCAGGATGAAGCTACAGTGGAAATCTATCAATGAGGAACAAGAGAAGAGAAATTCAAGATTAAGAGATTATAGAAGTCTTATTGAAAAAGATGTTAACCAAACAGATTGAACAAACAAATTTTATGAAGGCCAAGATAATCCAGGGCTGCTTTTGCTTCATGACATTTTGATGACCTATTGTATGTATGATTTTGATTTAGGATATGTGCAAGGAATGAGTGACTTACTTTCTCCTGTTTTGTATGTAATGGAAAACAAAGTGGATGCCTTTTGGTGCTTTGCCTCTTACATGGACCAAATGGATCAAAATTTTGAAGAACAAATGCAAGGCATGAAGACCCAGTTAATTCAGCTGAGTATCTAACTTCAATTATTGGACAGTGGATTTTGCAGTTACTTAGAATCTCAGGACTCGGGATACCCATATTTTTGCTTCAGATGACTTTTAATCAGATTTAAAAGGGAATTTAGCTTTCTGGATATTCTTTGACTATGGGAGGTAATGTGGACTGAACTGCCATGTAAAAACTTCCGTCTTCTCTGTTGTGCTATTCTTGAATCAGAAAAGCAGCAAATAATGGAAAAACATTATGGCTTCGATGAAATACTTAAGCATATCAAAGAGTTGTCCATGAAAATTGATGTGGAAGATGTACTATGCAAGGCAGAAGCGATTTCTCTACGGATGGTAAAATGCAAGGAATTGCCACAAGCTGTGAGATCCTGGGGCTTCAGGAGAGTGAAGTTACAACCCCAGATTCAGACACTGGTGAAGATGAAAGTGTTGGCGCGACCTGTCCTGCATCTGTGTTTCAGAGCATCACCTTGCCTACCTTTGCTACCAGTGGAACCAGAGATGACAGGCCAGCACAGATACCATTGTCCCCAAATGTTAGCAGAGTAACACCTGCATGATCATTTGTCTTGCTTTTTTTTTTTTAAGGACAGTTTATTGAAACCTTTTTTCAAGTACTTGAAAGGTGGACGTTTGAAACCTTGGTACTGATCATGCTTTAAATGTTGACGGAAAGAAAGTGTACTGATATTCTTGCATTAAAGCTTTACAAAGTTTTAAACTAATTATTTTT
>NW_004624838.1:1853171-1877795 GCF_000247695.1 Heterocephalus glaber | reverse complement strand
TTAGTGGTTTTTGGATTTGATTAAAGTAAATGTCGAGCCTTCATATAGCATTCTAAGCTGAGAAGTAGATTGTTGCCCAGTGTTGAAATTTTTAAAAATGAGTTTGCTTTTTCCTATTGTTTACAACAAAATGCTCAGCTTAAATATTTATGCTGGTTGAATGTGATTTAAATTGGACATGTTCATCAGTGCAACTTAATGTGCAGATAAAAACCTATTTTGACTATAATAAGTGGATTGGCAGTATCTTTTTTACATTGAACATTTCTTCACTTGTAAATAAAGACTATAAGTACTATTTATGGGTATAAGAAAGGATAGGCATATTTTCTTTAACTGAATAAACTTGACTATTGATTTATATAAACTGATTCAATGAAATTAGTACCTGGCTTCAATATGAGATTTTTTCAAAACTATTTTCTTAACATTTATTTCATGAGACTGCATTCAACCCTGTACCTGGTATAATTTTAAAATTAAATGCTTGTAACTTTACTAAAAATGTTTATTATCTTCCCTAATGCATTAATTGATTAACCAGGTCTTTAAATTTTTATAAAATACTCTTTGCAAAATGCTTATGTCAAATATTTCAAGATACTATCATGAGTCTTGATACTTTTTTGTATATGAATGAAGCTGGTGTTTTTAACCATGCAGTATTGCATGATTTTAAGTTATGTGGAATTAACATAACTGATTCCATTTTAATTGTAATTTGTTAACTCTGTACATATCATTAAAGTAAATTTGAAATTGAAAAAAACAAAACTCCACAAACCTTAAAATTGCTATTAGACTTTAGAAGGACCAAAACATTATACTGAGCCAACATTAAGAAAACCTTCCACTGCTGACATTTTCATGTTCTTGGTTTTTCAATCAAATAACCAGCTGTGATGAACCAATAGATAGGAATTCACTCTGCAAACCAACCTGGATAAGAAGCCAAGCTGGCTGACTGGCGCCAGAACAGGAAGGTGCAGGTGGGAGATGGACCAGAATGGTGGCACATGGAAACCCATCCTCATGTCTGTGAAGTCTGTGAAATTATTCTTTTCAAGGATGGTTTTCCCCACAGTCCCCATGATCTCAACCATTCTATATGATCTCTTTTTAGATCTTTGCAATTTCTGATGTGCTTCTTTCGGCACCACAAGATAATGATAAGGTGATGCTGGTTTGATATCTCTGAAGCAAACCAGGTCTTCATTTTCTCAGTGCAGCAGCTCGGTGCCGCAGAACACGCACTTGGGGTCCCAGTCCTCGGGCTCCCCAGGGGGACACCCCCTCCCCCAGTGGATGCAGCCTCTGCTGCTGCTCAGGATCACCTGAGCTTTCATTTTTGAGATAGAATCTAAGTCGCTTAAGTTGCCTAGGTTGGGCTCAAATTTTCAATCCCCTAGCTCAGCTGTCCAGACCACTGGGATTACAGGCATGCACCATCATGGCCTGCTACACCCATGTAGTTTTAAAATTTAGAAGTACTGTAGAAAACCAGATTATCATTTAAAATATTATCATTATTGTTTTATATTATAATGTGATGAATAATCATCAATTTCATGACATTCCCATGAAATATGACCACCACTTTTATGATCGTATATGTAATTAATATAAGAATGTGTATGAGACATCTAATCACAACAAAGCTAGGAAAAAAGATAAATCTCTGATCATGAATTTGGAAGTAATCTCCTAATCTTCACTTCAACTCTAGATTTTAAAAGCTTTTTTTTTCCTCACATGGGAAACACAATTAAATCTAAACAATAGCTTCCTTAGTAAAGAACTATTTTACATTTAAACAACATATTCTTTCCCAGTGTAGAGTATTTGTCAATTAATTTGATCAGAAACACTCTTGGAGATTAATTAAGCTGTTACCCAGGTGGGATATGAAAGCCACAAACCTCTTCCACAAATTCCCTAGGCGGTATTGGTTATGACTGTGTTAGTTTGAATTAGTTGATCAGTTACTGACTTGTGTATGGCTTGTAAGAAATGGGACATCAATTAGGCAAACATACTTCAGATTTACAGACTTGGCCACATATAATAACGTCCCTCTAGATTATCCTGAAGATTTAAGCCTATTTCAGGTTTGTTTGATTTCATTTTTTTCAGGCATCATTTATTATATTGCTAAGGACGAATCTTAAAACATCTTTTGCTAATGTATAATAGGCATGATCCCTTAAAAGTTTGGTTTTAAGATGCTACAGAGAAGAAAAAGTCCAGATGTTATGCCACCTGAAGTATATTTTTCCTCTCTAGCAATAAATACTACTGCACGTTACCTAGATACTTAAAAATGATCTTAGTGAGTTATCACCTAAGCTATTTAGATCAAGGTCTTACCTTTCTAAGGCAATAGGATGAAAGATGGGTATTTGTTGCTCTGTAGACAAGAAACTGCATTGTGTAGACCAAATTTGAGAGAAAAGCACTCTTCAAAGAAAAATTACTGCTATGTTTTTTGTACTTGCAAATGTCTTAACTTGTAGGGAATAAATTTTCTACTTTAAAAAAAAAAAGAAATGGGACATCAGATCTCAGCAGGGAGAGAGACGGAAAGGGCAACTGGCAGTGAGGGTCAGAAAGATGTTTCAGGGAAAGAGAGAAAGCGCTCCTGGAGAACAATTGTCTCATATTTCCCAGATAATCTGGAGTGTTTACACAGGTGATCTGATCATAAGCGATGTTCCAATGTATAGTCAGATCTTAAATTCTAAATGCAATTAGAGATAACAAAAGCTCTAGACAGCTGAGAAATACTTAAGTAATTACCTTTTCCTTTTTGGTGTGGGAGAGTTGTAGGCTGAATTTCATATTGCTGTGAATGTGTTTTTTCCTTCCAGCGGTTAAAAACCAGTAACCTACAGAAAAACAGTAGTATAATGATTATAATTAGTAGCTAAACCAAAATTGATGTGTTAAAGTCATTTATTGTAATTTGTAGTGAAGATGTGTGTTTTAATACCTTTTGTTAAAATACAGATTCAAATGTTTAAATTAACTTTTAAAACCCTCTTCTGTTATTTTCTATATGCAATTCTGAAAAGTGGGTTACAATTGAGTTCAAAACCTGAAAATATAATATAAAATTGAGTATTTGGGGAATGGTACATGTCTGTCTTTCTTTCTTTCTTTCTTTCTTTCTTTCTTTCTTTCTTTCTTTTTCTTTCTTTTTCTTTTTTTGGTACTGGAGAATGAACCCAGGATCTTCACACTGAACTACACATTTCCAGTCCTTTTTATTTTTTATTTTGAGACAGGATTTCATTAAGTCATTAAGTTGCCCAGGATGGGCTCAAAATTATGATTCTTCTGCCTCAGCCTCCTAGAGTGTTGAGATTACAGGTGTGCACCACCACACCCAGCAAATGTCCATATTTCTGTCTGTTTCAAATATGTACAGGGACTGAAAAGAAAGCAAATAGTCACATAAGTGTGGGCACAAATGAGTCTATAAACATGTGCTCAAATTGCAAAGCAGAGGAGTTCAAACAAAAGCACCCCCTATTTTTTTCTTTTTGGTACGGGGGATCGAACTCGGGACCTTGCACTTGCGAGGCAGGTGGTGGAACCACTGAGCTAAATCCCTGGCCAGGGCTTGTTTTCATTTATGTATCACTGAAGGAAAGCAGGGTTTTTGTTTTTTAGAAAAAACATCATGACGGCCGGGGATTTAGCTCTGTGGTTTCACCGCCTGCTGCGCAAGCACAAGGACCTGAGTTCAATTCACCGTACCAAAAAAAAAAAAAAGAAAGAAAAAGAAAAAGAAAAAACATCATGAGAGACATGGGGATGAAATTGCTTAATTAGTGGCTTCCAAGCCCTATGTCAAGTCTGAATCTTCAGTAGTCTGAATCTAACAACTTGAAGGCTAGAAGTGAGCTTAACCTGACAGCCCAGCAGCAGGGAACCACAGAGATTAAAGAGTAGTTTGTGGTGTGGTTACTTGCTTGTTCCCTAGAGTAAGGTAGACTTGGATTTGAATCCTACCTTTGGCACTTAGCAGCTACAACTAAACGATGTATGTAATAACTTACATTAGTTAATGTCCCTTTCTCTGCTTCCTGACCTGTAAATGCAGTTAATAATTGTATCTGGCATGAAGTAAATTTTAACTCTACAGTCATAATTGTTAACTTTTCCTTCGTACTGTTGTGAAGTTGGAAAAGGCAGACTTTGAGGCAGACCATAAAATACATATGAATGATTTGTTGACAAATGCGTGTTGAATCAAGTCTGCTTTTAACACTTTGTATGTCTGAAAACTAAAATTCACATCATAATACCAAAAATTTTAAATCTCTATCTTCATATAAGACATTTCTAACTTGATATAAACTGTCTTTATCTTCTACCATAAAGACTCTTTCTGGGAGTTAGTGGGGGAGAAATACAAGAAGAAGAAAAAGAAGGGAAGCAGGAAAAAAAACACAAGAAGGGGAGGAGGGAGGGAGGAAAAAGAAATAGATCTACATCAGAAATAGATCTATGGTATGATTTTAGTAGCTGAAAACAAAAAGAATTGGGCTTCTTGTTACTAGATTGCTTCCATCTTCTAAGCAACAGGGGATATCTTCTCTTTTTTCCTCTGTCTTTCTTTCAGCATCAAGCTATATTCCCTGTTATTTTTATATTTTTTTGGTTTTTTTGTTTTTTTGGTACCAGAGATCAAACTCAGGACCTTGTGCTTGCGAGGCAGGCAGTGGAACCACTGAGCTAGATCCCCAGCATTATATTTTTTGAGACAGGGTCTCACTAAGTTGCTCAGGCTGAGCTTGAACTCTCCATCCTCCAGCCATGCACCACAGTGTCCAGCTGATATTGTCAAGCTGGAAAAAAATGAAACTACTTCCTGGAGCTAGAATGAACAGGCATGTCCAAAACCTTATCCATTAGCTGCTGGTCTCCAGAACACCCCAGTGCTAACAGCTCTGTTTATTCACTCTGTCCACGCTACAAAAGACTTTTTTAGAGTCCACACTATTCATGACATAGATCATAAGCAGGTTTACAAGAACCCCAAAGTAACAGGGCCTACATGAAGACACACGGGGGACCTCTCCTACACACAAACCCAAGGAGTCACTGGAAAGGGCTACTTCTGTAGCAGCTTGCAGGCCTGCTTCAGTGAGAGTGAGGACTGAGCCCAGGGAATCTTTCTAAGGCTCACTGCGGTTCCAGGGTGTCCCCTCTGTTCTTAAAAATGCAACAGAATTGGCTGAAGTGGCTGGAGTGAGAAAGGGGCCCCACGCAGCCTGACCGCACTCACGTTGGGGATGAAGAATGGCCGGCAGTTTAATAGCCAGGGAAAAGACTGAAGCAAACTGTCCCAGTCCATTGGGGCGCAAGGGGAGCAAAGGGAGAGGCAGACAGCCCCTTGTCAAGTCACACTCCCCCATAGCCAGCGCAGAGACAAATGAGTGCGCCAGACATTTCTTCTGTCTCAAGAGCTGGAAGATGAAAAAGAGGTGGCGAGGTTACTAGGAAGCAGGAATTGTTTATGAAGGAAACCAAAGAAATGGCGATCCAAAAACCCAAACCAGGTAGGTAGGCATAACAGGTGAAAGGTTCTGGAGGCGCAGGTTTCATGGATGAGGGTTTCAGCTCACTATTGTTTTCTAATGACATCCCGTCAGATGGCAAGGCCTCCTTCCTTCCTCGTTTTTAAGTAACTAGAATCCTAACGATGTCAAATTGGAACTCTAGAGCACTGTTTCTCAACCCTGGCTGCAATTAGGGGTTTTAAAAAATACCAGTGCCAAGGGTTCCAGCCCCAGGCCAATTAAATCATTCTCTTGGGGTGCAGCCCAGTTCTCAGTGCTCTTTAAAAGCTCCCACGGGTGAATTTAATGTGCAGTGAAAGGTGTGACTTACTATGCTAGAGGGGAGTATATATTGTACACTACACTCCAACTTCAATACTCAGAGGAATCACTTGGGGGATCTTGTTAAAATGGAGATCTTCCTTCCTTTCTCTCTCTCTCTGTCTCTCTCAGTCTTTCTTTCTTTCTTTCTTTCTTTCTTTCTTTCTTTCTTTCTTTCTTTCTCTTTCTTTCTTTCTTGTGATGGTACTAGAGATTGAACCCAGAGTTTTTTCCCACTGAGTTACTTTCCCAGCCCTTTTTTTTTTGTTACTTTGAGACAGGTTTCCATAAATTGTCCAGGCTAGCCTTAAACTTGTTCTCCTTGCTCAGGCTCCTGAGTGGCTGAGGTTACAGGCATATGCCACCATGCCTAACAAAAAAGTAGGTTTTGAATTAGTAAATCTAGGTTGGGGCCTAAGATTCAGAATTTATGATAAATTCCCAAGTAATATTGTTAAGATTAAGCCCTAGACCACCTTTAGAGTAATAAGGCTCTAGGAGAATGCTACAACATTCTTTTTCTGGCCCTTTTCTGTTCACATTTTTATATTTGATTAAGATCTACAGAAATGGCTATTAAAAGTGATTATACAGAAAAAGAAACTGCAAACAGTTTTAGAATTAAGATTAAAAAATGTTTCCACAAGCTGAAATAAACAATATGAAATTTATTCCTAGGCCGGGGCATGCCTGTAATCCCAGCACTCAGGAGGCTGACCCAGTAGGATCACTGAGAGTTCAAGGCCAGCCTGGGCTACATAGTGAAATCAAGACCAGCCTGGACTACACACCGAGACCCTGTCTCAAAAAACAAAAAACAAAAGAAAAGAAAAGAAAAAAAGAAAGAATTTATTCCTTAGAGGGGACAATTTAAAATCTCCCATATAAGCTAAAATGATTCTGAAAAAAGAAGATACTAAGATATACTGTATTATAAAGTGTTATGGCTTGTATATAGATGTCCCCCTAAAGCCTCATGCACTCATAGATGGGGCTTTTTAGAGCCAGCTGGATCTATGGTGTGATTCTGAGATTAAGGGTATGATGCTGAGATTAAGGCTGCCCCACCCTGGGTGTGGGTGGAACTGCCCAAAGGGCAGATAGCCTAGAAGGAATATAAGGACACAGAAAGAAGGCAGGCTGCTGCTGCTTCTGTTGCTGCTGCTGCTTGATGACTTCTGCCTGCCCTGCCATACTATGGAATGTTTCTCCTCTGCAGTGGCTCTCTGCTGTGCTGCCCTGCTTTGGAACCAGCTGACTAGGAACTGAAACCTCCACAAACTGTGAGCTGAAATAAACCTTTCCTCCTTTAACTTGTGGGTGTTGGGTATATTTTCTCAGCAATGAGAAAAATACCTAAGACATAAACCAATAATAATTTCAAAGTTGGTAATGGCTAACAAACACACAGAATAATTAGATTGAAGAATAGAGAAATACATTTGAAAATAAGGGAATTTGAAATATGATAAAAGTGGCTATATAAATGGAGTAAGATTATTCAATTAATCAAATTCGACAAAAGAAAAAATAGTCAATCAGGAAGAAAAAGTGAATCTATGTGTCTTGCCTTATCCTAGGATAAATTTCACATGAATCAAAGATTTAAATATAAAAACACAAAACTGTGAAATTATTAGATAAAACCATAAAAGGTTTATTTTTATTCTGATAATATCTGTTGGAGAAATACTTTCTAAGCATGATACAAAGCCAAAAAGCCATATAAGACTTAAAAACTAACCAGAAAAAAACTGCAAGGTAAAAATTTCCATGTGGAAAATCAAAAAAAATTTGCAAACTGTATATCTGATCAGATCTACAATACATAGTGTGATGGTTAATTTTGATTGTCAGTTTGACTGTATTAAGAGACAACTAGGAGATTGGTAAAGCACACTTCTGGGTATGTCTTGGGGACACATGACCTTGATATATGTGTTGGCAAAGTGAGCACAATGACCTTGGGAACTATATCAGCTCCCTGGTTCCTTCCTGTCTAGTTCTCCGAATCTCTGCTTCCCAGATGCTAAGAGTTGAACAGTTTTCCTCTGTCATGGTGTTCTGCCATGCTGTTTCCATTATGGAGCCAGCTGACCATGGTTTGAAATCTCTGAAACCCTGAGCCCAAATAACCTTTTTCTCCTCTAAGTTGACTTTCTCACATATTTGATCACATTAATGAAAATCTAACTGACACAGAAAATTGGGAGCAGAGAAATGGGATTGTTGCTATGACTATACCTGACCATGTGGATCAGAAGTCTTTGGATTTTGTTTGCAGGAAGAGTTTGGAAAGGTTTGGAGATGTAGGCTAGAGAAGCCCTGAATACTGTAAGCAGAGAATGATGGGCAATTCAGGTAGGAGCTCAGAAGACCAGGATGCTGATTAAAATACAAACAATAAAGACTGTATTCATGAGGTTTCAGTTGGGAATGAGGTTCTATTATGAATTAGATTAGAGAGCATGCATGTTGCATTCTTGGAAAGAATTTGTCTACATATTGTTTGTTCCCTAAAACTTTGTGTGAAGCTTAGTGTAAAAGCAATGGACTAATTGATATGGTGGAGAAAATTTCAAGGCAGCCCAATATTCAGGCCATGCTATGGGTATTGCTAGCTGCTTTTAGCCAGATTTTCAGTGAGAATCAGTATCAAAAAGCAGAGCAGAAAGATTTGAAAAGCTCTCAGTTTGGCCAGAAAAGAAACATGTAAAGTTGGGGTTAAAGGAGGTATGGTTGCTGAAGAAATTAGTGCCATTAAAAAGAAACCAAATACTTTGAACTGGGACAGGAAGATGTCTTGAGAGCATCCTAGAAATCAGCAAGACCTCAGGGTAGAAGGTGTAAAAGTGTAAAGTTGTTGAAATGACTTTGCTTTGAGAAGAGAGCTCCAGAGTACCCTGCTTACTCTAGGCTGCCTAGGAAACTGTTTCCTTATATTCAACCATTAAGGCACGTAAGAGTCCACTGCAGCTGTGGTCCACAGAGGCCTGGCTAATGCTTGCTCTGATGGCATATCTTGGCATTGTTCATGCGAGGCTGGTTCTATAGGCATGTAAAAGACAAGGGCTGTGTGGTCATAGAGGCTTCCACCCAGACTTCAAAAGGACTGGAAGGCCACACAATATGTAAAAAGGCTGGAGCCCCTGCCCAGAGCCTCTGAGAGGTCAATGCATGAAGCTGAGGGAGTGAATCCAAAGCTGCAGTGGAGACCCTAGGAAGTTGGAGATGTTAGCAATGTGAAACATCTGCTGAGGAAAGTCTCAGCGCTGTTTGAAAAGTTTTATCCTTGGGAGGAAAACAGCTATCTTTGTGTGAGGGGCTATCTTCTAGTGGGCTGCCAAGGGGTCCCCAGTCTACTCTGCCCCCAGCTCTCCAGACCATTTTTTTGTTTGTTTTTGTTTTGAGAAAGGGTCTTGCTATATAGTTCAGACTGGCCTTGAATTCACTATGTAGCCCAGGCTTCCCTCAAACTCGAGATTATCTTCCTGTCTCAGCTTCCTGAGTGCTGGGATTACAGGCATGTGCTACCACAAAAAAAAAAAAAAAAAAAAAAAAAGACTTGGCTCAAGGGAAGGTCAGGTGGGCTGCAGTTGGCAAGGACAAAGGAACATGGCTATACAAGCCCCTTGGAACTCACATCATGACACCATGTGCCCTAGATTCAGGTCATGGAGCTACAGGATTTAATGTTTGCCCTGCTGGGATTTGGTTTTGCTTTGGTCTGATTCATTTGTATTCCCCTATTCCTCCCTTTTATAATGGGAATGTTTATCCTGTGCCACTGAATCTTGACATTATTTAACTTTTTTTTTTTTTTTTAATAAGGGCTCATAGCTAAGAGCTGCCTTAAGTTTCAGAAGAGACTTTGGACTGGAACTTTTAAGTAATGCTGGAACTGCTGAGACTATGAAGAAGGAATTATAGTAGTACATTTCAGTTGTACAAATGTGCAAACCTGACACAAGCCATAACCAACATGAATGAACCTTGAAAACATTAGCCTAAATGAAAGAAGCCAGTCCTAAAAGGTCACATTCATATTAAATATCCACAAGAGGAAAATCCATAGAGGTGGAAAACAGACTGGTGATCTCAAGCGGCAGGAAAGGGGAATTGGTAACAACT
Source organism: Heterocephalus glaber (assembly GCF_000247695.1). Next base: position 1,867,776 of record NW_004624838.1, on the reverse strand, counting down.
GCTAATGAGCATAGGAGTGAAGAGAATGTTTTGTAATTAGATAGTGGTGATATTTACATAAGTTAATGAATATACTAAAGGATATTGTACACTTTAAAAGTTAAATTTTATGGTATGTGATTTTTCTTCCCCTGGAGTATTAAGGACCAGACCCAGGGCTTTTTCAATGAGTTACATCCTCAGCTTATTCTTGTTTTTTTTATTTTGAGATGGGATCTTGCTAAGTTATTAAACTGCCCACACTGGGCTCAAACTTGCAACCTCGTTGCTTCAGCCTCTAAGAGTGCTGGGATTGTAGGTGTGCACCACCCAACTCTGGCTATGGTATATGAACTTTATCTCATTTTCCAAACAGTGTTTATCAGAATTTTGGCAGAAGAACATCATTAGTGGCCTTTCCAACAGTAGTTTTAGAGAAATATTAGTGGCCAGATAGTTTGCAGGGGGCCAAAGAATGAGTGGAGCCAGGCATGGTGGTGCATGCCTCTAGTTCCAGCATTCAGGAGGCTGAGGCAGGAGGATTGCCTTGAATTCAAGGCCAGCTTGGGCTACATAGTGAGTTTAAAACCACTCTGAACTTCGTAGGGAGACCTTGTCTCAAAAAACAAACAAACAAAATGAGTGGGAAATGAAGAAGTGTAGACAGTGAGTAGGTACAACTTTCTCAGGGCTGGAAGTGTACCTCCGCAATGGAGTGTGTTCGTTGAGTACATGAGGCCCTGGATTCAACTCCTAGCATGTGCAAGTGTGAACCCACACACACACACACACACACACACACACACAAATATAACTCAAGAAGGTTAGATGAGACGAAGAACAGGACAGTAGCTAAAAGAGATGAAAGGCCAAAGAGTATTTGAATATTTTTAGTTTCTGCTTTTTGGTTTAGGCTAAAATGGTAATAATTGGGAGAGGATGATAAAAAAAATAATCAAGGGAACAAAGAAGGGTAAAATGGGTTCTAGAACTTCAATAACCATTAAATAGAAAGAAAGATGTTGCTTGGGGTGGGGAGTAGTAAAATTATGTACAGATGCCCCTTGATTTAAAATGGGGTTTCATCCTGATAAACCCTTCATAAGTTGGAATATTGTGTCAAAATGCATTCAATCCATTTAACCTAGCCTTGTCTCCCAGTGTACATTTGTACCTTGAACACTGACATTAGCCTATAATTGGGCAAAATCATCTAACACAAAGCCTATTTCATAATAAAGTGCTGAATTTCTCCTGTAATTTATTGAATAGCTATATCCAAAAATGCCGGCCATGCAGTTCACCATGGGGTCTTGGTCATTTCCCCCTGCCATCAGGGGCTGGCTGGGTTCTGCAGATGTCTGTGCTGCCCATCACCATTCCAAGGGAGTATGGACTGTGGATGACCAGCTTAGGAAGAGGTCAAAATTCCAACTATAGTTTCTACTGAATATCATTGTTTTCACACCCTAAAAGTTGAAAAATCTAGTTGAACCATCACAAGTCTTGGACAATCTGTATACAGAAGTAGTTGAATTGAGGAAGTTAAATAGAAAATGTCTAATGTGGCTACTATGAGAATATTGTAAGAGATTAAAAATAGGGAAACAGAAGTAAGACTGGCAGGCAGCACTGAAGCCCCTGCTCCTGAGGATTGGCGAGCAAGGATCACCATGGAATGAATTCTCACAGTTATGGCCTTTTCTCCAGTGCTACTCAGCAGGCCATGTGCAGGATCAGAGAAGGAAACAGAGGGAGTCAAGTAGAGGGGAAATTTTTTCTAGGTGAGAGTGGGAAGAACATTAGATTCAAGAATGTGGGCGTGTTCTCAAAAGAAAAGAGAAGGCAAATGATCAGACATTTCGGGGACTACTGGACACTGGTTCTGAACTAACGCTAATTTCAGGGGATCTGAAATGTCACTGTGGTCCTCTAATAAGAGTAGAGGCCTGGGTTTGGGTTTGCATTTCCCTAGTGACCAGTGATGGTGAGCATCTTTTCATGTGCTTATTGGTCATTTGTATATCTTATTTGGAGAAGTATCTGTTCAAGAACTTTGCTTACTTTGGAATTTGGTTGCTTAGGTTTTGTTGTTATTGTTAAGTTGTAGAATTTTTATTTTTATTTTCACTTTTCTTTTTTGGTACCCAGAATTGAACCCAGGGCCTCTCACTTGCCAGGCAGGAGCTACATCCCTGACCTGAGTTATAGAATTTTTATCCCTTATCAGATATGTGATTTGCAAATATTTTCTTCCATTCTGTGGACTATATTTTCACTCACTTGATAATATCCCTTGATGCACAAAACATTTTATTATTTTATTCCCCATTAAGTTTATTGGTACATTTTAGGTATAAAACAAAACATTTTATTAATTTTTATTTTTTGTGGTGCTGGGGATCAAGCCGATGGCCTTGTACATGCTAGGTAAGGACTCTACAACTCATGTGCATTCTCTACAATTTTTTTTTTTTTTTTTTTTCTGTACTGGGGATTGAACTCGGGACCTTGCACTTGCAAGGCAGGTGGCACAACCACTGAGCTAAATCCCTGGCCCGACTCATGTGCATTCTCAAAACTAATGTTTTGATTTTTTTTAGATACGGTCACTGTGGTGCCCAGGTTGGTCTGGAACTCCCCAGCACCATGCCCAGCTAAGGTTTTAATTGTGATGCAGTACAATTCCTTCTACTTTTTTTTTGTTGTTGTTGCCTGTATTTTTCTGTCATGGCCAAAATATCCTCACCAAATCCACTGCATAAAGATTTTCTTCATGTTCTCTCCTAAGAGTCTTTATATTTTTTAGCTCTTACATTTATGTATTTGATCCATTTTGGGGTTAATTTTTGTATACGGTATAGGTTAAAGGCCTAACTTCATTCTTTTGGATTTGTCTATTCCTATGCTTTGGGTTACACATGTATTTTTTTCTCTCTCTTATAAATTTAGGATTGTAATATATCCTGTTCTGTATTTTCTCTAAAAACTATTATGTATGTTACATTCTTAATAAGATGATTATACTGTGGCAATAAAAAAAACATAGCTTTTAATTTCATGAGACTTTGTTGTTGACTGTATTACATAGGCTTAGTGTATAGTGTGCAAAGAAAGGTGCCTTAGCGGCCTCTAGAAACATCAGGTGTTTGGAAAAGAGAACTGGACCAGGGTCAGAGTCAAACAAAACAAAACAAACTAAACTAAAAGTTAGGAAATCAACCCGCTCTAAAGATGAGTGCTCTGTGCTTCAGTAATGGGTTTGAGGAACAACTGGGGTCAAGGACCCTACTCTGGGTTATATTATTACACATTTTACAATTAGAAATGGAATCTAAACGTGTCTGCTAATACGTTGGTGGCCTAGAGACATTTCTTGGCAGTTGACAGCGGGTCCTGGTTGTTTTCTGCTCACGTCAACCCTCAGACCTTAACCACGCCCTCCGGGCTGGCGGCGCGCCCCGCCCCCTACCTCGGCGCTCGCCCCTGCTGCTGCCCGCGCTTTTTTCTCCAAGGCCACGCACCACCCTTGCGCCGGTTTAGGGCTCTGGCCTGGAGGGTGGTCGCAGGCCCAGGAGAACTGCAGATCTCGTCAGGTTATCACCGATGTTTCTGCGGAAAACATATGGGGTGGCTGTCTCCGACCAAAAAAACCAAGCAACAAAACCCTGTGGGGAAGGCGAAAGCCTAGGTCTGCCTTTGCTTGCCACCACACACTCGCGTAGAGACAGGGACCGGGCTGGGGCGCGAGGACCCGGCTCTGCGCGGCCGCCCTGACCCCACACGGAGGAAACGCGCCGGACTGCTCGGGGCGGGGCGCCGGGGACAGGAGGAGCCCGAAGACCATTACAAACTTAGCCTCGCCTAAGGTTGGGAATCGAGGCCCTGGCCGACGGAAGACCGAGTGGGACAATTCCCGACATTGTCACTTAAACAATGCTGACTTCTAATCAGGCCACCTGAGTCAGTGTGCACAGGTGGTGTGGATAGCCTGTCATAAACTTCCTGAGAAGTAAGTTGATCGTAATTGAAATCCAAAACGTAGAGAAGAATCTCAAAAGGTTATTGTGTCTAAGCAGACTGGTTAAAATTATATAAGGCATGCTCCTCTTGAAGATTGATATGGACAAGACTCCACAAGCCTACCTAGTCAGGCTCTCCACGCTTAAATGTTGCCCGTGTACTAATCCTAAGTGAGGCAGTGTGATATAATGGGAACAATCTGGCAGACCCCTAATTATGCCTCTTTTTAAATGTGCTAACCTAGAGTGAAAAGGATATTGTTTAAGGACTATATAAATATTAATTTTTCAACAAATTTGTGTTTTGTATACAACTTGTACCAAAGGACATCCTTTCGGTGACCACTTATTCTTTTTTTTTTTGGTACCAGGGATCGAACTCGGGTCCTTGCGCTAAATCCCCGGCCACCACTTATTCTTGTAACTATTTCTATCTTTATAATCAAACTCTTTACATCATTGTATTGGTTGCTGGTTCCCACTTCAAAGTGGTTGTGTGTAATCATGTTACAGATGTAATTTCACCAAGGCTAGCTCTATGGAATTTATGAAAAATTTATTATGACATTTTTATTATGAATTTATGAAAATTCACTACTTTCTGTGAGCCATTGTATTTATAAAGTTAGGTACAGGCCACCAAATGAATGATGGTGCCTGGTTTATGGATGAGTGGGCTTAATATTCTCTGATTTGGGTAGGAAGATATAGATTTGTCAGTAACCTAGCCAAGTTTTCTATCATATCTTTATGAAAAAGAATTAGTCCTAAATATGTGATATATCTAATTGGTAATGGAATATGATGGACACTATATTTACTAAGACTTAGAGAAACACAAACACATTTTCAAAGCCCCTCCCTCACTCAATTTTAACTCTTTCTTGATTGATTGATTGATTGTTTGATTGATTGATTGAAACAGGGTCTCACTATGTAGTTCAGGCTGGCCTTGAACTTGCAGCAATCCTCCTACCTCAGTCTCCCAAGTGCTGGGATCACAGGTGGGTGCCACCATGTGTGGCAATTTTAACTCTTTACATCATGTTACAACCGCAAAGGTTCTTTTGGAGCTTGTGCCAGAACTGGAACACTGCGTCTGTCAAAGTGAGTGAAAGGTGAGGACAGTATTAGCTACTGGCATGTGCATTCCTGAGAGCCTTGAAGAACAGGTGGGTCAGGTTGCCAAGGTGGAGCAGGTAGGGTAGGAAGCAGGAGCGATTATTATAATGTGTTCTGAATCAGTCACTGATGCCAGGGAGAATGTTGACATCACGTCAGGTCCAAAGTGAGTCAGGAATGAAGAGAACAAAAAAGATGCCTTACCAGGTCAGGAATTATGGACTAAGATGAGTCAGGCTGCCATGGGAAAAAGCCAATGTGTCTGTTATGGCTCGTGTTTAGATGTCGCCTCAAAGGTTCATGCAGATGAGGTGGGGCTTTCTTTTTCAGAGGTGGCTGAATCTGGAATGGATGATGCTGGAATTAAGGGTGTGTGATTACTAAACCACTGTAGTGAGTGATTGGTTTGGTTTTGGCACCAATCCCTGATCCCAGTAGTCTGGATTGGATAAAAGGGGCAGAAAGAAGCTGTTAAACTCTCTTGTTCCTTTTTCTGTCTTCCACAGCCCTGATTTGTTGCCCCTCTGCCACCCTGCCTTGGAGCCAGCCAATTATGGACTGAAACCTCTACGAACTGTAAGCCAAATAAATCTTGCCCCCTTTAACTTTGGGTGTTGGGTATTTTGTCTCAGCAAGAAGAGAAAAGTAACTAAGACAGTGTCTTTGGGTTAATTCTTGTATACAGACACATGCCACCTGGTGACTGAAATCTGTCCTTTTTTTTTTTTTTGTACCGGGGTTTGAACTCAGGACCTTGTTCTTGTGAGGCAGGCAGCAGCACCACTGAGTTAAAACCTTGGCCCTGAACTCTGTGTTTGGGTTAATGGTCAAGTGCTTTCCATAGTTGTCATCATCTTGGTTCTTTTTTAATCTGGTAGTTGCAGAGTTTGCTGTTTCTGTGCCATCACCATTGTAAGGATTTTGCTGGTATTATTTTTGTAATCTTTACACGCAACCCTACAAAGTAGATAATCTATCTGCAGAGGCACTGCAGGTTAACCAGTTCGCTCACTCATGCAATAAATATTAGAGTTATGAGTCTAGCCAGGCTGCTAACTTCAGAGCTTACACTCTGAACTGCTCCTGTACATGGCTTCCTCCAGTTTTAATTCATATGTATTATTTATCATTTCAGTAGGCTGGGTCTAGTCTTTAAAAAGATGGCTAGAGACATGCATATCATACCCAAATATTGTTTCATCTAATTTTTCTTGTTAAGAACTTAAGAAGGGTTGGGGATTTAGCTCAGTGGTTCTTGTGCCTGCCTCACAAGTGCAAGGTCCCGAGTTTGATCCCCAGTACCAAAAGAAAAAAAAAAAAAAGAACATAAAAATTTAAAGAAATACAACTCAAGGGGGGAAAATCTTTAATTTTATCCCTTTTGGACTTCAAAAGCATGCATGTAGTTTATTGCCAAAAAGCATCTGCATTCTTTTCATCAGAATTCTTTATGGCCAATTATGCTCAATTTTGGATCTGTTTATAGAAAAGTAGTCTGGCTGTGTTTTTTCTCTTTCAAGGAAAAAGAGCAATGACTTTGCATTCTAAACTCTCAATCCTTGCACTTTTTCTCTCTGGAGGCTTCTTGGGTTTTTTTTCCCCAGTACTGGGGATTAAACTCAAAGCCTTCACACCTAACAACATCCTCAGCACCTCCTTTCCTTCTTGTTTTTAATTCCAGCACTCTAGGAGGCTGAGGCAGGAGGATGGCAAGTTCAAGCTCAGCTTGAGCAACCTAGTGATTTAGTGATACCCTGTCTCAAAATCAAAAACAAAAAGGGCTGGGGTTGTAGCTCAGCATGAAGGTTCTTGGTTCAATCCCCTGGGACCTTTAAGAGCTGCTTAGCCTCTACCCTCATGAGTGGATTAAGCCTTTATCACTGGAGTGGGTTCCTTATCTAAGGAGTAGGTGTTATATAAAAGGATGAGTTCAGCCCTCTTGCCCTCGCTTTGCACTTCTGCCATGGCATGATGGAGCAAGAACACTCATCTGATGTTGGCCCCTCAATTTTGAACTCCCAGCCCCCAGAACTGTGAACAAATACATTTCCATTCTTTACAAATTGCCAGTATGTGATATGTTGTTCCAGCAGCACAGAACCAACTCGGGCAGCATCTTTACATTTTCCTTTGACTCTGACCTTTGATTCTTCTGCCTCCTTCCATCTTTCAAGGACCTTTGGTTGTACTGGACCCATGTGGATAATCCAGAATAATCTCCTGCTTTCAGATCCTCGATCATCTCGGCAGAGTCCTTTTTGTCCTGTCAGGTAACACATTCAGGGGTTCCAGGGATTAAAATGTGGATACCTTTGGGGGCCTACTAGTCTGTCTATCACACCCATCAAAGCTGCCCACAATCCTAATGGCTGCAAAGCTCTTATCTTGAACTAAATATTATCTACATGTAGTTTTTGAACAACTGATCCTGAGGCTTTGTCCTGTCATTACAAATAGTAAGTTTAGTATCTGCCGCGTAGCTTTCCTTCAGACATCTGAAGGCATGTTGACCCCAGCTCTTGGCTTTTCTCCTGTGGGCAAAAGTATTTCTTTAGAATTTCATGGGCCATACTTCCAAACTCATATCATCCTGGTTGGCCTGTGGATGTCTTGGTTTATTAGTATTTCTTTGAAAGTATGATGCAGTCTAATAAAGAATAGATAGAGCCAGTCTTCATCTGGTTTTAAGCACTGAATTAATCAATGAAGCCCAAGATTATAATAGTCTACTAATATTCCTGTCTGTCCTGCTGAAGGACATGTTTACCTGAAATATCCTGGTACTGTTGGCTTTTTTTTTCCCCCTGTGCTGGGGATTGACTGCAGGGGCTTCAGGCATGCTAGGCAAGCAAATTCTCTATCACCGAGCTACACCCCTATCTCTGTACTGTTAATTTTTAACTGAAATGTTGAATTTTATAATTAGGTGAACCTAATACATCTTTAGTGTCAATGAATAAATTGGTAATCTTTAACAATTACAGGTGATCTACAAATTTAATTATATGTAAGTTTCTGTCCAAAGGACTAATAAGAAAATATTAAGTATAAAAGAGTTCATGGGCTGGGGATTTAGGTCAGTGGTTCTGGTGCCTGCCTCATAAGCACAAGTTCCTGAGTTTGATCCCCAGTACCAAAAAAAAAAAAACAAAAAAAAAGCTATGGCTGTTTTATAATAAAATAGTCCTGTATTTAAAAAATTGCTCATTTAAGGTCCTCAAATAATTGCTCTAGGACTGGGGAGTTAGCTTAGTGTTCTGGTGCCTGCCTCATAAGCACAAGTTCCTGAGTTTGATCCCCAGTAAAAAAAAAAAAAAAAAAGAGTTCATGATAGAACTTGCAGTGTAGCTGAAGGCTTTGGTCCCAGGGACCATTTATCTGCTTTCTTGAGCCATAGTCATCCAAGCAATATCTAATTATTTTATAATCTGGTCCACTGTTTTCCATCTTGTTCACAAGGCGTTCAGTGTTTTACCTCCTTTATATAGCATTCTCCTTGGCTGCCAATGTACCAATCTTTTTTTTCTTTTGGTACTGGGGATCGAACTCAGGTCCTTGAGCTTGCAAGGCAGGTGGCAGAACCACTGAGCTAAATCCCCAGCCCCCAATGTACCAATTTTATCTAAAATGGAAATAAAGTGTGTGGTTTAACTTGTTTTTGATAAACTCAAGTTGGCTCCCAGTGATCAAGTCTTGTCCTTAAGTACTTGAAAATTACCCATGGAAATGCATTCTAGACTCATGCTAAGCTTGCCAGAGTACAAGATGATGAATATAGCTTCTTTTCTTTTTGAAAAATCATGTTTTTCTGACTCATAGTCTGTTGAAATCTCTTTTTTTATAATTCCTCAACTATGAATCACTGTGATGGCATAGGAGAGGATGGAGATTCTCTAGGTCCAAGCTGGGTTGTGAGACACGTTCAAGCCCCCAGAGACTAATGCAAAGGGCATTCCCCCAAGGAGCACAAGTGTGGGTTCTGCATGTCAGAAAAGCGGGCAGGCCTAAGTGTGGAAGCCAAATCAATGATCAACAGATACAAACAAATAAAATCTGTTGTTTTCAATGTGTTCATTTACTCAAGCGTTTCCTGACAAGTCTTCAAAGAAGTTGGAAGGAGAGAGAAACACTCTTTTTGAGATAAAATGGATGGTGAACCTTTTAGAGACTGTATGTCCAAACGGCAACCCGAAACTCACTTAATTTATCACAAGGTGCCAACACTGCAATTAAACCTGAATACATTAACATCTTTTGTCTTAAAAGAAAAATACAATAACAGAGCTTTCAATGATTACAAACAGCTTTTTATTGAAAGGCAAAAGTTTGCATTGGTGTGCTTTTGCGCAATTAATATGATCTTTGCTGTTGTATGCATGCTGATAATTTGTCAAATCTTGGCTCAGACTTTGTTAGTTTGAGAACAACACATGAAGCACTCGGGTCATCTGTTAGTCTGTTTTTTGTATCAGATTTGATATAATTCAAAGCTGCAAATAGCTGCTTATAAGCATAAGATGATCCAAACAAAGTAAGAAAAGCAATCCCAAGTGCTTTCATTGACTTAAAATTATTTGGCAGAGAATTCCACTTTAAAGATTTCATTTTCAGAACTACCAACTGTGCTGACTTTGCCATCCCTTCACACTCTATTCTGTCTTCTCAAGTGTTGCACGTAGGTCACAGAATGTATTTTTCCAAATATAGCTTTCTTGAAATTCCAATAGCTCCATTTCCAGATTTCCAAAATCTATCCAGTATAACCAGGAAAGATCAAATTCTTCAAATTTGGCTTTATCTGGAGAAGTGAGAAAATGCAGTTGTCTCCATCTTATGGAGCTGTAAAAATCTGTTACTAAAATTCTCCTTTGGAGCTGCTACAATGCTACGGAATTCCTTGTAGATTTCCTGATGGCTTGTAGGATTTTCTGCAAGTGTAGAATTTTTTTTTTTTTTTGGTACTGGGGATTGAACTGGGGACCTTGTGCTTGGGAGGCAGGCGGCAGAACCACTGAGCTAAATCCCTGGTCCCTGGAAGTGTAGAATTTTTAAAATGCATTTTTAGATTTGGAAAATATTTTAGCTGCCCACTTTCAAGGTCTCTTTCAAAAATCTGCAGTTTTCTCTCAAATGTTTTGATATTACAAAACATCCTTCCTGCTGTTTTCCCTATACCTTGCAGCTCTTTATTCAGTACACTGAAATATAGGCAAAATCTGTAAAAAAAAACATGAGGTTGTTAAGCCAGGCCATATGAGTGAGCTGTGGATATTCCTACCCTTTTTCATTCATAAACAGCCTAATTTCTTTCTTTCTTTTTTAATGTTTATTGTTGAACTTGTTTGTTTCACAGAAATGTTGATTCTAACACTTATGTGACTTTTATTTTTATTTTTATTTTGTACCGGGGATCAAACTCAGGACCTTGCGCTTGTGAGGCAGGCAGTGGAACAACTGAGCTAAATTCCTGGCCCATCCACAGCCTAATTTCATCCAAGCAGGTTACCAGGACTCATCCTCTGCTCTGCCACTGGACATTATTGTACATGTGTAAGGCATTATACCATGCCTGAACCTCATCAAGAAGTGCTTGAAACTGTCAAAAATTAAGAGCATGAGCCATGATGTAATTCACCATTTTTGTGACATCTTTGAAGAGATCATCTGATTTTTTGCTGCTTTCCCTGGCACAAAGAGCTTCTTGATGTATAATACAATAAAACTGAATCACTAGATGTTTTGCTTTTTTAACAAAGTACTGAATGAAACCAGATGTTGCCCCCACCATGCAAGGTGCCCTGTCACTAGTGATTGAAAGTACTTTTTCTGGTCTTATGTCTTGTGACAAAAAGCCTCCGGCACAGCATTGTAGATATTTATTCCTTGTGTTTTTCCAGCAAATACACGAGTTTCACCAGCTCTTCTCTCATGATGTCACCAACAGCATAACACAAAACTACTACTAGCCTTGCATGATTATTTGTATCTGTGCTTTTATACAAGCACATGGAGTAACAGACTGCCTTTTGTAAGTCAGTGGTGAGCTGCTAACTAACAGCACTTGGCATGTGTAGGACTCGATCTTTAACAGTATTTCTGCCAAGTGGCAGCTCAGAGATGCATTGCATAATTTTATCCTTGTTTGGGAAATCATGAAAAATGGAATTACTCCCAGACAACATGGCCATTTTGATAAACTCCCCGATCAGAGAGGGCCTTACCATGTTTTGCTATGCACAGTGAAATTTGAAAGCTAGCAGCTGTCAGATGATGTGTTTTAAATAGTTGCAAAAACTAAAAGACTGGGAATGACATTTCCTCAATTTCCCTTCAAGAAACTCTTTGCTTTCAGTTTCACCAAGTTCAGCAACACTTTTGTGGGTGGTATCAAAGTGTCATTTGACACTTGATGTGTGACATACAATACTTTCACTACACAGAATACATAATGCTTTCCCATTATGTTTAGTCACTCCAAATGACTCTGTCTGGGCCTCTTGGAATGCTCTTCCACTATCTTTTCAGGGGGTTTTTTGTTTGTTGGTTTGTTTTTTTGCTGTAGTCATTTCTGGTGTTTGAGTGCTTGGAGTCTACAAAAGCATTTTTTTTTTTAAATGAAGCACCCAATACAAATCTATCCCTGTACCAAAAATAGCTAACACTAAAGAGTTGGATATTTCCTGAATCAACAATCTATGGCAGTGATTCTTAGTTGGGGTTCCTCTTGAATTTTTGACTAGCAGCTCAAAAGGGCAATGTTCTACTGAATACCAGCTTTTGACCTGCTCCAATGAAAGCATCTGAATGCATTTCCTACCTTGTGGGGGTTTCTGCTAAAATCACAGCTAGTCCAAGCAAATATATATCCTTGCTCATGTTTTCTTAAACTATTCACAAATAAATGTTGGTCTTGAATGTTGTAGACTCCAAGAGTGCTGAGATCACAAGCCTCCGCCACCATACCTGGCTTTAGTGTTGTGTACTTGTACTCTCAAAATTTTGTGAAGGTTTTAAGTTTAGTCTGTTACTACAATAAAGGAATATATACATATCAAACACAGATTAATTCAAAAATTGACTTTTATATGCCAATGAGGAGAAATATTTTTTGAAAATGGTTATTCTGATCTGGGAATAACTTGTCTCTAATAGTCTCCCAAATAATTTGTTAAATGAATGAAAATGTAATAGGACAACAATTGTAACAATACCTTTCAAATTGTTGGTTTAATATTTTTGTGTGTGTTTGCTAGGAATTGAACTCAGGGCCTCGTGCTTGACAGGCAGGCGCTATGCTGCTGAGCTACATCCCCAGCCTGTTGGTTCAATTTCAGTTTGTCAAATTAGCAAACTTTCTCTCTAATACCTGCAGTCTTATGGTTAGCATTAATAACATGCATACAGGGCCGAGGATTTAGCTCAGTGGCACTGCGCCTGCCTCACAAGTGCGAGGTCTTGAGTTCAATCCCTAGGATCAAAACAAACAAACAAACAAATAAACAAAACTATACGTACAAGGCGAGACACTTAGTGGAGTGAGAGCCATAGACCTTTTTCTTTTTCAGTAGTTAGGATTGAATCCAGGGCCTTTGTATTGAGCTGCATCCCTTTTTATCTCCAGCTCCTCCTCCCCCTTTTGGTGGTATTGGGGATTGAATCTAGGGCTTTTGACTGAGCCACAAGTACAGCCCTTAATTTTGAGACAGGGTCTTGCTAGGTTGCTAAGTAGCACAGGTTGGGCTTGGCGTGGACTTGTGATCCTCATGTCTCAGCCTCCCAGAGTGCTGGGATTATAGTCTCTTCTCACTCTCTCCTCTCTCTTTGTGGTACTGAGGGTCACACCAAGGGTGCTCTACCACTGAACTACGTCCACAGCCCTTTTTATTTTTTATTGTTTTTAAATTTTGAGATAGAGTCTGGCTAACTTGCCCAGGCAGGATTCCAACTTGTGATCAGCCTGGCTCAGCTTCCCAGAGTGCTGGAATTACAGGCATAGACCACCATGCCCACTTAGAAATTTTTAGTAATTACCTATTAGTTTTAAAAAAATGGGGAAAAAATTCAGTCTTTAGGAATCTAGATGTCCCTTCATTTGGTTAGATTTTTAAACTTTTCTTGTTCAGTTTTATAACATATTTAATATTTTAACAAGGAAAGATTTTTTTAAAAATCTAGCATTTATGCTTCCCAGAGTGCCAAGGTGAGCCTCTCAGACCTCCATACCACCACCCCAGAGCCCCAAGGAGGTGAGCTATGCAGGCGCCAGTGCACCTCACCCCCAGCCCCCCACCCCCCCACTGGCTGTGCCAAGCCATTACCTATATCCACACCACAGAGTTGCAGGGGTCATAAAGGACATTGTTCTGAGCTTGAGAATATAGAGTAGAAGCCCACCAGAAAAGTGAAGAAAATCTCTGCAATAAAGGCACACCAGGCCACCTTTGTTGGGGGAGCAGCGGTGTGGAGCAGAGCAGCGCAGTGGAGCAGAGCAGCGCCGCTGCAAGCAGAGCCCAGCCAGGGCTCCACCCCGCCCCAGAGGCTGGGGCACATTGGCCCAAACCAAGGGCCTGCCTGGAAAAGAGCTGCACAGGCACACAAGCAACAGCCAGAGGTTTGCCCCAATACCATCAGTAAGTGCACGAGACCCTAGCCAGAAGCTTGTTCACACAACAGGAACTGGGGTGCACAGCCCCCAGCCAAAGGCCCTCCAGACAACAGCTAGACCTAGCCAGTGGCACACCTAGATACCATCCCAAGTGTGCACAGGCCCCAGCCAGAAGCTCACCCAGACAACAGGTGAGCTCAGGGATCCAGAAGGCCACCTTTCTTTTCTTTCTTTTTTTTTTTCAGAAGGCCACCTTTCTGAACCGAGAAATTAGTGTACTGGTGAGCAGCAGAGAAAAGGCAGCTTTGTGGCTTTCTGAGAATTCAAGACCACTGGGTGAGCAAAAAGTTGCCTCAACAAAAGCACAGCAGGCTGCATCTGTTGAAACGGGAAGACACGTAAACAAGCCTCAACACCAGATTTCCAGATCACCTAAGGCAACCCCAAAGGGAAACGAGATGGAACAATCTGATACTCAATGACCTGGACTCCTTGAACTGGCAATGAAAGAGGATCTGGAAAAAATGAAATCAGAAATAATTTCTTAGATAACAGCAGAGATTGTGCCCATAGTGCAAGATATGTTTAATAAATCTAGAATGAACACAGATAAAAAAAAATAGAGGAGCTGAGGAACATGATGGAATCCATAAAACACATCCAAACAGATTTTCAGGAGATTAAAAACTCCATTGAAAGTTTATGCAGCAGAATGAGCCAATGTGAGGACAGAATTTCAGATATAGAAGATTGCAGTTAGTGACCAGGAAAAAAAAATTTCTTTAAAATAGTAAGGGACCATGAGAAATCGGTCCAGTAGCTGCTAGACGATGCAAAGAAGAATAACATAAGACTGATTGGAAAAAAAAAAAAAAAA
>NW_004624838.1:1821305-1849577 GCF_000247695.1 Heterocephalus glaber | reverse complement strand
TTTTAAAAATGTATAATTGATACTGTGTAATAGGAAGAAAAGGTCTAAAGGAATAGGGGAAGGGGGAGGGGGAGGGGAAAAGAAAGAAGGGAAAAGAAAAAATATGAGAAAAGGAAAAAAATAGTAACAAAGTCTTTGTAAATAGGGAAGGGTGGAGGGGGTGAAGGGAGGGCAGGGGAAGGGAAAAAAAATAAGAACCAAGTTAGTCATGTAAAGGTACAAGATCCCAATGATGAATGTAGCTGTATTTTATACCTAAAATATACCATTAAACAATGGAAAAAAATAAATCTAGCATTTATAGCTCCATGTTTTTAAGTGAAATGCAAAGACTCTTCCCTTCTAATGCTAAGTAGATGCATTCTTGTAGAACACATTCTGACTGCAGAAACCTTGTGTCCCGGCCCTGTAACTGGGGCTGGGAATTCAGTAAATGTTTATATGTGAATTCATCACCTTTAGATTGCCTATGAAGAGAGCAAAGTAGTACACAGGAGATTTTTACTCACTTCATTTAGTACAGTATCTTTCCTTTTTTACACCTGTGTGATATTTTATTGTCTCTGGAGAGCAAAAGTAGTCTGAAGCTCAAGGGGAAGTTCTTGAGGACCTGAGCGATGAAATGAACAGAAATGAAGGCCTAAATTCTATTTCCACCCATTTGACTTGTTCTTCAGCATTAGCCAGATTTTTTTTTCCAGTACCTCCTCCACAAAATGGGTCAAGTTAGTTAAGGAAGGTTAGGAGTTTTGAGGACAAGTGAACAGATGAATATAAAGAACTGTACTTTAAACCTGGCATGGTGGTGCACGCCTATAATCCTAGCTACTTGGAAGCCACAGCCAAGTAGATCACAAGTTTGTGGCCAGCCTGGGCAATTTAGTGAGAACTTGTCTCAAAATAAAATAAAAAAAGGGCTTGCATAGCATGCTCCCAGTGCTGAGAAGAAAAGAAAGAATTGTATAGTGTAACAGCTACAAAAACATTATGCACATTTGAGAAAAATATGGTACTATGTTAAAAAAGTTAGAATGGAATTCTTTGATTGAGTGCCCTATAAATACTATTATTGGCTCTCTCCCTCTTGTTACCTTTGCTGCCTTGTGCACGCCATGTTGTTTCTCCTCTGCAAGGCCTGTTTGTCATCCCTGCCTTGGAGCCAGCCGACTATGGACTGAAACCTCTAACTTGTATGGAAGCATCAGTAAACATTTGCCAAGTGAATGAAGGGAAGGAGGAAACTAACTATGTCATGTTGTGGAAAAGGGCCAATGGCATTGGTTATGAAGAGGAAGGTGGCCCAGAAGCTTGCTGCTCAGAATGCTTTGACAGATGCATTCCCGAAAGTGTGCATCTTGGCTCTGGGGTGGAACTCAGGACCTTGTGCTTGTGAGATAGGTGCAGCACAACTGAGCTACATGGCCAGCCTTGCAGTGCTTTCTCTGAGCTTTGCTCATTGTATCCCAGGGCGTTGTGGTTCTTGGAGAATAAAAATTGCCCCTGCCTTCTGATCTGAAGTATCTACTGGTCCCATGGTCTCCATCCTGGGTTCCAACTCCCTTTGAAATTGTGAAGTCATCACAGTGGGGATGTCTATGAAGCCCAAATCTGACACAGAGGAGTGAGTTCTGAAACATGGAACCCTTACTGCGTTCAGAGCAAATGGCAACACTGTGGAAGAAATTGCCTTCAGATGTGCTCTCCTGCCTCCACCCCGCCTGGTCTTGATCTTGCTTGGAAGCAGTGCAGCCAAGGGGAGGAAGACTCACTCTGGGTTTCAGGGTGGAGGAGGAAGAGCTCCAGTTGCCAGGGCTGGACCAGTATTTCTGATAGAGCAGAGCTAAACAGTAAGACAGGCCCTGGCCTTGCCTCCATTTTTTTCTCCACAGAATGTTTTGTTTTGGAAATGTAAGTATATGTGGCTGGGCTCCTGCCCAGTGTATCAAAGTGGTGTGTGGCTGTTTGAACTGTGTGACCTTTCAGGAATGTTCTGTTAAACCCTGCCCTCTCCCAAGAAGGTTCTGTTAAGCTCTGGACCCTGTCAGGAATGTTCTGTAACTCCGTGCCCACCCCCCCCCACCCCCGCTCCGCTTCAATGAGCATGCTCACCTACCCTGTGACTCCCTATATAAGGAGGCTCTCATTTCTGGTAGAGTGCTCAGACTCCTCTACTAAAATGCTTATCGCCACCTCTTCAACTGACCATCGGATTCTCAAGTCTTCAAAGAATGAGAGCTGTGACCCGGAGCTGCCACACTGAGCAATAAAGCTCGGCTGTGCCTCAGAGATGTGTTTCAGAGCTACCACACTGAGTTGTAATATTTGGCTATAGCACAGAGCTGCTCCTCTCTGCTGCAACACTTCTGAGCATCCCAAGACCAAGCCCTAACTTCCATGGGAAGCTCTTCCCCATCCCACCCAATGGCTGGTGCAGGCCCAAGACCACACATTGGCATTGCTATGGAGAAGAGGCCCTGCAAAAAGCCACTGTCTCCTTTTAAGGGAAAGAGAGTCAGGCCTGGGCACTGGTGGGCAGCCCTGAGAAAGGTTTCCTCCGCTATGATGTCATACAGAAAGGGTGGGGTGTGGCAGAATGTGGGTGAGCTCTGTTACCAAGGCACTTGCCACACAGGTGGCTGCCAGAAAGGTTCTAGCACACCTAGGGTCAGCACCCTACTGGCCTAGATCTGTGCAACTGAACCTTGCCCTACATGTTTTCGCTTTGTTTTTGGGCTACATTGTTGGTGCACTGGCAACAGATATGCCTGTCCATCCTGGCTGTCCCACAGCCAGGCTGGACCCCATACCCAGTTCAGCTGAACTCTGAGCCCCTAGCAGCTAATAAGCCCTCTTCCCTTGATTCTGATCTCCCAATCAAATCACTCACTGCCCTTACTCCCCCAGAAGAGCCTGGGGGCTTTGTTTACCCGGATTCCTCGGTGCCCACCAAGATGTTGTCGCCACCTCAGAGGTTTGCTGGACAGCTCTTCCCACAGATGGATAAGGTTGCCGCCCCACATCAAGGTCTGTGTGCCAAGCTACCTTGGCAAGAGAGGCTCCAAAAACTGGTTCTGATGGTAGATGGGGGTCAGAATCAATTTCTAGCTCTGCCTCCTCGCCTCAAAAGGAAGATCCAGACTTCTGGGCTCCATCACATTGCAGACCACCAGGCAGGTGAAGTACCTTTTGTACCTCTGGACAGGCAGCAGTCAAAAGCAGCAAAGTTTCTTTCACACCTGAACAAGGAGGAGGAGCAGGATCAGCATCAGCAACTCCCTGAAGTGGTGGTTGGAACTCCACATCAACTTGAAAAACCTAAGTTTCAGCAGCAGGGGATCCTAGCTCAGTCCTCAGTGTCCCCTGAGCAGTTTGGACCTTTCACTGAGAAGGAAGAGGCTCCAACTCAGCAGCCCAACCCTGCCATGAAGGATAAACCTTCTGCATCCCAGGGCAGGGTCCCAAGTTGGCATGCAGAGCTTCCTGAGGAGCGTTCTGGACACCAGCAGGAGAACTCAGCTCTGTCCCCAAACTTCTCTGCCAGAGGTGCACTTCAATCAGTCCACCACGAGCTCCCAGCTCAGCCTCGGAGACCCTCTGTGAGTGCTACAATGACATTTGTAGCCCAGCTTCTGAGCTACCTGAGGACATGACACCATCTCCAGTCCCCCAGGAGGCTGCAGCCCCACCTTCAGGGCCACCTAAGGAGCTGGAACCTTCTCCAGCTCAGCAGATGACACCACCTCAGCCTGTAGAACTCCCTGAGGTGGGCAAACTCCCCGTGCTGCTGCCAGCCCCATCTCCACCCCCAGAGCCTCCTGAGGAGGTAGAGCTTTCTCTGGCTCAGTCAGTGGACCCATCTCAGCATCCACATGAGCCACCCAGTGAGAGTGTAGCTCCCCCTCCAGCCCAATATGATATTATAGTTTCATTCCCAGTGCAGAACCAAGCTGTGCTGCCACCATTGCCCAGTGTTGCATCTGATTATTTGGACGTGGAAACCACTATCACTCCAGTATGCACTGCAGAGGGTGAACTTCCTACTGGCCTCCAGAGGTCTGCAGCTGTTCATGCAAGGCCCGCCAAGGTGACATTTCCACCACCAAACCTGATTCTGGGCACAGTTGGACCTTTGGACCCAGAGCTTACCAGAACTCCACCGTGGACTGCAGAAGCTAGAGTTTCTCCAGCTATGCAGAAGCCCTCCTCCCAGCCTGCAGACCCAGCTGAGTCTGTCACTCAACCTCCAGTGCCTCCTGAGACGGGAGCTCCAAATCCTCATCAGGAGCCCACTCAACATCGCCCATCACCCCCGGTCACAGGCCCATTTTCCCACATGGATCCCAGCAGCTCTGCCGTGCCCTCCACAGAGGCTGCACACTCTCCGTCCCTGCAGAAATCTACAGCTCCTCCTGTAACATGGACTGGGGTGACGCTGCCACACCCAGACCAGGTTCAGGCTCAGCATCCAATCCTGACTGAAGTCACCACTCAACCATTGGAGGGGAAGCCTTTAACCGTGCTAAGTGCACAGAGCAGCACAACACACAAGGACATATGCGAGCTCTGTTCCTGCCAGGAGGAGACCCTGTCTTGCACTGACCTCGGCCCCACCCGCAGGCTGCACGAGGTGCCTGCCCTTGAGCCCAGTGCCCACAACAGGACCTTCACCATCTTAAATTTCCAAGGAAATTCTATTTCTTCCCTTGATAAGAATGTTTGGAGAACATACCAGTGGGGTGAGAAACTAAATCTCAGTGAAAACTCCCTGACTGAATTACGAAAAGACTCCTTTGCAGGCCTGATGTCCCTGCAGTACTTAGATTTATCCTGAAATAAAATACATTCAATTGAAAGAGGGACATTTGACTCACTACCCTTTTTGCAGTTTGTAAATCTTCACTGCAATTTTGTTTCTCAGATCAGCTACGGAACATTTCATGCATGGCACAGGATGCAGTTTTTACATCAAGTAGTCCTCAACAATAACCCTCTGACAACTATCGAAGATCTATCTTTTTTTAAATTACCAGCATTAAAACACCTAGACTTAGGAGCAACACACGTGCCCCCTGCAGTGCTAGAGAACATCCTCACCATGACTCTGGAGTTGCAAAAACTGATCTTGCCGAGCCACATGGCCTGCTGCCTCTGCCAAATTAAGAGTGATATCTAGGTTGTGTGCCCGACAGTCAAGCTGGACTGTGACAGCACCTGTTTGTCCAACACCATGCAGTGCCTTGAGGCAGCAGCCATGGGGAATGTGGATGGGGCACTCATGAAGGCGCTGCAGGCCCGCAACAACAGCACCAGTGCCCAACTGAGCATCAAGCCTGAGATGTTGTCTTCATAACAAAGTGTGGGCCCCTGATTGGGCATCATGAATGACCAGCTCAAGTTTCATGACCAAAGTGACGTGACTGACACCCTCAGCTACATGGTGCCCTATCTCTCAGAGGGAAACCCAGAGGATGTGCAGTCAGCTCTACTGCTACTCATTGCAAGGCTTTTTCCAAATGCGTTTCATGGAGATAACACAGATTCTTTAAAAAAAGATAAAAAGAAGTCCTCCTTTATCCATGAATCCAACAAAAATAAATTGGAAGAGCTGTATTTGCTCAGAAATTGGTTAAATATAGAAATTCAGAAAAAAATGTAGGAGGTTAAGAAGGAAGAAGACACTGTCAGGTTTATACAGCCCAGCA
This sequence comes from Heterocephalus glaber, assembly GCF_000247695.1. The sequence goes on along the minus strand of NW_004624838.1, from coordinate 1,843,875 downwards.
TTTTGGGTCCCACCTTGGAGCCTCAAATATCTAGAACACTGGGAAGGGCTCCAACACAGGAAAACAGCATGAGGGAGGACCTGAGAGGAAGGAGAAGGCTGCACCCAGTGGACAGGGTCCTCAGGGGCCTGAAGGGCACAGGTAGAAGGCTGCTGCAGGACAGGTGGAAGCAGCAGGTCAGGGGCAGGCAGGTCACCTGGTCCCTTGCACAAGTAGCCTTGGGGACCCCAGTGCCATGGAGCTGGAGCAGCATCATGAGGGCCCCCAGGCCCAGGAACCTGGCCAGATACTCCATCCTCACAGAAGGACAGAGGGCAGCTGCCCCTTCCTCCCTGCCAGCTCCCTGGCTGGGCAGGTCCCCCACCTCCACCCCTGCCAGAGCCCAGCCTGTGGTGAGAGGCAGAGCGAAAGACTTCACCCACAGCATATGGTTTCTAAACCACGGGCAGGACAGAGTGCTAAGAATGAAGGCAACTCCACCTGCCTGGCAGTCACAAAAGCGTCGTCTCTTGGCTGAAACTCTCTTCCCTGTGTCCCTCAAAACAGCCCAGGCCAACCTGAGGGCACAGCTCACCAAGGGAAATGCACGCAGTGGCCTGAGCCCAGCAAAGAGGCCTGGGTTCTGGGAACTGAGGAGCCTCATGGACTCGCCTCCAGGAGGCTTCCCGTCAGCACCAGGGGACCTTCGTGTGTCTGCTGCAGACTCTGCCTCGGGCTCGGCCTCGACCCCCACACACACATCACCTCCCCAGTGCTGCCGTCCCTGGGGGTCGGGTTAGAAACGCAGCTGAATCACTTGCTGCAGCCGCTCATCCCTGACGACAACCTGAGAAGGTTCTTCGCCCAGGTCATCAGCATTTTGAAAATGGACTGCGCTGAGGCCCCCCCCCCACCTGTGCCAAGCTCATCTCCAAGTCTCACCGCCTGCTGATGCTTCTGACTGATCAGCGGGAGGCCACGGTGTCCCAGGCCCGGGGGGAGCAACAGCAGCTGTATTCTGACCCCGTGGTCATGGAGGGGACAGAAGCCCATGGCAAGCAGAAGGGACAGCAGACACCTTGGATGTTTAGAGAACATGTTCTTGAAGGCATGTATATATACAAATGCATCATTGGGGCATTAGCAGCCCTGGCTGTGATACGGATAGCTGTCATCATCGTCCTCTGCGTCAGGCAGAGTTACCAGCACAGAAGAGCCAGAGTAGATGATCCAGAGGCCAGGAGGAAGCCCAGCAAAGAGGCCAAGCCTGCAGAATCAGCCAGTGACAGGGAGAATGACAGGGAGAGTGATGAGCTAGTGGAGATCCTCACCGACTGGCCTCATCCTGCACGTGACCAGCAAAGCTTATTTTTCCTTCGTCAACAAAAACTTTCTCATCTCCTGCTAAAAAAAAAAAAAAATACTATTATTGTTTTTATGGATGAGATTTATATCTTTTAGTTAATCTAGGAATTTGGTCCAGTTCAGGTGTGTATGTGAGAGCGTGTGTACGTAATCTTTTATTTTTCTTTCACATCAGGATTATTTATTTTTGTCAGACACAGATAACATCACTTCATGGAACTACTCTAAGTGGCAGTTTAGAGTAATAATTTATACTTAAGGTCTTATAAAGCTAGATTTTTTTAAATGAAGCATATATAATGAAACCTTCCTTTGCTTCATGAAAATTTATCACTTACAATCTGTGTGCTTTTCTGTGTTTGTTATTCTTCAGTTAAATATATGCCAATAAACAAAAGGAAAACATGCTATAGTAGGTAGAGAGTATGAAAATTACCCCCATAATCATTAAAAGTTCCTATTCTGCTCATAATGTATCAGCTTGTTTTAATATAGAAGTAATAGTTCACACTACTATTGAATTGAATGGTGGATAAAAGACCCAAACATTTTATCAAGAAGGTATACAGGCAGCAAATAAGCACATGAAGATTTCCCACACATCATTAATCATTAGAAAAATGTAAATTGAGACTACAATGAGATATCATTACATACTTATTAGAACTTCTAAAATTAAAAATAATGGTAAGCCATATAAGTGAGGTTAGAAAGAAACTGAAAGTGTAGTGGTACATACGTGAATTCCCAACACTCAAGAGGCTAAGGCAGAAGGATTACCACAAGTTCAAAGGCAGCCTCGGCTACATAGTGAGTTCAAGGCTAGGCTGAGCGATATAGCACAACACTGTCTTAGAGAGAGAGAGAGAGAGAGAGAGAGAGAAACTGGATCTGTCATACATTGCTGGTGGGAATATAAAGTGGTGCAGTCACTCTGGAAGCCAATTTGCAAGTTTCTTTAAAAACTAACCATATACTTACACATGACCCAGCAGTCACTCTTCATGGCATTTGCCTCAGAGAAATGAAAACTTGTTTTCACGCAAAAATGTTCATGGAAACTCTGGTTTTAATAGTCAAAAATTGGAAACAAGTCAGATGTCATTCAGTAGATGAACCGTTAAACAAACTGTACGTCCACACCACAGAATTCTTCTCAGCAATGAAAAGGAATGAACTATTGATACTTGCGACAACTTGGATAGATCTAAAGAGAAAACATTGAACAAAAAAAGTCAGTTTCTGTAGGGAACAGGGGAAGGGGATGTTACCAGAACCTCTGCAGTGAGTCCTGGTCTCCTGCGAGCCACGGCAGCACACAGCAAATTACAGGAAAGGTAGAAAACTGAAACTGAGAGGAAGCTGAGCTTTGGGTCTGATCAGTGCTGCTCTGGGCAGCAAAGACGAAAGCCCCCAGCTTACTGCACCTTTTATTCAGTACATCGGGAGAAACAAAGTGTAACAAATGACTTGCAGAGAGTTCAGTACATCCTGCGTAAATAAGATGTAACAATCCAAGATCAAGGAGGAACTGAGTAGATGTTTGTTCCTCCCAGGATGTTCTCAGCTCCCAGGATGTTTCTTGTCCTGGAGAATCACAGACAGCATCACCGGATCATTGAGGTCTCAGTTGTGACCGGAGGCCAAAATGGAGTTATGTCTCGTAATTCCATACCTGGGCTGTAGGCAGGAGAACTAAGCTAACCAAATGATTTTACCCTAAAATTATGTAGCATTGCTCCCGACAAGTGTCCAAGGGCATCATTCTATTTACATACCATTTTTTAGGGTGGACAAAATTATATAGATAGGGATGAGTAGCAGCCAGGAGTGTGATATGAAGGTGGAAGAGGTGTCCGAAGAGAAAAGGGCAGCTCGAGGGATCCTGGATGGTGATGGAACAGTTCTCTCCCTTGATATCGGTACTCATTACACAAATTTATACATGGGACAAATGCATAGAATTTCACACACACACATATAAATGCGTGCATGTGAGACTGGTGAAATGTGAATAAAGTCTGGATTATACCAATTGGGGTTGCACTATAATTGGGGGAAACTGGGTAAAATATGTGGAACTTCTGTGTGCCTAATGTTTCAACTTCCTGTGAATCTATAATTACTTCCATCTATTTAGATTTTCTACTTAGATTCTTTTCTAGAAATTTCCCTCTTCCCCTTCCTTGGGATTGTGAAGAAAGCAGTCGTGTTCAATCTGAACTGTCCCAAATCTGGATGACAGATCATCAGTCCATGCATAGACATCTGTCCCAGCATGGGCCAGGGGAGGTTCTCCCAGGGAACATGCCGCTTGGACTGAGAGAAAGAGTGCATGTGTCTGGACTATCATTTGTAAATTCAAGCATTGCATGGGGCATCTTATTTTCCATTATGTGATTAAGGGAAACAACCAACCTGGCTGACAGAGAGAAGGTGGGATGAATTAAGCAGGTGTACAAAAGAAGGGAGAGTCAGGATAGTCTTTTTTTGTTTTCTTTTCAGTACTGGGGGTTGGACCCAGGGCCTCTGTAATGAGCCACATCCTAGCCTTCTTTCATTTTTTGAGTCAGATTTTGCTAAGTCACTAAATTCCCCAGGCTGGCTTTCAACTTGTGATTGTCCTGCCTCCGCGTCGCAGAGTGCTGGGATTACATGCAAGTGTCACCACGCCAGGCCTGGAGAGTCCTCCTGACCATTCACCTTTCTGGCTCCTTAGGTCCAGTTTAATTTCTGTCTTTGGGTTCTGTGAGATAGTTCTGAACCTTTTAAATAAATTCATCTTCTTCTCTAAGTCAGATCTATTTGGATCTCAATTACTTGTGACCATAAAGAATCCTACTCTGTACATCTAGAAAATTCCCCATATTTATCCTGAGGCTTACACTTAGAATATGGTCTTTGTTTTCTTTTTTACTTTAAGAAGTTGACTTGGGGTGGGGATGTAGCTCAGCAGCACAGTGCCTGCCTGGCAAGCGTGAAGTCCTGAGTTCGATCCCCAGTACCAAAAAAAAAAAGTTGACTTGACAGTATCTATGACAAAGACTGCTGCTCCCCATAGCATAGGTACACAGGATGTACTAAAGGTCATCTAACCTGTCCCTCCTGTTTTTAGATGATAAAATTGCATGTTGAGAGACTTAGCCACATAGCCAGTTGCTTGAAGACCTAAAACCAGCACAGTGTCACCTCCATCACTTGGAGATGGCATAGTAAATCCTACAGTGAGGCATCAGGAGGTGCCAAGGAGGGTTTTATTTGCTTGTTTTCAGTGTACTAGCTAGGTAATTAATGAACTAGAACATGCTTCACAAGGATCTACTGGAGAGATCAAATGAATGAGGAATGCAGAGTAGGGATATAAATAGTTTTAATTAGAAGGTACTTAATACTAAAAAAAAACCTTATTATTAGTCATGGAGATAGTCCATTTGTCACTTAGATATACATAACAATTTCAGAATGGATTACTCAAACATTTTCATTCACATAGTATGTAGACAGAGGAAAAAACTGAAGACTGTACTAAACAGGATGTGACTACAAAGTGACGTAAACTTCCTGAGAAGCAGAGGATTGCTTGGAAACTTCCTGCTTGTCACAGCAGAGAGACAAAGGCTACTAGAACACATTAGTCTTTTTCTCTCAGTCCGGTCTTCTATAGTTATTAAAAATGCTGATTTAGGATTATTCTAAACTAAATTAGCCAAAGCACAAAATTATGTTTACTCTATATTGGGAGAACTTGTAATGTAGGAAAGAAATATCATCTAGGTTTTAAGTAAAAGGAAGTCTGATACACATGTGACTTACTGGAAAGCACATACAGAATAGAAAAAGTATAATTTTTATCTTTTTGAAGCCAAGTGTGGTGACACACCCCTGTAAATTCCAGCTACTCCAGAGGCTGAGGCAGAAGGATCGAGAGTTTGAGGACAGCCTGGGCAATTTAGCAGGAACCAACAAACACTTTCAGTTTCACGTTTCTTATTTGAAGTAGCTGCTCCTATCACTGTTAGTCTATTGGCCACCCAAAGTTGTCGCTGTCTACATTTTGATGAAGGATGTCTGCCAGTGTTGGTTGCATCCAAAATCTATCTGCTGGGCTTTCAGAAGAAAACAGAGTGGCCCTATGTTGTAAGAGGAAGTAACTCTCCCTGTTTTCGTTTACCCTTAGCTGGCAGTACATTTTATCTTCTTAGTAATTCTTTCTACCAGAGAACATTTTAATATTTTATTTTCTAATAGTAGGAACTCAGCTTTATCACCACCTCAGATGAATTTGCTATTGTCCTTCATCTTGATTTGATGGAGCTGCCCTCTCTTATGGAGTAGCCACCCTTCATTCATGTACTTGAGAACCTCAAGACCTTTGGGCTAGAAAGAAAAATGTTTTCTCATTACAGTTGCCAAGACAAAAAAAAAAAAATTTATCAAATGCTGGGCATGCTGTCACGTGCTGGGAATCTCAGCACTTGAGAGGCTGAAACAGGATGATTGTGAGTTCAAGGCCTGGACTACACAGTGAGATCCTATCTCAAAACAAAACAATAAGATCCAGTCAATCAGGAAAAGAATGCTAAAATATAAGAGAAAGGAAAAAGGAAGAAAGATATTTAAAAACAGAAGAAAAAAAGAGAGAAAGGCTTTCTAGATCCTTAGGATTTCTTCTCTGGTAAATAGAGCAGGAAGAGCTTCTCTGCTCCTCATCTCAAGTATATTCTAAAGTCAGAGTACAGCATCATCCACCCCGTAGGACAGGATAGAAGAAAAAGGGATAGGCAGAAAGGAGACAGAGAAACCTCGTTTCTGTCTCCCTCATTACCTGGAAACTCTAGGTCAGACCCCTGCTTGGCCCTTTGCATAGATATGTTAATCTCTCAGGGAGCATCTGTATTACAGGGTTTCTTGCCCTGGATTACCTAGTTTATCTCACCTCCTTAAAGACTGAATACACCAAGATAAGAGTTCAGGGCTCCTTAACTGCCAGCTTTCCCAATATCCAATTCCAGAACCCTCTGGAGGGATGCCTAGAAGTCTTCAAACTCACAGCTGCCTCAGATTCCAGGAGAAGCAGAGCTCTGTGTGCTGAGACCACCCTCACCCCAACACACACACACACACACACACACACACACACTCACTCACTCACTGCCCCTCAAGCCATCAGAGTTCTGGACACCAGAACTGAAGTCAGGACCAGCTGGCGCCTGGCTACCTCAGTGAGCCCTGGGAGCTGGCCTCATGCTCCTGTGCCTGGGCTCATCTGAACCCTGTACTTCACTACCAATCCAACTCTGTTAATAAATCTACGCCATGCTTCCCACTGACACAGCCTGAAATTTTTTCTGCAACAGTAGTTAGCAAACCTACTACCTACTTCTCTTGGGGGACCTCCATGGACCCCTTCTAAAGTATCATGTTCAGTTGGCTTCCCCACGTCCCTTCTCATTTCTGAAACATTTTCTACCTCCTCTGGACCTGCAGTATTGTGTTTTCATAATATTAAAAAATTAATGTATTATGTCTAGCTTTCATATTTCATGTGAATATTAGTATATACCCTTCAAATTTCCATGACAGTTCCACCCTCTAACTCTGTCACAGAGACTATTAAAAGGATAAGTGTATTCCATTTAATTTAGCAATGACTTGTTCAATAATAGCCTGGCACACAGATGAACTGGAAGTAACTGTAACTGTGCAACTATAATAAATATCAGACACTGACAATCAATATAACAGAAGTACAGACAAGAAACAGACTCAGAAAGTAATGACAGAGCAATCCAAAGGACAATAATGGGATTTTAGCAAACTAGGACTTTGTTTTTAAAAAATTATAGGATCAGAGGATGTAGCTCAGGGGTAGAGTGCTTGCCTAGCAGTTGGAGGCCTGTGTTTGAATCCCAGCACCGAAAGTTCCCATTTTTTCTTTGATGGCAAGGTTATAAGCTTTTTATTCTAGAAAAAGAGAGGAGCAGAAAAAATGAAAAATACTCATCTAGAGACAATACTGCTAGCATTTTGGCATATAATTTTTGGACACTGTCAACATTTTCACAAATACACATTTATACATGCAGTACAGATAACTAAGATCTTATTCTATGTAACACACTGTAACATCATAGTTTAACCTATCAATATATTGGAACACTCGCTCACATCGTGAAATATTCTTTTATACCTAATGGCCAATTCCAGAACATGGATACTTAATCAGTTCTTACTATTGGTCATTTAGGTGGCTTCCAATTTTTCACCTGCATAAATAACACTGTAGTGAACACACATCATTTCACACATATCAGATTATTTTAAGTTCCGAGAAATTAAACTGTGTATGAAGGCATTTAAATATGCTTAAGCCCTTTATGACACTCTACCTGCAACAGACTAGGCCATCTCCTTTTCTGATCAGTAGGACTTTTCTAGGGATAACCGTATTTCTTACTTGAAGGCTTGTTTTGTTTTGAAGATGTAGGAAGTTAATATAACAGATCTACATGAAGGAGATACAATGCTCTATCTACTTATCCTGCATTTGGTGTTTGTGTGCTGTTGTGGTTTAGATCTAAAATCTCCCCCCCAAAACCTGATGTTCAGAGGTGGGGCTTTTGGAAGGGGGTTAGATCGAGGGGTGCTGTGCTTATCCATGGGTTCATTCATTGGAAGAATGGCTGGGTGTGCTATTAGGTGCTGGAGCAGCTCACTGGGGGCGTGTAGGGTAGAGTCTCAACCCAGGCTTTTCTCCTCAGTCTGCTTCCTGGCTATCTCAGAGTGAGCCCCTTTCCTCTGCCTGCCCCTCAGAAATCTCCCCTTCTTTAAAGTTGTGGGTATCAGGTATTTTGTACCAGCCATGGGAAAGTGACTGATCCATGTAAGGAACGGCAAGTTTGTGTTTGAGGCTGTGTCACATTCTTGTCATATGAAATACATTATGTAGACCAAAGAGCAGTTCTTTTTGTCTCCAGTGTGCTCTCGCTAAATGCCTCCCATGTAGCACTATTGGTGCATGGTATCTACCTCTCTTCCCTAGGTCTCCCTCCCCTCCAAGGTGACAACTAATTTCATCAATTTCACTAAGCATTCATGGGCTGAAGATCAGGTTTATTTTTTCATTTAATTATAAGCTACATATTTTTATTAAAAAATGCAGGATCTGGGCATGGTGGTGCACGAAGGTAATCCCAGCACTTCGGAGCCTGAGGCAGGAGGATTGCTTCAAGTTTGAGGCCAGCCTGGGCTACATAGTGAGTTCAGGGCCAGCCTGAACTACAAAGCAAGACCCTGTCTCAAAAAAAAAAAAAAGAAGAGGGCAGAGATTTAGCGCAGTGGTTCTGTCTCCTGCCTCACAAACGCAAGGTCCTGAGTTCGACCCGCAGTACCGAAAAAAAAAAAATCTAGTGACATTAATTTTTGCATGGGCATATTATGATGAGGTTAATATTTTTGTTTATTTTCTAATTTATAAGTAATAGAATTTTACTTGGTTCATGGTCTTGGGGGCTCCTTTCCTGTTTTAAAGCATATAGTACTAAGTGTATATTTTTAGTGCGGTGCAATCTATCACAGAGAAATTTCAAAGTTATTATTTAAAATGTTAATTATGACATATACATATTGTAGTTGTGTGGTTTAACCTAAGGCTAAGACATGCTTAGAAGCTGGGTGTGGTGCTGCATAGCAGTTACTGAAGCGTTCTGGAAATCTGAAGCAGGAGGATTGTGAGCTCAAGGCCAGCCTGGGCAACTTAGCAACTTAAGATCCTGTCTCAAAATAAAAAATAAAACTAGAATGGGGATGTAGCTCAGTGTGAAGGCCCTGGTTTCAGTCCCAGTACCATAACACACACACAAAGATACGTTTAGAAAAAGAAATACGTGTACTATATTGTCACTTCATTATAAACCTATATTACAGTATGCATAACTATATATATCTAATCTCTCCATAACAACAGATCATGAGTTATGGAAAACCATCATGTCGAAATTAGTTACAGAACTTCCTTGTCCAGCCTCTCTACTCCCACGCTTCTCCCACATAGGACTCAGACTCCAAGCTTGACTTTTGCTCCTGTGGTGTTCCTATCCAAAACACTTCTGGACACATAGTGAAAAAGTATATAAATACTCACTGAATGAATAAAAAATGGGGAAATAACCTTAAAAGGTTTAAAAATACATTGAACTCACAAAAGCTCAACAAACACAAGCTCTAGAAGCATTCATTTCTAATGCAAGCAGATTTATTCATAGAGTCACAAGTTAAAAATCTTATTCCCAACTTTGAAGTGATAGCATTTATTCCTTGTTCACAGGATGATATCATTGGATAGGAACAGTAACAGCCACAGCTCAGAGCCTAGTGTGGAGACAGAGTGAACTCTGGAACACTAGGCACAGCAGGAGCCCTGGGGTCTGACTGAACATTTGAAAAGGAGCCTGGTCCCTGTGGAAGGGTGTTCAATCCTACAGAGGGTGAAAGAAGAGGTAACTGCCTGAATGACTTCTCTTTTTCTGACATCTGTGGGCATCTCATTAACTTTAGTTTTTCCACCTTTTATCATCCAAAGCTAAGTGATTAATTATCGCCAGAGGACCCAAGGAACTGATATTTAGTAAATAGGTAACATCCAATTTTAGGATAAAGTGTGTGATTGGCTTAATGAAAGCTGAGAAAGCACTCTTTTTTAATGATTATTTTCAGGCTTTAAAACTTGAGGTTTTTAAACTGAGTGTAGTGGTGCACTCTTGAAATCCCAGCACTCTGGGAGGCTGAGGCAGGAGGATTGCATAAGTCCAGCCTGGGCAACTCAGCAACTTATTGAGACCCTGTCTCAAAAAGTACTTTGAAAAAAGGGCTGGGGAAGTAGCTCAGTGTGAAGGACCTAGGGTCAATCCCTAGTACCAGGAAACAAAACAAAACATACGAGCTTTTCTTTTTCTTTAAGAAATCAAGTTACAATTTTTTTTTTTTTGGTACCAGGGATTGAACTTGGGTCCTTGGGCTTGCACAGCAGGCAGCAAAATCACTGAGCTAAATCCCCAGCCCCTAAACAAGCTATCTTGATTTTTTATTTTTTATCTTTGTTTTTCTTATGAAATCTGTCATACATGCCAAAAAGTATATAAAATACAGAGGAACATTTTAAAGAATAATTACTAATGAAATATCTATGTATTCATGAACCTAAGAATAATTTATTAAATCAACTATTTATGAGAATTGACAAGGTGGTTGTCTGTTTTCCACCTGAATGCTCACAAAGCCATGGCTGATTAATGAAATATATACAGGGAGGTATATTCAAATAAATAGGCTCTAATAAAGTGAACTAAAGAGTACATACTTCCAGAAGTGGTCAGAGTTACTACCAAATTAGTAGTATATATTTTCCAGAACAGTGGAGAACCAATTAGGTACTTATGACTTGTGAAAGTAGACCCTTGTGATTTTCAATGAAAAAGTATGACCTGAAACAGTTCCTTAAATTTAATTTCTAAACTCAGAAGCAAGATTATGATACAATCACTTGGCAAGTATCTAAGTTTTTTATGGGGAATGACTACTTTAGCTGGGGAAAGAAAAATCTCCTTACATACTTACTAGTATCTTCTTTCTTTCTTTTTCCAGTGCCTCAGTACTGATTGAACTCGGGACCTTGCATGTGCTAGGCAGGCTTTGAGTTTCTTTGAGTAAAATCCGAGCTGGTGTAAGTTAATATTTATCAAACAGAATTTGTATTTGCCATCTATTGCTGTGTAGCAAATTATTCCAAAACTTAGAGACTGAAAGCAGTGAACAATTCATTTCTTATACAGGCTCTAAGAAGGAAGCTGGGCAGAGCTGAGTTGGATCTTCTGGCTCCGGTTTCTCCCAAACCTTCGTTCATGGTAGTGGCTGCTACTGCAGTGACTTTAAAGGTGGCTGGGTGGTGGATGTTGGCAAGCTTTAGTTCGTTTTTCTTTTTTTTTTTTTTGGCACCAGGGATTGAGCTCGGGTCCTTGTGCTTATGGGGCAGGCGGTGGAACCACTGAGCTAAATCCCCAGCCCAAGCTTTAGTTCTTTATAGGATATTGGACTGAGGTCCTCAGTTCCTCATTATTTTATTTGTTATTGTTGTTGTTTTTGTTTTCAATACAGGGTCTTGCTATGTAGCCCAGGCTGGCCTCAAACTCACTGCAATCCTCCTGACTCAGCCTCCTTCCTGGCATTACAGGTATGTGCTACCAGGTGCAGTTGTTTTGGTTTTTTGAGCAGCATATCACTGTGTAATTCAGCCTGGCCTTGATCTTGCTATGTAGCCCAGGGTGGCCTTGAACTCGAGATCCTCCTGCCTCAGCCTCCCGGGTGCTGCTATTCCAGAAGTATGTCATCACTCCCAGCCATCATTGGTTGGTGAAGAGTGGTTACTCTACTCTCTGTTCCTTCATCAGAATGAGGAAGTGAGAGGACACCAGATGATGAGAGAAAGAGAAGTCACAATCTTTCATAATCTAACCTCAGATGCGATATTCTATTACTTTGCCTATTCTATTCATTAAAAACGTATCAGTGGTTCTGGTCCATATATTAAGGGAGGAAATCACATGAGATGTGAAACTGGGAGATGGGCTCACTGAGAGCCACCCTAGAAGCAGCCTAAAACAGAGACTATAGAAAGAAGGCAGAAGAAGGGCAAAATGCTAAGTCAGCTAAGACTCATTCCAAAGGAATACTTTCGTATGTGGGGATGTTATTGATACCAGTTATCTTCCACATATGTGGTCAGGAATAGAAAGATTGCTTAGTGAAATAAGAATACTTTCCACAAAAACAAAGATAGCCGTATGATTTATAGCTGGTGTTCACTATTGGTACTTCGTTTTTTTGACTTTACAAATAGATTTTTAGATCTATTTTTTTTAGAATAACAAAAAATATTTTACTAAAACATAAGATTTACAGAAGTTTCCAGACAAGCCATACAAAATGGTCACAAGCTTTCTTTGAAGGGGGAAATCTACACAAGACAGCAAAGTCGCAATGTTATTAGTGAGGGGTGTGATGTTTGTTAATGTTCCCATTTTGGTTCAAACAATCAGCTTGTCCATCTATATCATCTAAATAAAGTTAGACTTGGCTAGAAAGCGTATTCTAGAGAATTGGTTAGCTGCTTTTTAACCAATGCAATTAGATCCCCATAAGGGAGGGCAGGGGAAGGGGGAAAAAATAAGAACCAAGATGGATTATGTAAAGGTGCAAATTTCCAATGATGAATGCCTTTATATTGTATACCTAAAACGTACCAATAAAATAAAATTTAAAAAGGGGGGACGAGCCCATAAAATTTTGAAACTGCTTTCCGCTCAAAATAAAATAGAAGAGCTGGGGATTTAGCTCAGCGGTTTCACCGCCTGGTGCGCAAGCTCAAGGACCCGAGTTCGATCCCCGGTACCAAAAAATAAAATAAAATAAAGAATACCCATACCCCTGCAGCTAACCCTGACAATTACCTTCATTCACAGTGCTTTATACTTAAACCATGATGAGGGAAATGAATAAAACCAGAGGGCCACTGCTTTTAAATGTTTCACGACAATCCCGATGATACTTTTAGCCTCTGCTCATGCTTTACAACAGTGAATCAGGACAAGACTTAGATTTTCTAATGTGCGTTTAATCACCAAAGGACTGAAAATGTCTGGGCTTTTATTTTGTAGTGTTTCTAAGACCGTGTCCATTAAACGCAAACAAAAAAGGAAGAAGTCTTGGCAGAACAGGAGAAGTGACACAAACTTGATGATCGGATCGACTTAAATATTATTCATGGCGTTTAGCCTAGTCCATGCTCTAGCTATTTCTATGGCTTGGGCTTCAATGGTCTTCTACTGCTCTACTACATTGTTTGCTAATGGGTCATCTGCATTAGGTGCTCTTAAGAAAGCCTGGATCAAGAGCAGAACTGTGCGGATCTGAAGTGCTGGGGACCGTTTATCTTTCAAAATATCTAACATATTCTTCCCAACTTGTCTACATTAGGATGATAAATTTTGGTCATGAAACATACTTTAGGTGCTGCATTGGGTATTCTTCTGGAAGAAATAGTTCAAGTTTAAAAGTCCCTCCCCTCAAAGGGGGAATCCTGGGGGCCAGCAATGACCACATGAAAATAAAGGGCATTGCTCTCATCTGGTTCCGCTTTAATGCCAGGAACTGGTTCTGCCAGCAAACGCTGAGTTTCCTTGATCCTACAGGGCAGCCCGGCCATCTTGTCAGATTCCGTCTTTGGCCTCTGGTTGCGTCTCCTTTAGATCTATTTATAAGTGGTACGGTGATCTATAATTCAAAAACAACTCTAGAATATACAAATCATTAAGAATTTATTGAGCACCTACTATGTGCTAGACACTTACTGGTACTAGAGAAAAGTATAATATATAGTATTTACTCTCAATTAGTCGGTAGCATTGAAATAGGAATACATTTTTTTTTGAGACAGGGTCTCCCTATATAGTTGAGGCTGGCCTTAAACTTATTATGTTCGCTAGGCTGGCCTTAAATTCACAATGATCCTCCTGTCTCACCCTCCCAAGTGTGCCACCATGCTTGGCTAGGAATAAATTTCATATTGTATCAGATTCTAGGCTCTAAATCAGCGGTGGGAAACCCATGGCATGCATGCTGCAGTGGGCTCTTTGTATCACTGAAAGCTCTGTAAAATTCTCCATTACAGCTCTAAATTCAACACAGGAAGGGGAAAGAAAATTCAGAGGAGTGATTAACCAAAAAATTATGAGGTAGCAAACAGGGAAGAAGGTTAGAAAGGGTCATAGGCAGGCTAGATAAGATCCAAACACATTATATGTATCTGTGGGAATCCCACAATGAAACCCATTCTTTTGTACAGTTAATTTGTGTTAATAATTATGAAAATGAGAAAACAGGATTTTTATGTGAAAAATTAAGGGCACAAAGCTTACCTGACCTGAGGAAGGTTTGTTTCAATAATCTAAGTTTATTAGTAAGTGTGTAAGAGATGAAAATAGATGTCTGTACCCTCAAATGAAGGATCTGCAAGAGCACAGGTCCCCCAACACCCCTGTGCATGTGAAGTTTTTTGAGAGAGAATTATTTAATATATGTGTGCTGCTGAAGTATGCATATATTTAATGTAGGTGGTTCCTTTTTCTTTCCTTTTTCCTTTTTTTCTTTGTTTTTTGAGACAGACAGGGTCTCATTATGTAGTTTAGGCTGTCCTCGAACTCATGGTGATCTTTCTGCCTCAGTCTTGGGAGTGCTGGGATTACAGGTGTGTGCCTCTGTGCCTGGCTTATCTGCAGTTTAAATGAAAACTCTTGTAGGATGTTTTTCTCTAACATCATCACGATTAAGACATTTTGTACACAGTATAGAAAAAATGTCTACCCACCCAGTTCTTAACAGTTATTTCTGTCAAGAACTGTCAAGGATCTCAGGTTTTACCCTCCACAAAACTAATGTTTCCCTACCATAGTGGCATGGAAGCCAGCGAAGTTATGACAAGGGACAAAGGACAGTTTACTACTCAGAGCAGCAGTAGAAGCCGGATGTTGGTCATCTTCTTTCACCAGTTCCCTGACCCACATCTTTCCCAGGGCCTCTCAGAGCAGAGTGGCCATACTGGGTTCTGTGCACACAGCAGGCTGCATCACAGTGAGGAGCCCCAAGCAAAGGGAGCCTCCACAGTTTATACTGGACTCGAAGTGAATGGGCATAAGCTGAGTCTCGAGGGAGACATTACTGTGTCTTTATTGTACAGAGAGTCAACACAGCCGGCCTCTGCTCTGGAAGGTGATGTTATCTCTAGATTCCAAGGCTTTCACTATATAAACATCCTTGAAAAGAGTCCAGAGCAAGATCTGTCAGTGCCTCTTCCTAAAAAGTAAAGAAATACATAAGACCAGGGAGAATTGTTTCCCAACAGTTTTCTTTAGGAAACATCATTTCTATATTTATTCCTTTTTTTCAACAAAAATGTTTGAGCACTGACTGTGGACCAAGCACATAAAGTATACTTTCTATACCTTTTATGTATTTAATTTTTTTTAAATTTTGAGACAGGATCTCACTATGGCTTTGATCTCACTATATAGCTGGCCTCAAACTTGAGATCTTCCTGCTTCAGGTTCCTCAGTCCTGGGATTATATGCTAATTTTTTTTTTCTTTTAAAACTGTGCTCTAAATCATGGCGTCCTGGAACCCCCCTCCCCAAGAATATGAAAGTGATGACGACTCTTACGAAGTGTTGTATTTAACAGAGTATGCAAGAAGACACCACTGGTGGAATCGAGTGTTTGGCCACCGATCAGGACCTATGGTAGAAAAATACTCAGTAGCTACCCAGATTGCAATGGGTGGCATGACTGGCTAGTGTGCAGGATTTTTGTTCCAGAAAGTTGGAAAACTTGCAGCAACAGCAGTAGGTGGTGGCTTTCTTCTCCTACAGATTGCCAGTCATAGTGGCTATGTGCAGATCGACTGGAAGAGAGTTGAAAAAGATCTAAACAAAGCAAAAAGATAGATTAAGAAATGAGCAAATAAAGCAGCACCTGAAATCAACAATGTAATCGAAGAAGCAACAGAATTTATCAAACAGAACATCGTGATATCCACTGGATTTGTGGGAGGGTTTCTGCTCGGCCTTGCATCTTAAGGACATGAATGATTCTTCCTAGTGGATCCAACTGTGAGAAGAGAGTGGCAGCAGGGTGACTTCTCAGCAGCACATGCCACCAGAGTCTCCAGAGCAGGGAGAAACAACTCGCTGGACAATACCAAATTCACAACTTAGCATTTTGCCATCTGAAGCTTGGCAAATGAGTATCTGCTGTAAAACAGCCTGTGTGGTATTTGAACAATAGTATTCTTGAGCAAATCATGGCGTTTGGTGTTTTTTTCAAAATTTGCATCTGTTTAAAAAGTAGCCAGTAAGATAGCACTATTAGATATGGATATGAGAAAAAAAAAATCTGTCGGCTCTATCTCCCAGTGAAATATTACTCTTTTTTATTTAAATAAGATGTTCGTTGTGCTTCATAGTATAGTGCCAATAGTTAAAAATTTGTCTTATAGCCGGATGTGGTGGCTCATGCCTGTAATCCCAGCACTTGGGAGGCTGAGACAGGAGGATCACTGCAGGTTCGAGGCCAGCCTGGGCTACATAATAAGTTCAAGGCCAGCCTGAAATACATAGTGAGACCCTGTCTCAAAAAAAATTGTCAAGGGCCAGGGATTTAGCTCAGTGGTTCTGCCACCTGCCTCATAAGCACAAGGTCATGAGTTTGATTCCCGAGTACCAAAAAAAAAATTGTCTTACAGCTTCAATAGTAGGGCTGAGTTTTTTCAAAGATGTGTTTGCAATAAACTTAAAGAGCTATAATGCCCTTTTGTGGAAGGCATTAGAAATAATAGAATTATTAAAGATACTAAATAGATTCTACTCATGTGTAATACCAGTCCTTAGGTTGTTTTCTCCCTGCATTTCTTCCCTGGCTTATATAATAACACTACTTTTCAACAAAGGCTCTTCTAAGGAAATACTACTACATATCTAAAGCTCCTTTTCCTTTTTTGCTGTCTGTGATTTTAAAAATATCTTCTTGTATGTAAACTTCTCATTTTTGTATTTGTTTATCCTGGAAGCCTGGGCAGGACTAATTTTGGGCATACATATAGGTGGGTCATTGATTCATTTTATTAACTCTGGTACCTCTTTTTTTTGTTTCTAAAAATCCTAATAATTATTTTGGCCTCTTCTTACTGTCTGAAGAATTGACTTTCTATGTAATCATGAAATTGTAGCTAAAAGAGATTGTCTCCTTGACCAAGTCTAAGATTAAATTCTATGGCTTCCAGGCTTTTGGTAGCATTATGTTTCTTGAACACTAGGCCAATTTACCTGTTTCTCGGGGCTGACATCATATCGTCTCAGTCTTTTTATCCCCCAGAATCTTTCCAGATTATTAATTTTGTCCCTAGAATTTTAGGTTGGAATTGAGAAAAAGAGCAAAACAACATGGATTGGAGTCTTCATACTAGAAAGACTGTAGTTACTGTATTGAGACCATCTTCGTTTGCTAGGAAGTCCCCATAGTACATATATTGTGTGTGTTATAAACATGTGACATTTCATACTTTGAAGATTGGTTACAGGCTTTGTGCTTTCATTTTCCTGAGCCTCCTTAAAATTGAATGTGGGATCCATCTTTGATTTCTTCTTTTGTTCTCATTAGAACCTCAGATATAATGGTAAATAAAACCCTGACTTTCTTAAAAACAAAAACAAAAACAAAAACAAAAAAAACTGTGCTCTAGGGGCCAGTGATTTAGCTCAGTGGTTCCGGTGCCTGCCTCGCAAGCGCAAGGTCCCGAGTTCAATCCCCGGTACCAAAAAAAAAAAAACTGTGCTCCAAAAGAAGACATGTAGATCAGTGGGACAGAATAGAGGATTCAGGAACAACCCCAAGCACGTTCAGATGTTTGACAAAGGGGCCAAAAACATAAACTTAAGGAAACACACCCTCTTTAACAAATGGTGCTGGGAAAACTGGCTGTCCATATGCAGACGATTGAAGCTGTATTTGTATCTCTTGCCATGTACTAAATTAAAATCAAAGTGGATATAAGACCTAAATGTTAAAACAGAAACACTTAATCTGCTGGAAGATAGAATAGGTAAAACTCTTGAAGACATAGGCATAGGTGAGGACTTTCCAAACGGAGCCCTGGTTGCACAAGAAAAAACACTGAGAATCAACAAATGGAATAAAATCAAATTAAAAGTTTCTGCACACCAAAGGAAACAACCAACAGAGTGAAGAGACAATCTGCAGAATGGGAAAAATATTTTGCCAGTGATACCTGGTACACAGGACTAATACCTAGAATACATAAAGAAGTAAAAAAAAAAAAGACCCCCCCCAATAAAAGACCCAATCAAAAATGGGCAACTGAAATGAATAGACACTTCTCAGAAGAAAAAAAGTAAGAATCGCCAATAAATACATGAAAAATAGTGATCAATATCTCTGGCCATTAAAGAAACACAAATCGGGCATGGTGCCACATGCCTGTAATCCCATCACTCGGGAGGCTGAGGCAGGAGGATTGCCACAAGTTTGAGGCCAGCCTGGGCTATATAGTGAGTTTAAGGTCAGTCTGAACTACATAGCAAGACTCTGTTTCAAAAGACAAAACAAAACAAAACAACCCCCCCCCAATTAAAACAACACAGATACTAAGATTCCATCTCACTCCCGAAAGAATGTCAAGAAATCAAATAATACCCAGTGCTAGTGAGGCTGTGGGGGAAAAAGGAACCCTTCTACATTGTTGGTGGAATGTAAATTAGTACAACCATTATGGAAATCAGGCTGGAGATTCCTCAAAAGGCTAAAACTAGAAATTCCATTTGACCTGGCCTCTCCCCTTCTAGGTATCTTCTCGAAAGAATTAAAGACATTGTATTACAGAGATACATGCATATCCATATTTATAGCAGCACAGTTTACAACAGTTAAAACTTGGAAGTGATTTATATGTCCATCAACAGATGAATGGATAAACAAAGTGTGGTATTTACATACATAATGGAGTACTACTCTGACATAAAAAAGGATAAACGAGTCATTTGTAAGATAATGGATGCACTTTGAGACCATAATTTTAAGTGAAATGAATCAGACACACAAGCTTAAATATCTCATGGTTTATCTTCTATGAGAAACCCAAAATACAAGTAATGAGCAAAAGGGGCAGCCTCGGGACCGACCCGCCGCGCCCGGTGCCTGCCGCGCTCCGTCCTGCCGCCGACCCCGCCTCGCGCTCCTGTCGCTGCGCTCGCGTCCCGGCGGCGACTCCGGCGGCGGCGAGGTCTCGGGGATGAGCGCCCCCGCGCCGTCGGTGCCCGCGCGGTCCAGGGTGGCGCCGGGAGCCCGGGCCGCGGAGTTATGCGAGTCTCGCGGGCGGGCGCGGGCTCCTGAGGGCGGCGTGCGGATCCCGGCTCGAGCGCCCGCCTCCGGCGCGGGCGGCCCTGCCTCGTCCCTCGCCCCTCGCCGCGGCGGCCATGAGCCGGGCCCCTCGCCCCTGACTCGGGCGGCGGGACGTCGCGGCCCGGCATGGCGATGAACGCCGTGCACTAGTTCCGCAAGGGGCTGCGGCTCCACGACAACCCCGCGCTGAAGGAGTGCACCCGCGGCGCCGACACCATCCGCTGCGTCTACATCCTCGACCCCTGGTTCGCCGGCTCCTCCAACGTGGGCATCAACAGGTGGCGATTTTTGCTTCAGTGTCTTGAGGATCTCGATGCCAATCTACGAAAATTAAATTCTCGCCTGTTTGTGATCCGTGCACAGCCAGCAGATGTGTTTCCTCGGCTTTTCAAGGAATGGAATATCACTAAACTTTCGATTGAGTATGATTCAGAGCCCTTCGGAAAGGAACGGGATGCAGCTATTAAGAAACTGGCTACTGAAGCTGGAGTAGAAGTCATTGTACGAATTTCACATACGTTATATGACCTAGACAAGATCATAGAACTCAATGGTGGACAGCCGCCTCTAACTTACAAAAGATTTCAGACGCTAATCAGCAAAATGGAGCCACTGGAGATTCCAGCGGAGACCATTACGTCCGAAGTGATAGAAAAGTGCGTGACTCCTCTGTCTGATGACCATGATGAGAAATACGGAGTTCCTTCCCTGGAAGAGGTGGGTTTTGATATTGATGGCTTACCCTTTGCAGTGTGGCCAGGAGGAGAAACTGAAGCACTTACACGTTTGGAAAGGCATTTGGAAAGAAAAGCTTGGGTGGCAAACTTGGAAAGAGCTCGGATGAACGCTAACTCCCTGCTCGCGAGACCTACTGGGCTCAGCCCTTACCTCTGATTTGGTTGTTTGTCCTGTCCGCTGTTTTACTTCAAGCTAACAGATCTCTACAAAAAGGTAAAGAAGAACAGTTCCCCTCCCCTTTCTCTTTATGGACAACTACTATGGCGTGAATTTTTCTACACAGCAGCAACAAATAATCCCCGCTTTGATAAGATGGAAGGAAACCCCATCTGTGTTCAGATTTCTTGGGATAAGAATCCCGAGGCTTTGGCCAAGTGGGCAGAGGGCCGGGCGGGCTTTCCGTGGATCGACGCCATCATGACCCAGCTCCGCCAGGAGGGCTGGATCCACCACCTGGCCAGGCACGCGGTTGCGTGCTTCCTGACGCGCGGGGACCTGTGGGTGAGCTGGAAGGAAGGGATGAAGGTATTTGAAGAATTACTGCTTGATGCAGATTGGAGCATAAATGCTGAAAGTTGGATGTGGCTATCTTGTAGTTCCTTTTTCCAGCAGTTTTTTCACTGCTATTGTCCTGTTGGTTTTGGTAGGAGAACAGATCCCAGTGGAGACTATATCAGGCGCTATTTGCCTATCCTAAGAGGCTTCCCTGCAGAATATATCTATGATCCCTGGAATGCACCAGAAGGCATCCAAAAAGTAGCCAAGTGTTTGACTGGAGTGAATTACCCAAGCCGATGGTGAACCATGCTGAGGCCAGCCGCCTGAACATCGAGGGGATGAAGCAGATCTACCAGCAACTCTCGCGATATTGAGGGCTAGGTCTTCTTGCATCAGTTCCTTCCAATCCTAATGGGAATGGAGGTCTCATGGGCTACGCTCCTGGAGAGAGCATCCCAGGCGGCAGCAGCAGCGGAAGTTGTGCCCATGGGAGCGGCATCTTACCCTGTGTTCACGCAGACGGTCAGCAGGCTCACCTGTTGAAGCCAGGTAAGGCAGAGGCCCTGGCGCCCGCGATGTCCGCTGCCTTCCTGTCCTCAGCGAGCCATTTCCGATGTGCAGGGCGGAGCTGTGTGGGCCCGGTGCTCAGCAGTGGGAAGCAGCCCAGTCAGGAGGAGGACGCGCAGAGCATCCGGCCCAAAGCTCCAGCGGCAGAGCACTGACTGACCCGAGAACACTCAGAAGGAATACCGTTGCAGCTGAAATTGATGGGAGAGCAGTACATTTTAATTAAGTTATTTTAAAATATTCTTCATTGATGGACAGCAGTTACATTTTGAATGCATTATTTCTAATGACATTTCTGTGGTTTGTAACTTTTTAACGAATTTCACATAGGACAAGTGGTAATTTGTATATAAAGAAGTTGGTAAAAGAATTTGCTTAATGTAAATACAGTCTAAGTATAGACCCATCAATATATTTTTGATAATTTTTCATGTATGGTAAAAGTTTAAGTTGCAGACTGACATTCTGATATAGAACTCAAACATTTTGAGAGTTGATGTGGAAAAATAGGAGGTTTTTAGACTTTCTTAAAATTTTAGGACAAAATTTTCTTGACAACATGGTTTGACCTAACTTTGGACTCTTTCATAATAATGTTTTAGAAATATATATAATCAGAATTAGTAGGTGCTGCCTCTGTTAACACACAGTGTGCTTTAAAGTAATGTATGCCCAAGCTGTGGAAGGACCATGTGTTAAAGCTCCTTGTCTCTCTGTTGTTGTTCATTTACAGCTAAAGTGACTTTGTTATTAAAGTATATGCAGATAGGGGGGAAAAAAGTAATGAGCAAAATAAAAGGTAAATAATAAATAGGGAGGTAGCTCTTTTGCAAAAGGGAAGAAAAAAGAATTAAGAGGTGTTATGTACATGCACAAACTCCCCACAAGGAATGTAATCTTAAGTACTGCAAACATACACTAATAAAAAATAGAAAATGAAAAAGAAAATAAAAGTGTGCTCACATTACTTTCATTAGAAGAAAAAAAAGACCAAAGTAGCAAGGTTGCTTACTGATGAATGGGGTATTAGAATTATTCTTGTATTTTATTCATTATATGTTTCTATATTTTTATATTTTCTATTAGGTTACATACTATTTTATAGTTAAACATATTTACATCGATTTTTTTTTTTTGGTATCGGGAATTGAACTTAGGACTTTGGGCTTGCCAAGCAGGCACTGTGGTGCTGAGCTGAATCCATTTAGAGATAAATATGCATCTCAAGTCCAAGAGCGATTGTCTTTTGTGCATATTGTAGAATAGAGTACACGACCTCTTCTAGAATTCTCCAGCCCCTGACAGTCTATTTTTATTTTTTATTTTTTAAAAATTCTTTTATTGGTACATTTTAGGTATACAATACATTTACATTTATTGGGTGCTTGTACCTGTACATGAT
>NW_004624838.1:1776252-1787151 GCF_000247695.1 Heterocephalus glaber | reverse complement strand
AAAAAAAAAAAAAAAAAAAGGAAAAATAGGAAAGTACAGTGGACCCTTGACTTACAAACTCAAGTTGGGCTGGTTGTAACTCAAGTTGGTTGTTAAGTCAATACAGCTAAGATCTAGATCTTTACCTGGGTATATGCTATAGCTTACAAGAGGCAGATGAATCTTCCATTAACCTAATTAACCCAAGTTGTTCATATGTCAGGCTGGTCATAACTCAAGGGTCTACCATACAGAAAAACAAAACAATAATTGCTCCACCTAAATACACTCTCTCTATATATTTTAAAGGCTATTTTTCTTTTTTTTTTTTTTGTACCCGGGAATGAACTTGGGTCCTTGCACTTGCAGGGCAGGCAGTGGAACCACCGAGCTAAATCCCCAGTCCTAAAGGCTATTTTTCTGGTTTCATTTTTTCCTAGAAATTGCATTTTAAAAATTTTAGTCCTGCCAGGTGTGGTGGTGCACACCTGTAATCCCAGCACTTGGGAGGCAGAGGCAGGAGGATCGCTGTAAGTTCGAGGCCAGGCTGGGCTACATAGCAAGACCCTGTCTCAAAATGAAACAAAAACAAAACAAAAATTTTAGTCTTATCTTAGCCTCTTCACAATAAGCTGTGTACATGAACTCTGACAGCACAGAGATAAAAAGGGTAAGTGTAACCTACCCGTCCCCACGTCCTCTCACATGAAAGGACGCTTGCAGGCTTTTCTGGAGGCATTTTTGGGCATGGCACACAGAATTGCTGATTAGAGACAGACATATTTATATTTTTGACAGAAAAAAGGAGAAAACAATTTCATATGAATATTTTAATTATCACACAAAGCAGAACAAAGTTGTATATAAACATATACAACTATTCACAAATGTCCAATCACATATACCAAATTTGAAAGGGAATACACAGAAAAATATGTATTAGAATATTAGGGATGTTTCTTTTTTCTTTTTGAGACAGGGTCTCACTATGTAGTCCATGCTGGCCTTGAACTCACTATGTAGCCAGGCTGTTCTCAGACTCATGGTGATCCTCCTGCCTCAGCCTCCCAAGTGCTGGGATTATAGTTATGTGCTACCGTACGAGGCTTCTTTTTCATTTTGTAATATACTCAACAAAACATTACAGTAGGGAGGATTATTTTAGTGCTAGAGAATCTTATATAAATGAATTTGTTTAAGAGCTTCTTTGTCAATATCCTTTTGTGGGTAGACATCATAGTTCAGTGGTACCTCTTCAACCCAGGAGGATAACTGTATATTAGTCTAGGAGAAAAAAAAAAGAATTATAAACAAAAATGAAACCTGCAGAATGATCCTGTTTTCTGGAATCTTATGAAATCATCACTAAGTGACTGAACACAACAGATTTTTATTACAATGAATAGGACTAAGTCTACATGGTGCCACATGAATAATTTTTTGTAAATGATTGTTCCATGGATTTAGAGATCATACTGTGATTTAATGTGATTTCTGAACTTGAAAGAATGTAATTTTTTGTTGTTTTGTTTTCTGAGACAGGGTCTCGCTATGTAGGTCAGCCTGGCCTTGAACTCACCATGTTGCCCAGACTGGCCTAGAGTTCATGGCAATCCTTCTGCCTTAGCCTTCCAAGTGCTTGGATTATAGGTGTGTGCCACCATGCCTAGCTAAGAATATACTTATTTCACTAGAAACAGTTTAGTCATTATCATTAGGCTTAAAGAACAAGAAACCAGTGATGAGAATACAGAGAAAAACCGTCACAGTAAGGGGGTGGGGCAATCTCCCTCCATAGCATTCACTTGGCCCTTCCCCTCAGATTGCAAACTTGAGCCTTACCTGTTGAAAGAAGCTTTCTTAAATAGAAAGCAATATAATTAATAAGAGTTTATATATAATGGATTTTACATAAGTATCAATTTCTAATGGTTATTTGGAGAAATTTATGTATTTAGGATGAAAGTTATTATTTTGGTAAATGAAAAATCAGTAAATTATTTTGATATATATAGAAATTATGGGCCACAGATTTAGCTCAGTGGCACTATGTCTCCCTCACAAGTGCAAGGTCCTGAGTTGGATCTACAGTATGGAAAAAAAAACAACGCACAAATTAGAGGCCATACGTTTTAAAAGGTCTTTTTGTTCAGCAGCACTGAGGATCAGAACCAGGGGCACTCTATGGAGCTACGTCCCCAGCCCTTTTTATTTTTTATTTCAAGCCAGGGTCACACTAAATGGCCCAGCCTGGGTCTGGACTTTTGATCCTCCTGTGTTAGCCTCCTGAGTAACCATGCTTGACTTAAAAGGTATGTTTATATGAGTATGTAAAATTATGGCAGGATCATACCACTCAAAGGGCAGAAATCTCTCAGGGAAGAAATGAAGAGGCTATCTGAGGAGACTAACACCTTTCCTCTGGATTATTTTCTTCTTATAACAAGCATGAGTTACTTTTATAATTTGGATGATTGCTAAAATTTTTAAAAAAGTATTATTGATGATTGCTTTTATTTAACATTTTTTGCCATTTTAAAATTTGTGTATATTGGTTATACAGATTAATGGATTTTCTTTTTGGATTGTTTGGTTTTATAAAGGAAGAAATAATATATAAAAAAAAGTCTACTATAAAAATAATAATAGTACTCTGTATTAAGAAAGGGCTGGGGGGCTGGGGATTTAGCTCAGTGGTTTCACTGCCTGCTGTGCAAGCGGCAAGGACCCGAGTTCGATATCCGGTACCTAAAAAAAAAGAAAGGGCTGGGGATTTAGCTCAGTGGTTCCACTGCCTGCCCCACAAGTGCAAGGGCCGGAGTTCGATCCCTGGTACCAAAAAAACAACAAAAAAAGAAATACAACAGTGACTTTCATTTGGGGATCTCAAAGAGCTTCACAAATACTAATTAACCTTCATATAAGGATAAGTTGTTAGGTTGAACTTTATTATTAAATAACATCCTTCTTATATATGGAGAAGCTGGGGGACAAAGAAACTGGTTTAAGATTCCTAAGTGACTTAGAGGTCAAGTTGCACATAGTACGTAGTCTCGCAATCTGCTCATTTGATTCCAGAAGCCTGAAACAACCATGTTCCTTTCGTTCTAAGAAACATAGTTATTATATGGGTGTTCTAAACCTCTTAAAAATAGTCAATAATGTTTGTTAACCTAAAACTATGACTTCACAGAAAAACTGGGTAGAGAAGCAAGGGAATTTATAACCATATAAGTATTACAATTTCAGAGCTCTTCAGGCCAGGAAATAAACCACAGACCAATGCTTAAGCAATAAGGTCTTGCTATTCTGTCACTTGTCACTATTTCCAGACAGAACATTTCTAGAATATTTACTGTAATAGCTATGAGAAAAAAAACAGGAGAAAAGTTTTGACAACAAAAATGCTGGAGAATTGGCTGACATACCTGAAGACCTGAGAGAGAGTCTTCAAGACTTGGTACTGTCACTAGCAATGATCCCGGCTTCCTTAGGTTACAGCTGATATACTCCCAGGTGCTACAACACATAAAAACTGTTATGTCAAAACAACTGCAGGATATTACTCCATACCTGATAGAAAGGACAAAATCCAGAATGACCAAATGCTGGGAAAGCTGTGGAGCAGCAAGCACTCTCATTCATTGCACATACGAATGAAAAAATATACAGCCACTTTGGAAGAGTTTAGTGGTTCCTTATAAAACTAAATATAGTCTTACCAAACAATCCAGCAGTTGTGCTCCCTGTATCTATCCAAAGAGTTGAAAACATATGTTTACACAAGAATCTGCACATGAATGTTTACAGCAGCTTTCTCCTAACTGTCAAAACTGAGAAGCTAAGCTGCTAAGCTACAGTACTTCCAGATGATGGTGAAGTGTTCCACACTTGAAAGAAATGAGCTGTAAGCCATGAAGACACAGGGGAAACTCAAACATGTATCATTACGTGAAACAAACCATTCTGAAAAGGTAGTATACTCCATGATTCTAACTACGACATCCTGGAAATGGCAAAACTGTGGAGATGGTAAAAAGATCCGGGGGGAAAAAAGGGTGGGCACAGGGGGTTTTTAGTGGAAAAACTACATGTGATGTAGTATTAATGGTGGATGCACGCCATCATACATTTGTCCAAATCTACAGGCTGTGCACCAAGAGTGAACTCTAAAATATGGACTTTGGGGGAATATGGTGTGTCATAGACTCACGCATTTGTAATAAATGGATCACTCTGGTGGGAATGTTGGTAATGGAGGAGACTATGCATTTATAGGGGTAGAGCATATTTACAGGAACTCTCTGTCCTTTTCAATTTTCCTGTGAACCTAAAACTGCACTAGAAAAATAGCAGTCATTATCAACAACAACAAAGACAAACACAAAACTCAAAACCTGAATCCAAAGCACACCTGCATCAATACTTCTATCACCTAGGTTAAAAAAAAGCATAGCAAAACAAAAAACCTGCTATATGAAATTTTACCAGACACAAATTTTTTTAAAAAAGAAAGAAAATGCAGCACAGGGGATACCTAGAAATGTAGTTGGGCAAAAATGTTTGCCCACAGGAAACAGTCCTGAAGCAACACACTTTGAGTTGACAAATCCTCTAGTTCCTGAAGGGGTGTTGGCAAAATTGTGGTCACAGTACTGAGGAGATTAACAAGATGGGATTCAGGTTACTAATAGTACTGTAAGTCCACAAGTCGGTTTTTAGAACCAATGTACAAGTCAAAGCTGGATTAGCAGTTAAAGCCCCTTAAATTCTTTTTTTTTTTTTTTTTTGGTACTGGGGAATCAAACTTGGGTCCTTGCGCTTGCTCAGCAGGCAGCAAAACCACTGAGCTAAATCCCAGGCCCAAGCCCCTTAAATTCTTTATGAAGTGTATAGAATTGTTTCTACAGACCAGAACAGGGTTCAGATTGCCAGGGGCTGAGGCTGCAGAAGTCCTAGAAAAATAAAGGGCAGAGAGGCCAGAAACTGAAGACTAAGAGTATGAGTGTAATATGTAGATCGGATCTCTCATATTCAATGTGGCTGTGGGAACTTCCCTGGGAGGACTTCCAGGATAAATGGCAATTGGGAATGTCAGTGGATTGGTCAACTTTAAAGCAGGATGGAGGCCACATGCATGTGTGTGTGCCAGAGGGCAGGTTCTGTGCCCCTTTAGTGTGGATGTAAACTGGATTCCGCACTGTACATGTGTCCGAATGGGACCCCCACTACTGGGAGGCAAGGATGAGCCATGCAGAAGAGGGCTGGTGGCAGGAGTGTTATTTGCACTTATTTTAGTTATAGCAATGGTCAGTCAGTAGGCCTAGTAAGCCCTGGAGTTTGTTAACAAACTGATAAAATGTTCTTTTACTTAGGCTGGGTATAAAGTTGGGTAGCAGTTCAATGTCACTGTGTTTTTTTTTTCTTTAGGTACTGGGGATCAAACTCGGGATCTTGTGCTTGTGAGGCAGGTGGCAGAACCACTGAGCTAAATCCCTGGCCCCAATGTCATTGTGTTTTGACTAGAGGCACTTTGTTCTCCTAAAAATGACATGCTGTACAAGATTATTTAATACAAGAAGAAGCCAAGTATATTGGCATAAGTCTTTTTCTCGTGAGCTGTCACTGTAGTGGTTGTATCTATTTTACCGATACAATGCACACAGATTTTTTTTTTCAATGTGGAGAATTGGACATGCTAGGCAGCACTCTACCACTCGGTTCCACTTCCAGCCCTTTTTGTATGTTATTTTGAGACAGATCTCACAAAATTGCCAAGGCTGGCCTTAAACTCTTAATCCTCTTAACTTAGCCTCCCAAGAAGTTGTTATTACAGGCATTTGCCACTGTGCCTGGCTGCAACTCTTAGTTTAAAAGGTACCTCTAGCTGGGTGCAGTGGTACATGTTTATACCAGCTACTCAGAGGCTGAGGCAGGAGGATCACAAATTCAAGGCTAGCCCAGGAAATTTAGTGAGACTCTGTCTCAAAATACAAAAAAGGCTGGGGCTAGAGCTCAGTGATTGAGTGCTTGCTTAGCATGCATGAGGCCCTGGGTTCAATCACCAGTATAAAAAAACCAAACTAAAACAAAAAACAAACAAAAACAACTAAAAATTGTTCTATAAATCTGAGATGTTACCCCAAAATGAGACTGACCTTAAAGCTTGAGCCTTTCCTGGGTTTTTCTCTTACATACTAACTCGTATGGTAATATCATTCCACTTAACCTTAGACTCCAGTTAAGAATACAAGCTGGGTGTGGCACCATACACCTGTAATCCCAGAACTGAGAGGCTGAGGTAGGAGGACTGCTGTGAATCTGAGGCCAGCCTGGGCTACACAGTGAGTCAAAGTCAGCAGGTCAAGGCAACAACAACAACAACGACAACAAAATCAAACCAAAACAAAACAAAAAATATCACAAATCTTTGGAATTAATATGCTGCACCATCTATTCTTTCACTTGTTACAAAACTGAATTATAGATAAATGATCAATTTTCTCAGAATGATTCTGGTATAATGCTTTACTATATCTTCTATCTAAACTTACTTCTATATTGTCATTCACAAAGAAAATAATTAAACCCAAGAGACTATAACATTTCTATATTTAGAATTTGTTGTACTACACTAATTTAGGAGATGTGACTAAATTATATCATGTGTTAAATACTTACTAAGTGAGTCACACAGAGTTTAGGAGTGAATGTACCAAGCAAGTTTTTTGAAACAACCTAAATATGCAGTATTTCCTGTGACAAGTTCACCAATAGCTTTTTATCTTTCCTCACCTTTCAGAACCTTTCTATAATGAATCTCCAAAGAACTTAAGGTATTCTTCCCTTTCAACTTCTTGTAAAACGTAAGACTTCATTCTTCAACAATTATGCAATATTTTGGCCACTTGTTACTAACTTTAAAAGGCAGGGCTTCCATGCCTCCTCACAGTAGCCCACCTTATATATATATTTTTTTTCCTCCCCTTTTGACTCAGACCATAGTCTGCAGAGCCATTCTTCCTCTACCCTTCTGTTTTTTCCTACTTTTTTTTTTTGGTACCAGGGATCGAACTCAGGACCTTGCCCTTTCGCGGCAGGAGCCAGAACCACTAAGCTAAATCCTCGGCCCTTTCCTACCTTTAATAAATGTGAAACTTTGCCACTGTTAAAAAAAAAAAGGCACAAAAGTTTTGTTTGTTGTTGTGGGTTTTTTGGGGTTTTTTTTTGGTACCAGGGATCAAACTCGGGACCTTGCAATTGTGAGGCAGGTGATAGAACCTCTGAGCTAAATCCCCGGCCCTGTTTCTTGTTTTTTTGGTTTCTGGTACTGGGGATCGAACTCGGGTCCTTGTGCTTGTGAGGCAGGCAGCATAACCACTGAGCTAAATCCCCAGCCCTGTTTCTTGTTTTTTACAGGGTCTCTTGGGCCCTGGAACTCACTATGTAGCACAGGCTGGCCTTGAACATGTGGTGATCCTCCTGCCTCAGCCTCTCTGAATGCTGGGATTAAGACATATGCCACCATGCCTGGTTAATCATATTTTATCCACTGAAAATTACGTTTAAAGGAGGTACTATGATGAAAACAACTTTGCTCATGTTGTGCTGCTGGTATTTAGGATGTGACTAAAACATATCAACCATTCTCACTAAGCTATGAGTATATAATTAGCTTCCTACTGAACTAGCTTCCTTTTAAAATTGTTTGAATTGTTAATTTCATAGTGACCTTAATCTAGTAGTAAGTGGTGTGTGTCTGTGTGTGTATGTGCATGTGTCTGTATGAGGGGCGAGAGAGAGAGAGAGACAGAAAACGTATAGAAGGTGAAGAGTTGAAGTAGTAGAATAAGGAGGTTTGGGTATTCAAGGCTCCACTTTGATTTATAATTTTGTGCAGTGGAAACCTTACTTACTGATTCACTTATGCAAACATATTAGTGTAATTCCCTTTCATACCTATGGAAAAGGGCTTTCCTGAATCTACAGTACTCATAAATTACTATGATACATTAGAAAGCAGCAATCCTAACTGGCCAGAGAAACAGTATCTCAGAATATATTACAGGAATTTTCTAATTAGAATGATCCTATAGGTCCTGATGGGCTACAAAGCATCAATTACGGCAGGGGAGTCAGAAAAGTAATCATAGGGTTTTTAGTTTTTCCACTATATGAAGAGTGGAATAAATGTCAGGAAGCTGCCACAACTACTACTAAAACTATTACTACTACTACTACTGCTATTACTGATACTGCTACTATTTTTAGTTTTTTGAGCCAAGGTCTCGCTACATAGTTCAGGCTGCCCTTGAACTCACTATGTAGCCCAAGCAGGCCTTGAATTCACTGTGATTCTCCTGCCACAGTCTTCCAAGTGATAGTATTACAGGCATGCGGCACCACGCCCAATGTTATGGCTTATGTCTAGATGTCCCCTAAAGCCTCATGCAGTCATAGGTGGGTATTTTTTTTTTTTGGTACCAGGGATCAAACTCAGGACCTTGTACTTTTGAGGCTGGCAGCGGAACCACTGAGCTAAATCTCTGGCCCAGGTGGGACTTTTTTAGAGGTGGTTGGATCTAGAATGTACGATGCTGGATTAAGGGTGTGTGAGTACTAAATTAGTCCACTGATTAATTGGCATAGTTCTGAGTGTGGATAATAACAGGAAGGCCCACCCTGGGTATGAGTGCTGCTTGCCCTAAGGGTGTGCACCCTGGATATAATATAAGGGACAGAAAGAAGGCTGCTGTTGTTGCTTGCTTCCTTGCTACTTAGCTGCCTTCTGCCTGCCATGAACTGTTTCTCCTCTGGGATGTCCCTCTGCCAAGCCACCCTGCCTTGGAGAAGCCAACTATGAACTGAAAACTCTACAAACTGTGAGTTAAATAAACCTCTCCCCCTTTAACTTTGGGTGTCACGTATTTTGTCTCAACAAGAAAAGTAAATAAGACATCCAGTTAGGGAGCTACTATTATTAAGAATATTTTAAATTTGATAATCAGCTTTCGAGGTTAACATTCCTATATTCTATTTTAAATTTATTTATAGGCCTTAGTTAATTTCCATTATTTTGTGATACAATGGCAATATGTTATTTCACAGAAAAGAAAACTGAGGTAGAAAAGAATAAGTACAAAGAACCAGAACTGCTTTCTAATTGTATCCATGGCTGCTAAGCAAGTGCTTGGGTCATGGGATCATTTTATATCTGTCAAAAAATTAGATTTTACAAAGTTAGACAAAGTTTGTTTTTATTTTGTCCAATCTTTTTTTTTTTTTTTTTTTTGTACCAGGGATTGAACTCAGGACCTTGAGCTTTTGAGGCTGGCAGTGGAACCACTGAGCTAAATCCCTGGCAGTTTGTATTTTGTCATGCATATATATAATATATAATATATAATATATAAAGTATATTTTCTTATTAAAATAATTACCTCACAGTTGAGGTTATTTTTTAAAAGTTTAATACGAAAACATTTCTACTATGATAATATCTTTTCAAACCTTGTCGGGTATATTTTAGTAATGGATTATTTCTTACATACCTGGCCTGTTCTGTCTCCTTAAGAAAATATTCAAAGACATTATTCATTATAACAACATCAGCATTGTACAGAAGTGAACCCTGGGTACAGATGTCTGCATGGACCACCTACAGAGGAATGAGTTCATGTAAGAGAACAAGGGCATTGTATCACACTTGGCAAAAGAAATCCTGTTGGTTTATTGTTGATACAAAGCATTACGGGAGGTTAACCCTTGGGTACATAATATATAGCAAAACACAAACACTTATGAAGATTTGTTTTAGATAGAATTATTTATTTAGTCATATTTGCGCTCTCTTCACTCTTGAGTTCAAATTTTTTCCACTATAACTGCATCACAAGTTGTAAGAGTTAAAAAGAATGTGGGTTCAAACTATGACTCTATCACCAACCAGGTTTGTGCTCTTACGTGATCAGTATTTTTATAAATAAAATGGAATATATTTCCTGATTCACAGACTCAAATGGGAACATATAAAAATCACAGAAGCAGATATACAAGTTATAAAAGGTTATAACTTATAAAATGTTCATATACTATGTTAACTGGTCTGACTCTTCCTCTAAAATTCAGTTGAATGCATTATCTGTCCAAAAAAGTAAGACAGTTAAAAAAAAACCCTATAAAACTATATACCTCAAAAATTAAGACTCAAGACTTGCAGACCATAGGTAAGAGAGTATGAGTATGAGGACACATTTATTTGCTTAAGAGCAAAAGAACAGAGGCTCGTTCTTTGGAGAGGGTGAAACAGAAAGAGTCTGGACCAGGAGACCAGGCCACGCTAAAGGAAAGGGAAATGTCCTGAAAACAAGAGAATGAGGCAAATGCACACAAGATGCAGACAGCCCAACTCTCTAACCCTTTTCCTCTCCCACTCAGTTCCAGGACACTGCTTGCCATTCCACTAAGAGCCTAGAAGGTTTTCTCCAGCCCCAGAGGGGCATCTTACTGATCACATAAGATTGCTCAAAGTGAAACCAAGGGTAACCATCCTCGCTCAGGGGCTCCAAACTTTAATCAGCTTTCTTGTTACCCTGTCTCAAGTATGAACAGACAAATAAGAATTTTTAAACCACACAACAAAATCAAATATAAAAGCAAAGACTGAGCCTTTCAATGCTAACTGAATCTCAACTGATATTATCAAAAACAATCCTAGAATCCCTAGAGCCCCTCAAATCCAATGTTTGTCTGTAGCTTTAAGGAAGGAAACTGTTAATGTTTCCAGTAGTCATAAAATGGCACTGCCTGTTGGCATAGGGTCACTGACAGCAACGGAAGCCACAAGCCAGAAATGTGTGGCTCAATGTGTATCTGCATATTGTTTTTTTAAAAGGGATAAAATTTTTTAAAAATGTAAAT
>NW_004624838.1:1758898-1773330 GCF_000247695.1 Heterocephalus glaber | reverse complement strand
ATTCAGTGACACTCTGTCAAACAGTAAAAATAAAATAAAAATAAGATAAATAACTTCTGTAAAATTTCAACCTCCTTATACTGATCAAGGTCTTGATTATTGTTTATTAATTCCTACTACATGGTTATATTTTTTAAGATTGAGTTCTTTTTCCTGATTTAACTAGGCATTCAACGAAGTTGGAAGTGAGATAAGTGACTACATAAAGATTCTCTGTCTAAAATCCAACTTCTGTGATTTATTAGGGAGTTATTAGAAGAAAGCAAGAAAGGAGTTAGCCCTTGGTAAATTTAATGAAAGATCATATACAATCTAACATTAAGGGGAGGTGGCCTTGGATATGCACTGGCCGAGCCTGCCAAAGATAACCAACCAGTTGGTCCATAAGGATATCAAGAATTGACTACATATTGTTACATGTCTCACTGCAGTAACAAAAACAATAATACGTAAAAACCAAATTTGTATCTAGAACTCCATCATAGAATTTTTTTTTTTTTGGTACCGGGGATCGAACTTGGGTCCTTGAGCTTGCGCAGCAGGCAGTGGAACC
The DNA here is from genome assembly GCF_000247695.1 of Heterocephalus glaber. The sequence goes on along the minus strand of NW_004624838.1, from coordinate 1,772,777 downwards.
ACTGAGCTAAATCCCCACCCCTCCATCATAGAATTTAAAAAACATTTTTTTAATTAAAAAAAAATTTTTTTTTACAATACTGGAAATTGAACCCAAGGCCTTCACACTGAGCTACATCCCTAACCCTTCTTCCTTTTTTTGTTTTTTTGGGGGGAGTACCAGGGATCAAACTCGGGACCTTGCGCTTGTGAGGCAGGCGCCAGAACCACTGAACTAAATCCCTGGCAGCATTACACTTTTTAATAAATCAGAAAGTTGACTAGAGTGGGTAAAATATAGGAAGCAATCATTATCTCCAGTGTTTCTCCAAACAAAACCACCAGCCAAGCTGGGCAGGGTGGGCCATGTCTATAATCCCAGCACTTGGGAGGCCGGAAGGGAGGACTGTTGGAGCCTAGGAGTTGGAGGCCAGGCTGGACAACCTAGCGAGACCTTGTCCCAAAACAACAACAACACAACCTTCCTTGGGACAAACTGCATTTTCTTTTACGGCTCTTTTCTAATTACAGAATAAAAATTTAACACTGGAAAATAAATTCAGCCTTGAAGAGTTACCTACTCTGGCTGGGGAGGTAGCTCAGTGGCGCCACACCTGTCTGGCAAGTGCAAGGCCCTGAGTTCAATTCCCAGTATGGGGGTGGGGAGAGTAGCAGGCAACAACACTGGGAACTGACAGTGCCCATTTCTGGCATGAGCCTCAACTGCTGTTGGCCACATGCTTTAACAAGTCTACTAATGACAAACAGAAACCACACTTCAGGTTTTTGATATAACCATTTAAGAACTTAGAAATACTCATGATTTGAAGTTTTTCAAAAAGCCACATTGAGGTAATGTTTCAGAAACAAAAATTTACATTCAAATTCTGGACCACAGAAATTAGAACAAGATGTATCCTTGGATGTCATTTAGTTACTCATTTACACAGGAGGCCCGGTGGCGTTAAGTGATTTGCTTATGGCCATTCAGGGACCTCCTAGGTCAAGTAAATTTGTCAGTTTTATGAGTTCTTATCAAATCCCAGCATACTGTTTTGTTTTAGTTCAGTACAAATTAAAAGAAGAGGTGAGAAAATAGTACTGCCTGACAACATGGCAATATGTTTTCAAGAGTCACATACTTCTCTTTTATATATGCATGTCATTTGTGTTGCAGAGACAAAGCAAAGAAAACCAGACAGCTGGTCTTTGAAATTCCCTACTCAATTATTACCATCAAATAGAATTTAGGATCCGTCTATGTTACACTATTTTAACCTTATTCTGCTACTTCAATAAATAAAGCCAAGCTGTCACCTTGGACGGTGGCAAGCAAAGCTGTTGCTAGCAGGAGAAGAAAATATTTTCTGAAGGTTGAGTATGTCCATAAGTTGGACTTTACCCCATAAAGGACTGTGCCAAGTCTGGAGCCAACATCAACCAAGACCTTTCCCAACAGATCAGGGAGCACGTGATGATAAATGAACTTCAATTCCACGAGGGAGAAGGAATGAGAAATAAAGCCTGGAAAATTAGAACAGAGTGAACATTAAGTTGTGCTTGGCTATTAACAGCTGCATTCTGTGCTTCTAATTCTTTCATCTATATTTATAAAGTATATTTCATGTTTCTTCTTAATCTATGAAAACCATCTAGTTTACTGAGGAAAAAAAGTGACAAATTTATATTCTTCTATTCTGAGCTATATTAGAGAAAAACAAATATTAAGTCTCTGACACTTCATAGGCCCCGTAGGGCCCTGCTAACTCAGACGACTGTCCCTCATTTCCTTCTTGCTGTTGCTTGGGATGGCCTGGGTCTTTCCTTCCTCTTCTCCCTGTGGCCTGCTGCTGCCTGGGATGGCTCCCTAACTTCCACATCATCGGGGTCTCTCACCTTACCCTAGAGCCACACATTGCTATACAGACTGTGAACAATCAAACAAATTACCGTCTCTGGAGGTGTGTGATGTCCAAGCCCTGACCAATCTAAAATGTGTGTCTGGAGTGGAGGAGAGGTATGCAGGAAGAGTAAGATATTCCCATAAATTGCCCTTATTTCCCTTCATTTATATGCCACCATTTCTAGTCTCCTAGTCTATTTTCTCATTGCAGTTTTGGTAATGAAGTACCTAGGATATCCTGAATCTGGCTTTATTTTGATGTGAAAGGCACTCAAAGACTCAATATATTATGTTCTACAGAATATAATGGTCAAGGAGGAGAGAGATTTGATTCAGAAGCAATAGATGGTGGCAAAGAAAATGGAAGCAGGTAGGCCAATTCCTTGGGACAGAATAAAGGACGTGATCTATAGGCCTCTGAAGTAACTCTTGGGGTGGGATCTGATGACCACAGTCCTTATCTCCCCATGATCTGCATCCTCCATACCCTCTTTGTCACACTGGTGCTTCTGTGGGCTACAAAGTCATCAGGGTCTTGTAGCTAGACAAACCCCTTGTCATCTGAGTATGTGTCAGAGAGTCCCTCATGATGATAGCTATTTTAGATTCATTACCATTGACTGAATTGCTCTGTGTATCTAGTCATTATTTATAAGCTGACTCTTTTAGGAAAATATTATCTTCAAATTTTTATTTGTCATATACAGCTCTTATACAAATTTCTATATATCAGATCTATTTGATACAGTATTATAGTTATAATTCACTTTTTAGTTTGTCCTCTCTAGTTCTTGTCCAAGCTTTTTTTGTTTTTTTTTTTTTTGAGACAGAGTCTTGCTCTGTAGTTCAGGCTGGCCTCAAAGTCACTATGTAGCCCAGGCTGTCCTTGAACTCGTGACAATCCTCCTGCATCAGCCTCCCGAATGCTGGGATTACAGGCACGCAGTACCACGCCTGGCTTATCCAAGTTCTTTTCATCTGTGAATTTCAACTACTTCCAAGGGAAATTATAAGTATTATTATTTTTTTGTGTGTGTGGAACCAGGGATCGAACTCAGGTCCTAACCCTTGCCAGGCAGATGTGGCACCACTGAGCTACATCCCCAGCCCTATTATTAGTATTATCTAGAAATAGAATCTTAAACCAATAAATCAGATAAATTTAATCCCAAATTATACTATAGGTACAATATATTTGTATCAACAACAAATCAAGATTCAGTAGGGATTAATCTTTGAGGCTATTATCTAAAATCAGTAACATGATCATGAGATTACTTAGCTGGAAAGGTAGCCCACTCTAAGCAACAACTCCAAGTCTAGGTGAGCAGGGAAAGGCACTGTATGTCCAAAGCAACAGCCTAGGCAATCACATCCAGTTTGAATGAAGACTATACTAATAGAAGAGGTAACCTATTAGCAGCATGGAGTCAGTCTAGCTCTTATTCGGGACAAAAGAGCTACAGCCAAGGGGCAGAGATGTCAGAGACTTTGTCACTAGAGCTATTCTGTTATAGCTCAGGGACACTTCATTGGGTCAAAACACTGGCCAGAATAAACTTCCTCAGAATTATCTGTCTCTGACCTCCGGAGTCCATGTCCACTCAATAATATCTGCTCACTCTCTGACTTCTCAAGCAGATGTTTTATAGAGAGGCTATTTCAGTCCCCTAGGAAGTTATATTTCTCACTGTAAATAAATTGGCACATGGTTTATATATCACTCTGTTGAGTAAGTAGAGTTCCTCTGTATTCAGTCATTTTTGGTTAGTTTCTGTGCTTGAAGAGTCACCTTTGATTTAACAGTTTCTAGATGTGTCCTGGGGGACATGAAGTGGCCTAGCTTCCCTATATTATTTTTCCTAACTGCAGTATGTGGTAATGGCCATACCACAGGATGACTTTTTGCTTTTAAAAAAAACCTGCACTGGCTTGGTCAAAAAATTGCACATTCGGGAGGCAGAGGCAGGAGGATCGCACAAGTTTGAGGCCACCCTGGGCTACAAGGTGAGTTCAGGGCTAGTCTGAACACAAAGCGAGACCTTGTCTCAAAAATAAATAAATAAATAAATAAAATTTGCATATTCATGACACGTAAGAAAAAAGCACACATAAACTCATTAGTCACTTGAGTGCATACCTAAAGGTGCTGTCTGGTGCGAGCCACACACTGTACAGTAGTTTCTGCTCATTCTTCCTTCCTCACACAATGAATCAATAAAGTCTTCATCGTAAAGGAATGCATCAATGTGAACTGTGGGTTCTGGCTGCTGCTGTATCTGGAGGAGAGAGGAAAACATCAGAAGAAACAAAGTACAAAGAACTCTTTTTATTGCTAAATAAGGCAAAACATCAGTGGTTCATATGCTAAAATTCTGAGAGCAACATGTCACAGAAGACAAGTTTTGCTTATTCAAGTCAGTAGCTGCTCTTCTTTCATTTATTAGATACCAGTAACTTTTATTTGATGCAGAATGATGCGAAACATGGCTATAAGAAATATACAAAATTTTTGGCTGAAAGGAATTTTAGAGATTATTCTTGTCTATCCTCAATGGTATGTTTTATAGTCAAATACTGGGATTATAGGCATGTGTCACCACACCTGGCTTACAAACATTTCTCTGAATTTTTGTACTATCTTATATTTTCTTCCTTTGGGAACCCATTGAATGACTAGATATTTACTAAGATTTGCTAATTGTTCATGATGTGCATACATCAGTAAGTCTTTCTTTTTGTTTTTGTTTTGCTTTTTTGGTACCGGGGATCAAACTCGGGTCCTTGCACTTGCGCAGCAGGAAGCGAAACCACTGAGCTAAATCCCCGGCCCTGAAGGGCATGTGTGTAAATCTTTCTTTTTGTTTTTGTTTTGCATACATCAGTAAGAATGTACAGGATTTAGTACCTCTGCTCAGGTATTTATAGGCTGAAAAAAACGGCTGTTTTCAGATTCGTGGGTAAAGAAGATATTAATACTAGCTTTGCTTTAAAAAACAACATTCATAGTACATGATCTCCATATAGGTTGAGAGTTGAAGGAACTTGAGTAAGCGGATTGTTGGGAGAAGAAAAACCAGAACTATATTCTAGAAATAGAAATAGAAGAATAAACCAAAAAATGTGAATGCAAAAGTAGAAGGAAACAGAAAGGTGAACCCTACCTGTGACAAGAGTGAGGGAATGGAACAAGAGAAAATCAAGACATTGCAAAGCCAGACTGTTGGCCCCTGTTGGTCTTGATCATTTTAAAATTTTTGAGTGGCTGGTAAATGGGATGTCCTCAAAAGATAGATGCATAAATAGCACGGGGAAGGTAGGGAGTTGAAGATTCAAAAGAATTAGGGACACATTTAAAGCACTAAAAAATTGTTTAAAGTTAAATGTAGGACTAATTAGATTGACGAGGCCTTGGGGTTAGGGAATAATAAAATCCTTAAGTAGCAGTAAGAGTAAATTAATGATTTAATGTATTTACTTTTTGAAGAGCTACAGGTTCTGAGGCAAGCATGGTTTCTAGAGGTAAGCAATTCCGAAGGTCATCTGCTATGTTTTTCAATATAACTTCATTATTATCTTGTGTGAATTCATCAAAATCCCCTGGGGGAGAAAAAAAAGGAAACAGTTCTTAAAGTTGTAGTCATACCTAGATTAAATGATTAAAATGGATACGGTCCCATTAGACAGCATCAATGTGTAATAAATAAAACTTCTAAACACTGACAGATTCAAATTCTAACACAAGTTTCATTAAAAATGAATCTTTCCTTTCCCCAAACTGCCATTCCAATGAAAAGCAAAGGCATTTAAAAATATATAGATAGTATTTTAACTACTTTATTTTTTTATGAATAACATTTCTATTAGTTTTTAGGGTCTCAAATACACTAATAAGTAATCAAATTTAGGAGGCATTGCTCAGGATTACAAAGAAGATAACCTTAATCTGAATACCCCTGATGCCAATAAAATATTCTCAAGACTTCAGATCAAAGACACTAACATCTGGTACCAACTATACACTAAACTTTATAACAAGCATATTGTTCTGCTGCACTACAGCAGAAGACAAAGTGATAATTCAAACAGTATTTTGGAGTCTGTGACCTGTCTTTGGATGATCTGGTAAAAGAGAGCAATGTGTGGGGAACAACATAGATGGCACTGTAAGAGAGTAACAGTGGGTGAATCTAGGGGAGGGTATAAAATGGTGCTCATTGTTCTTTTGCCTTAACTTTGCTGTGGATTAATGTAATTTCCAAGCAGTTCATATACAATTTAAACTAGAATGTGACTTATCTGGAAAGAAAATACTCCCGAAGTCTGCTACTCTCTAGGACGCCAAATATAGACTAGAAAGAACAACTCATAAATGGTGGGCTAGAAAACAAAGTATTTTATCTTTCTCTTATTTGTTTATTTGGAGATAGGTTCTAGCTCTGCAGTTCAGGCTAGCCTCCCACTCCTGCCTCAGCTGGGGTTACAGAGGTGTGCCCCTACACCCGGCCTTTAAAATACTATCTTATGTTAAATGCTTGCTTGTGTAAAAGGACCTTAGTGAGATTGTGTCTGTGTCAAAAACAGTTGTAGGGGATGAGGGTATGGCTCAGTGGAAGCCTTGGGTTCCATCCTCAGCATGACCACCATCACCACCACCAAAAAGAAAGGGAAGAAAAATTGCTATAATAGCTGTAGAAGGAAAAGGACATCTTGAAGGAAATGTTATTCCCTAAAGCTTTGGTTGTTTTAAGTAAGCTAATGATTTGGAAAACATTTTAAAACTAGTACATTAAAAACAAAAGTTATATACATTTATGGGGTAACGTGTGATGTTTCTGACACATGGTCAGATTGTGTAATGTTGAAATCAAGTTAAAAATATCTATCCTCACATACTTATAATTATTAATTTATAATTTTTATGGTGAAAATATTAAAAACCCTTCCCTCTAGCATTTTGAAATATATACAACTACATTATCATCTATAGTCACTCTACTGTACAAGAGCATGTTATGATCCTCTTTTTTGTTTTGTTTTGTTTTGGTTTGGTTTTTTCAGACAGGGTCTTGTTGTATAGTTCAGGCTGGCCTTGAACTCACTATGTAGCCCACGCTGGCTTCGAACTCATGGGTATCCTCCTGCCTCAGCCTCAAGTGCTGGGATCACAGGCATGTGCCACCACAGCTGGCATGTCATGATCTTCTTCAACATAAATAATACTTATTTGTTCAGGATGACATTTTCATGTCACAACAAATTAAAAATTGGATAAATTTTTATATCCTACAAAGTTCTTACAAACTACCCCATTTAACTATTATAACACTCATGTGAGGAAGACAAAGTGAGACTACATTTACAGATTAGGAAACCAAGTCTTTCAAGGTTAAATGAATTGCCAAAAGTTACAAAGTAGATCACCAGCTGCATAAGGACATAAGCCTAGGTTGCTGACCATGTGAAAACTTTCAATATACCACTCTGTGTCTCCTACATACAAACATTCTTTCTCTGCATAACTTCTTTTTGAGCAATATTAGTTAATATCAAAATATTTTATTTGGCGGTCTGAACTAGCGAGGGAAGGACCTTTAGTTCTTTTCTTTCCTCAAATATTTAGTACAATATTCTAAGCTACTGCTTCAAATGATTTCTAGGAGCCAGAATATATAAAGAAAAAAAGTAAGATTAAGATGTATTCCAAATTATTTTACATAGGACTTAAATAGCATCTTTGATGCATTTCCCCTACACTCGTTTTTTAAAGTTCTATTCCTAAAATACGATTAAATTTTTCCAATGTGCTAATTAATACCTAACATCTGCTTAGTTTCCCTCCATAGATAGAACACTATATTAGAGCTTTTGACTCAACTTTAATTCTTATATCACAACAGTAATTTTTGTAAATGGTTAACTAAAGAGGTTAATAAAAATTTTATTGAACTGAAATATGTCATGGCTTAGCTTCTTTGGGTTTAATTCTGCAACATAAACAACCATGCTTAATAAAATAAAGTTTTCATAGTGTGTGTCTGACACAGTCCAAGAGTATTAGGGTGGAAGGGGACTTACACTCTGACCTCTCACCAAATAGCAGAATGCCATGTACATAACTGATACTGACTTACAGCTGTTCAGTCTTTAACTCATTCAAGGACAGACAGCATTTCTTCTGCAGACCAAGCCAGAATTTGCCCCTCGGTAACATTAGCTCAGTGTTTTCACTTTCAGCTGGAAGATATCATTATCTTGAATATTGTACCTTTACCGAATGAGCACTTAAGGCATACTAGACTTGGTGGAGTGCTTTTCAAATATTAACTTCTAAGAACCCTACAGGTGGTACTATTACCAATTCTTTTTTTTTTTTTTTTTTTTGGTACCAGGGATCAAACTCCGGTCCTTGCGCTTGTGCAGCAGGCAGCGAAACCACTAAGCTAAATCCTTGGCCTTATTACCAATTCTTTAACAAAAAAATCTGAGATCATACTGGCCAGAAGTTGGTAGAGGTAGGATTTGAAAACAGGTCTAAGTCTTAACTGAAGTATGACACCATATGGCCTCCCTAAAGTGTGAACAAAGCAGCTGGTAATAGTTCTATCACTAACTTGGTCTTAGCATAGAGCTAAGCCCTGTGCATGGTTCCCGTGAGCGGTAGCCAGATCCTTTGCCTTCTGCTTGCTATCTTCTTGACTTGCTCAACAGCCCTCTAAATGTGGCCCTGGACTGAGCACAGTTCGGCAACCTAGAGCTTCTAGCCCATGATTACGTTAGCTTATTTTCTTCTATCACTCTGTAGCACCCTTGGGCTCCAGTTGGTACTGCTACTGGGTTACTAATAGAGTTAAAGGATGGTGGTGGTGGTTGAGGTCCAAATGTCTTGAACGATCATATGTAAAAATCCAGGGAGCTGGAGAAATGAGAGATGCTTGCAAATCCTGAACCATAACTATGATTTCCCACCAACTTTCTGGTTACATATATTTACCTGGGAGTCAATCTTCCAGTTAATTTGAGAATCACCAGTCAAGATGAAAGATGCTACAAAATTACATATTAAATTATTATTATTATTATTATTATTTTTCGGTACTGGAGATCAAACTCAGGACCTTGCGGTTGTGAGGCAGGCAGCAGAACCAGAGCTAAATCCCCGGCCCCTCCATATTAAATTATTAAGCCATCACTTATTTGTTGATAATAGAAGACTGGTTTTTTAGGGGTGGTGGTGGTGCTGGGGCTCGCCAGCTCTACCACTGAGCTACAGCCCCAGGCTCAAAACTGCATTTATTTCACCTCAATACCAAGGATATCAAGTAAAAATGAGAATTGTCACTCTTCACATGGATGATAAACTCCGATTTAACCACATTCAAAAGTAGAGATTTTTTTTTTGATAGGTTCACATTATTTCTCCATTGACATATTTACAGAACATAAAGTAAATGCTGCTTGCACATGAAAGCTAGGTGTTCAGTCAAAGAGCTAAGACCTCCAGCTGGCTTACACATGATCTTAGCCAAAAGGCTGAGAAGCGATCCAGCTGGCTTACAAATGAAACATCCACCTCTTGGCCTAGATTTTGGATCCAGACTGGCCTTGAACTTGCAATGATCCTCCTGTCTCAGCCTCCTGAGTGCTGGGATTACAGGTGTGTGCCACCACGCCCCGGGTCCTAGTTTTGGAATTTTCCAGCTTTCAGCTCATCAATAATTTCTTCAATATCATTAGGTGTCAGATCCTCGTAGTAGCTGCCATTCATTTGAACCATCAGTGTGTTTACACAGACCTCTAAATATTCTACCTGTGTGAAGTGAAAAGTTGGTAAAGCCTAGCCTGCTAGCCTTTATTTCAAGCCTTTTCTCAAGGTGTAGTGGTGCAGAGTTGACATGGTATGTACTTTTGACTGTACATTGTATAAGAAGTTGCTACTTCATGTACTTACTCTCATTGGAGGTGCTTATAAAATCCTACAACTCTGCTCATAGCAGAGGTGGGCAGACAGACACCCATTCTGCCTGTGGGCTGAGTCCAGGACTGGAAGCACAGCCCTGCTTTACACCCTGTGTAGTGTTTTACAATCACCTCTACCCTCTGACCATGCGCTGGTGTGAGATCAAGTGGAGCATCTGGATTATTCTCGGGAGTGTCTCTGTGCACAAATAAAGCTCCTCCAGCACCATCTGCACAGCTGTCTAATCAAATTCCTACTTGTGGGCTGGAGATTTAGCTCAGTGGTTCCGAGGCGCAAGGACCGAGTTCCATCCCTGATACAAAAAAAAAAAAACCCCACCAAATTCTTATTTGTTTTCCCCAAGGCTGAGGCTGGTTGCCTGGGCCCACAGTGCCAAGGGAAATTCCTTTAGTTACTGCAGGATCCTTCACCCTGCTTCCAGTCAAGAGGATCCAAACACGGGCTTTCTGTGGTCAGAAAGGGACCTGAAATTTTACATTGGGCATGTACATATATGTACATTTTTCTAGGGAGAAACGTCTTAAGAGCTAAGATTTATTGAATACTATATGTAAGATACTATGCCACATGCTCCACACGCCTTTACTTTTAATCTCCAAAACATCTGTATGAGGTAATACTATTATTTCCCCCATTTTTCTGGCTCCAGAGTCCATGTAATCAAACATCATTTAAAACCTATGAAATGCTGGGCGAGGTGGCCCACACCCACAATCCTAGCACTTGGGAGGCTGAGGCAGGAGGACTGCTTCGAGTTTGAGGCCAGCCAGTGCTACACAAAGAGACCATGTATCAACCCCCCCGCCCCCCCAAAAAAGACCAATGAAATGAAAGTTAAGAATCACGGATTTAAAACCATTTCTCATGGTTGGGAATGTAGCGTGGTAGTAGACGTGCTTGGCTAGCATGTGCAAGGCCCTGGGTTCGATCCCCAGGACACCAAGGAAACAAAACTAAACCATTTCTCTTACTTGGGCTCTAGAATCATCCTCATGCAGCTGGCTTTGGCCCTGTTCTTTGGATCCTAACTGTAGAATATGTGCTAAATCCAGGTAAACAAATAAACTTAGGAGCTAGACTGCTTCAATTCAAATCCTGGGGTCTACTTATTGTTTTTGTTTTTGGTACTGGGGATCGAACTCAGGACCTTGCACTAGCGCAGCAGGCGGTGAAACCACTGAGCTAAATCCCTGGGCCCCTACTACTTATTAAGGTGACTTACTATCTCTGAGTCTCAGTCGCTTCACCTTTAAAGTGTAAATAATGATAATAATACCTTTGTCAAAAGATGCTTTTGGTGATGAAATGTTTGCCGTAGAACAGGAGTCAGCCATAAAGTTCAGTGAAAGTTAATTAGCATTTGAAGATCAGTGGGTTTAAGTTTGATAAACTTTTTCCGAAACTGTATTTTAAAAATGTCATTTTCATGAATCAAAATGTAAACATGCCAAATTTAGTAATTTCGATAACATACAGAAACTCACCCACATGCCTTCCTAAATGTTTTTATTCTGTTCCAAGTGCCTTATTCAAATGTCACTGATTCATAATTATTAATAGATCTTTCAGGTTTCACAGGGAAATTTTTCTTTTTTTCTTTTTTCCAGTACCGGGAACTGAACTCAGGACATCGTGCTTGCCAGGCAAGCATAGCACCACTAAGCTACATCCCCAGCTCTCACAGGAAAATTTTTAGTTAATAAGTACCTTGAGATTTCATAGGCAAATTAACCTTATTACTTATAATGGTAGGGAAGGAACTTCTGAAACTTCTCTCCTAATAATGGCTATAAAAACAGATCAGAAAAGTCTAGTACTGAAGTGTGCAAAACTGGAATTTACTTTAATGTTAGATGCTAAACATTTATTCTATGTAACTAAAATTAAATTTGTTGAAGCCAGACATGGTGGCACGGGCCTGCAATCCCAGCTACTTTGTAGGATGAGGCAGGAGGATTGTTTGAGCCCAGGAGTTCATGGCCAGTCTGGGCAACATAATGAGACTCTGTTTTAAAAGGAAAAATAAGTTTATTGAAACATTTCTAAAGGTTGCTTAGTATTCCATCATATGTTGTCTCTACTCAGTCATTCACTCCTTCCCCTAGATAGCTATAGTTATAATTGTGAAGAATTAGGAATACTACATCTAACATTTTGGCATATATGATTTCCTTACATCTGATTATATCCTTATTAAAAATACTTTGAAGTGGAAGTACTTAAACATTTTAATGGCTTTTGCTACATATTCACAAATTTCTTTGAAAGATCATATCAATTTACTCTAACAGATATGAATAAGAATATGTCTCATCGAAATGTCACAGAGTTGAATATTACAAAAACAAACTTGGTTGCTTTAATTTGCATTTACTTAATTAATAGTGAGGCTGAACATCTTTTAACATGTATAACAGCTATTCCAAAATGCACAGTAAGAGTATGTTGCTTGGAAAGAGATTAAAGAAAGGTGCTAATCAGCTGCCCATAGGTGGGTAGAGAGGGGAGAAAGATTTTTAAAGGGCAAATTAATTATTTAAAATTTCCTACTTATATTTAATTAAATATATGGGTAAGAAACACCAACAAGACTGACAGCCCATGAATCAAACCCACTCTTTATATCTAGTCAAATATTAAGTCCTGCCACTTTTTCTTTGAATCCTATTTCCTCTCCATTCTCACTTCAACCACCTCGCACTTACAATACTAACTCCTAAATGGCTCCTGGATATCAACTTTTCCCCACTATAAAATACTGCATATACCTACTTTAAACCAATCTTGCTTAAACCTCATTTTTTCTCAATCTATCAAGCTTCACTTAGACTTTTAAGGCCCTTGGGCTGGGGATTTAGCTCAGTGGTTTCGCTGCCTGCTGCGAAAGCGCAAGGACCTGAGTTCGATCCCGGGTACCAAAAAAAAAAAAAAGACTTTTAAGGCCCTCTATATTCCCAGTGTCTAATCATCCTAGTTTTTCTTTTAATTTGGACAAATGATAATAATATACAAGGTATAATATACATAATAAAAATATGATGAAAGGTTTAAAAATTCATTATGGTAAAAGACATATTGCAATTAATCCCCCTCAAAATACTTTCCTTCATTTTGAACACACTCAGCCCATCCTTCTTGCCACTTTCTGAAGCAGCTCTGCAAGTACTTTTTAGTGGCTTTAGTTGTGCTGTTGAGGCTGCCTTGAGTCCTGAATCAATTCAGGATGTTTACCTTTCCTGGTCATTTGGACCTCAGGGAAGAGACAGAAGTCTGTAATCATGTACTGCAAACATGTACTAATAAAAGTTTAAAAATAAAGAAATATTTAAAAATGTCCAAAACCAAAATAACAACAGAGACTGAGTAGCAGCAGTAACAGTATTCTATTGCATATATATAATCACATTTTACATATCCATTCAGTCTATAAATCAGGCACTTTGTTTCCATGTATTAGATACTGTGAATAATACATCCATAAACATGTTTTTTTTTTTTTTGAGACAGGGCCTGGCAGTGAAGTCCAGGCTGGCCTTGAACTAGAGATCCTCCTGCCTCAGAAGTTCTGTTTCTGCTTTTATCTTCAATACAGTCTAGATGGAGTAGCAACCCAGAACCATTATCAAGGACAGGCAGGAAACAAATCAAGCCCTAAGAAAATTTTGCTTTCTAAGGCCAGACAGTGGCACAACGGAAGAACAGAGGGCAGTGGGTACTGGTGGGCTGAGCTAGAGAGACTCAGGACTGGCATCTCCTGGCCTCTGCCCAGCAGCAGAGGCAAACCTGGCTGGTATCACTTGATGGCAGCCCAGTAACAAGATGATCCAGGAAAGTGTCTTCTGCCCCTGCAGCATGGACAGAGCAGGCACCTAGCAGTGCCAATGACAGAAGCAGACTGGAGCTGGGGGTGGCAATGCATGCCTAGGGAGGGAAAAAAGCAGCTGACTTGAATAGCAGTAATGAAAACTAAATTGCCAGCCAAAAAAAAAAAAAAAGAAAAGAAAACTAAATTGCCAG
>NW_004624838.1:1661754-1716595 GCF_000247695.1 Heterocephalus glaber | reverse complement strand
AAATAGGGAAGGGTGGAGTGGTTGAAGGGCACACAGGTAATGGGGAAGAAATAAGAACCAAGATGCATCATGTACAGGTACAAGCACCCAATGATAAATGTAAACGTATTTTATACCTAAAATGTACCAATAAAAGAACTTAAGGAAAAAAAAAAACTTTCACAGTTTGCCAACCTCTGATCTAAGGGTATTAACTACTATTACAAATTTATTATCATGTGGAGGTAAGTGTTTCAACCTCCAAATAACTGACTTGGAATTGAATTATTATTTTATTTTATTTTATTATTATTATTTTTTTGGTACCAGGGATCGAACTCAGGTCCTTGCACTTTTGGGCAGACAGTGGCACCACTGAGCTAAATCCCTGGCCCCTGAATTATTATTTTAAATCAACTTTTAAAATGCTTCATAGTTGTTTGGGGACTATTTCTCTGTGACCTTTACTTTTCCACTGAGTCATAATAAAATTGGTGATTATTTTTTTACCAGCCCTCTACTTGTAATAACTCTATAGAATGAAAGCTTTTTGGCATTGCCAAGTTTAACATTTAACCTGCAAATTCTTTCACGCATCATTTGTGATTCTGCTCCTTATAAACATTTGTCACACTGAACATAAGAACTCTCCAGTGTGGTGGCCACTGGCCGAATGGGGTTACTGTGCACCTGTGATGTGGTGAGTCTGAATTGAGTTGTCACATGTGAAATGTGCACTAGAGGACTGAGGTTGGATCTCAGTGGTAGAGGCTTGCCTAGCACAAGGGCCTGGGTTTGATCCACAGTACCACTAAATGAATGAATGAATGAATGAATGAATGAGTGAGTGTTGTATGTGAATACATACTCTGAAGGCTTAATATGGGGAAAAGAACATAAACTATCTCATAGATTACATTTTGAAGTGATAATATTTTGGACATACTGTGTTAAATAAAACATTAAAATCATTTGCCTGCTTTTATTTTTGTTAAGGTCCTGACTAGAAATTTTAAAATTTGTATGTGGCCTATTTCTGCAGCGGATGATAATAGATTGCTCCTTTGAGTCAAACTTGGTCTCACATTTTATTTCCTATTCCAGCTTGTTCTAAAAAATATTTTGAGAGTCTTACCTCTGAATTGAGATAATAGTAAAGTCTTCTTATGACTTTTAATGGAATATTGTTAAATTTTGCTCTATATATTAAGGGAAATGGTAGAGTTGTATTAGAATGGTAGGATTATGGTGGTTTTTTATATGAAAATTCTTCAAATTATTTATAACTTGAAATTTCTAGAAAGCTGGATTTTGAATATAAGCATGTGTTAACCTGATTTTATTTTTATTTTACTTGTGATATATAGCTTGTAGATCCTGGAGTTAAAGCATGGACACCCACTAAAGGAAAACAGAATGTGATAATGTTTGTGGGATTGCAAGGGAGTGGGAAAACGACAACATGTTCAAAGGTAAATCATACTTTTAAAAAAGTCATATAGAAGATATATTTCTATAAATCAAGTTTTATATTAAAGCCAGGCTGTAAAACATTGTTACTTTACAATTTCATGTTACTTGATATATCCATTATGGTTTTTTTTTTGTTGTTTTTTTTTTGGTACTGGGGATCGAACTCAGGTCCTTGAGCTGCGAGGCAGGTGCCGGAACCACTGAGCTAAATGCCCGGGCCCCAATGTATCCATTATGTTTTTAATGAGAGCTTTATTAAGAAAAGAAGAGAGAATCCCAATCTCTTAGGATTGCTTTGTCAGAATTAGAGAATTATGATTTATTTTGTTTAAAAGAAAAGCCATCCTGTCCCTTAAGGACATGAGTGTATGAGTTCTGGAGAAGAAAGCAAAGGAAGCTTATGGTACCTCCTGTGACTCAAGACTCCTTTTCAATGCCCCACTCTGCAAAATATGGGTCTTTATTTTACATACCCTTAGCTATTCTTTAATTGATACACCGCCCCTTCCTCTAGAATTGGGTGCCTCAATATTGTTGCCAGATTTTTTTGTCACATGCCTCAACCATGTCACAGATTACAAGGGAGAAAGGATTATTTTTTAACAAGATTCTAGTAATTTTTATTTTTTTGGCACTGGGGATTGAACTCAGGTCCTTCAAAGCCACTGAGCTAAATCCCCTGCCCTCTAGTAATTTTTTTAAACTTAATTAACAGTAATAATGAACATTTTTAACAGTCATCTACTGCTGCTTGGTCAGTTTATATCCTTTGAATGCAACTGTATAAACTCTGGAGATTTTGCTGTACTCAAAAATATTTAATATTACATTCAGGAAGATTATGAGCAGTTTTACTTTATTTCTTAGGTAAATAAGGATAAACGAATCATATATAATAATTTGTTATGTCTTATGATACTATTTTTTTTAATCTTCCTTTCCTAGTTAGCATATTATTACCAGAGGAAAGGTTGGAAGACTTGTTTGATATGTGCAGACACATTCAGAGCAGGTAGTGTATTAAAATTTAAAAATTGTTTTCTATAATTTTTCTTTTCAAGTTGGAGGATTTATTAATTTTTTTACCCGGTAGGGGCTTTTGACCAACTAAAACAGAATGCTACCAAAGCAAGAATTCCATTCTATGGAAGGTAGGTTACTCTTTTTTTCCTTTGGGTAGTCACATGCTTCATCTTGTATTTTGTCTGTCTGTCTAACCTTTTTTTTTTTTCTGTACTGGGAATTAAACCTAGGGTTTGTGCATGTTGGGCAAGCACTGTACCACTGAGCTACACCCCCAGTTCATTTTTCTTTTGAGATAGGGGCTTGCTAAGTTGCCCAGGCTAACCTCAATTTAGAATCCCCCCGCCTCACCCTTCCAAATACTGTAGCTAGGATTACAGCTGTGTGCCACTTTGCCCAGTTTGACTTTTGTTTACTTTTTAAAATTTCATGCTATCTGGTTACATTTTAACATGTACTTTCTGGATGTAATCCTTTTTGCAGCAAAATAGGGGTATAATTAACATCTTTTATTACTTTAACGTGATCCTACTGACCCAGCCTGATGGATCAAAGTAGACATTGTGTAATTTATAACTTTGTCTATACTTATACTGTGTGGTATGCTTTCCTACTTCCTTCTGCCTCTTTATTCCTATTGTTTCTTTTAAGACTTGTCTGAAGCATTCCACCATTGAACACAATTGGGGAACAGACTATGAAACTCTTCAGTATATCACATAAAAACACATAATGTGTCATCTTGAAACATTTGCATTTGATCATCCTCAAATGATTTTGTAAGCTCAAATTATCTCAGATTGAGATTCTAATCATTGCTATCCCTTACTCTATATTATTGACCAGGGCCAGGGATTTAGCTCAGTGGTTCTGACACCTACCTTGCAAGCTGAGGACCTGAGTTCGATCCCTGGTACCAAAAATAAATAAATAAATATATTATTGACCAGTGAAATAGTCTGTATGTGTTACAGTTACCAGACAATTCAATCTAGATAAAACTTGAGAAACTTCTCCTTATTTAGAAGGATTTCCACTTTTTGATTGGCCAAAAGCTAGTGAATTTGGGTGTTGTGATGCACACTCCTGTAACTCTGGGAAGTTGAGCCAGGAAGATTGCAAGTTCAAGCCCAGTCTGGGCAATTTAGCAATTTAGTGGGACCCTGTCTCAAAATAAAAAAATGAGCTGGGGATGTAGCTTGATGGGAAGGCCCTGGGTTCAATCCCCAGAATTGTGAGGGGAAAAAAAGTCAAGTATGGTAACTTTCTTCATTTAAATCTGACAGATAATTTTACTGTTCATTCCTACTTGATTTTTTTTTTTTTGCTGGGGGTGGTGATACCAGGGGTTGAACCCAGGGCCTTCACATGAGCTATATTCCCAGCCTTTTTTTATTTTTAATTTTTGAGACAGAGTCTCACTAAGTTGCCCCAACTGGGCTCAAATTTGCAATCCTCTTGCTTCAGCCAGCCTCTTAGAGTGCTGGGTTACAGGAGTGTGCCATTGTGCCTGGATCTGTTCTTAATTTAGAGGAAAAAAAAATTTTTTTTTAAATTACGTCTTTTTCTTGGGCAGTTCTAATCTATATAAAAATTGCCACCAGTCAGAAGAATGCAAAGTAAAATATGACTTCGGTTTTTGATTTTCTAGTTTATAAAGATTTTTGCCAGGGATTATGAAAATGTAATTTAAAAAGAATGGGCTTTAAACTTCTGTGGAGTTTTAAAAGCCAAAGGCCTAAGTCATCATGTCATTAACTGGTACTCAACATGTAAGAAATAAGATTTATGTACTATTCATGTTGGATGTATTTTTTTTAATGCCAAGAAATTGGAACAGCTTTAAACATCAAACAATAAGGCATTTACTTAACAAAATATAACATACCCATCTGATGGCATGCTGTATAACTTAAAAGTACTTTGAGGTTTTTTTGGTTGTTTGAGACACCTCACTATGTAATTCAGGCTGGCCTTGAACTCACATGATCCTGAGGTCACATTAAAAGTTACATTTTGTAACAATATTTAATGGTTTTATAAAACAGTTACAAGAGTGTTAAATAGAAAAGCAGATATGAAACATTTTGTAGAGCTGAGTGTGTAGATTAGTGATAGAGTGTTTACCTAGCATGTGCAAGGCCCTGGGTTTGATCCCAAACACCGCAAAAACAAACAAAAACTGCTTTGTAACATGAGTTCAGTTATTAAAGAAGATGTAAAATAATTTTAAGGACAAACTCATTCAGAGAAAGCATACAACAGAATCACATAGACTTTTGTAGTGGGAGAGTTGGATAGTATGTCATGCTATTCTGAGAGTTGAGTTCTATGTTTAGTACTTATGAGAAATTTTATTCTGCCTTGAAATTGTGATTATTTTGACTTTCAGAATAAAGATGTAGACTGACAATTTCCAAATTAATAGTATTTGAAAGTTTTGCTACTGTGGTTAGTAAATCATTTGTCCATGTTAAATAGCTATACAGAAATGGATCCCGTTATCATTGCTTCTGAAGGAGTGGAGAAATTCAAAAATGAAAATTTTGAAATTATTATTGTTGATACAAGTGGCCGCCACAAACAGGAAGACTCTTTGTTTGAAGAAATGCTTCAAGTTGCTAATGCTATAGTAAGTTGCTTTCCAAAATCACTAAGAACACCATCTTAATGATTTTGGTTAATGTAATTATAAAATCTGATTGATTTTATGGTCAATATAAATTACTTTTTGCCTGTAAGGCACATTGTAATTATTTTGTTTCTGTTTTGTGCACCTGTATCTCTGTGTTAAAGACTTAATCTCATCAGTTTGGGCTCCAAAATAGAAAAAAAAAAATGTTAACAAATTAAGAATTAAATCATTACAATAAGCATCAAGATATATCATGTAGGGCCGGGGATTTAGCTCAGTGATTCCGCCGCCTGCCTTGCAAGCACAAGGACCCAAGTTCGATTCCCAGTACCAAAAAAAAAAAAAGAAGAAGTAAGATATATCATGTATAGGTACAAATTCCCTATGATGAGTGTGATCATTATGTATACCTAAAATGTTCCAATGAACTTAATTTTTTTTAAAAAAAGAAGTCTTGCCAGGCATGTGGCATACACCTGTGATCCCAGCACTGCTGAGGCAGGAGGATTGCCGCAAGTTCGAGGCCAGCCTGAGCTACACAGTGAGTTCAAGGTCAGCCTGAACTACATAGCAAGACCTTCTCTCAAAAGAAAAAAAAAGAAGTCTTAACATCTGTTGAATTTCCTTTCTATGAAGTTATTTGAATTCAGTTGGAAACATAAATGAATTTTGAAAAATTTTCAAAATGAAGCACTTAAAAATATTAATCATTATTTAGTGTCTCTTTAAAATTGGCAAAAGTAACATGGGGAGTAGTGGTAGTTTATAGATAACCTGTAGCATATATTAGGAAGTCATGTTTTGCCATTGAGATGTTGGCAGTACTTCTTTGAGTAGTGGCTAGTGCTAATCTGTTTTAGTTGTGCAGTTATTTTGACCATATTGAACAGATCTAGAGGAAATCACCTCAGCCTGTTTTACTCATTTTAGTGTTGCTTTCTTCCAGTTTACTTTGTTCTGATTTATTTCTGCTGTTCCTCTGCCCACAATGCCGTTCTTCCACATTTTTGCATAACTTTTTCTTATCTATTCAAACCTCAGCTCAGACATTGCCCCTCTACCTCCAACAAGCATTTCCCTGACTATGCTACTTAAAGATGCCTCTCATATCTTATCTGTCAAGTTCCATGAGGATAAAGATATTATTTCATATTCTTTTTTGCTGTGCTGGAAGGACAAAGATTTTCTTATTTATCTGTCCTCAGGACCTATGTACTTAATTCATAGTACTCCCTCAACAAATATTTATTGATTAAATAATTATATAGTAAATTTTCTATAGCTTCTAGTGGAGAAATTTAATGAAATCAACAAAAATGTGTTCTTTTCTATTTAAACTTTCTAGCAACCTGATAACATTGTTTATGTGATGGATGCCTCCATTGGGCAAGCTTGTGAAGCCCAAGCTAAGGCTTTTAAAGATAAAGTAGATGTAGCCTCTGTAATAGTGACAAAACTTGATGGCCATGCAAAAGGAGGTGGCGCACTCAGTGCGTAAGTATCATTGATGTTGTTGTCCTGTGTCTTGGGATTACAGGATGTGTGTCTGGTTATGTGTGTGTCTACTTATGAGTTTCTTGTTTATCTTTTAAAATATATTCCAGTAATGGGGCTGGAGATTTAGCTCAGTGGTTCTGCCTCCTGCCTCGCAAGCTTAAGGTCCCAAGTTCGATCCTAGTATCAAAAATAAATAAATAAATAAAAAATATATTCCTGTAGTGGACATAAGATGGCCTATAGAGGAAGTTTAAATAGAATTTTAAAGCCTCTATGATATAGTTCTGTTTTAACTAGTGAAAGTAAATTTTGAATTTTGCAGTACCTTTGTTTAGCTTTGAAAATCTGCTGGAACTTTGTTTTCTTTTTTGAGGTTATGTTGTATTTTTTTTTCTGTGCAGAGTTGCTGCCACAAAAAGTCCTATTATTTTCATTGGTACAGGCGAACATATAGATGATTTTGAACCTTTCAAAACACAGCCTTTCATCAGCAAACTTCTTGGTATGTACAGTGGTAGGAATATAGAAAAATCTCAGAGATTTTATGGATCTGTGGAACAGTTTAGGATTTTAATCTTCTCACTAAGAAAACCATTTCCTTCTATGACTTATCTTCCTCACTTGTAAAATAGGGGTGGTATTTTATCTGCCCTCTGTGGTACAGTTGATAAAATGAGGTATTAGATGCAAGTTCTTTGGAAAAAAGCTTTGGGCACAGTATAAAAAAAATGGTTGTAGTAATAGCAGTGGTAATGATATTAACATTTTTATAATGTCTTTAAGGTGTATAGTTAGAGAGCGGAGAATTTGGAGCTAAGCCCTGGGCTGGAGGCCCTGCTTTGTTTCTTCTTTGCCAGCATTTAATCTCTCTAGCTTCAGTTTCCTCACCTGTAAAATGTAATAAGAATACCTAGACTGCCTGCCTTGCAATGCTATTACATATGTGAATGAGTTTTATATAAGGTAAGCTGAGTTTACTATTGTTCACTTTTCCTTTTGGGGTCTTACAGGTATGGGTGACATTGAGGGACTGATCGATAAAGTCAACGAGTTGAAGTTGGATGACAATGAAGCTCTTATAGAGAAGTTGAAACATGGTATATACGTGGCAAAAAAGCATTTGATTTCTGATGTCTTTCCTTGATTGCTTTCTAATAAAGCTACTATTCATTTCAAGTGATAATATGTATTATTAATCAGTTCTTCAAATGCTTATTGTTTTAGATGATTTGTGTACAGATCATTTTTTTTCTCAGTCATCTGAACAGTTACAGAATCATTTTTATTTTCTTATAATCAAATTGCCTTAAGGTTAAAATTGAGTCTTTTATTGGATTCTTAAAGAAAAGCAAGTGAAAAGTAAGTTAGAACACATTTAATCTGTTATATCTGTGTATATGTAAAGGAATTTTAAAGGATAAAATGAAACACACACATACTCTTTATTCATTCCACAGGGAAGACCACTCCTATAGAGAAATATGTCACTTAATTAAGAGCTCAGGTTCTTAAGTGTAGCATACCTCAATTTGTATTGCTGATCTATTTTTTTAGCTGTGTAACTTTTCATAACCACTTAGCCTCAATTTCTTCATTGTAAAAAGTAGATAATACTGTTTTATATGATTGTGAAGATTACATTAGCTAATGTGTGTGAAATATCCAGCATATCATAAGCATTCAGCATACATTATTATTGACCATTCCAGTTTTTCTCAAAGTGATCTTTTCCCTTAATTCTAGTGGCTGAATACTGTTCTGGCGTCTTGCTCCTTTTTTTTTAGGTACCAGGGATTGAACTCAGGATCTTGCACTTGGGAGGCAGGCGGCATTTTGCTCCTTCTTGCTCTATCTTGTATTCATGCCTCTTAAGTGTTTCCCCTTCCCCAGCTGGGATCATTCTAGGCTGGGATCATTCTCTGGAGCTTCATATTTGTATGTTTACTAGATCATTCCTGAATGTTCCATAGAAACCCCAAATTCAGCTTATCCTTCCCGGGGGGGTGGGGATTTAGCTCAGTGGTTTTGCCCCTTGCTGCACAAGCGCAAGGATCTGAGTTTGATCCCCAGTACCCCCCCCAAAAAAAATTTACAAGATCCAGCTTATCCTTCCCATCTCAAACTCCACCCCATTGTTATCATCAGTGAATATTAATATCATTTGTCCTGTTGCCAGTCAGAAACCTGGATGTTGCTACTCTTTTTTTCTGTCTGCCCACCTCTTTCCGAATCAGTTAACTAGCCCTCAATATTTCCATTCTATCCTCTTCTTTCCAGCTGCCCTTCAACTATGTTACTCACGTCTTTTTTTTTTTTTGTCTTTGGTATCAGGGATCGAACTCGGGACCTTGCACTTGCAAGGCAGGTGGCGGAACTACTGAGCTAAATCCCCGGCCCTACTCACAGCCTTTTAATAGATTTTCCAGCTTCTTGAATTCTTTTCCCTTTTTTTTTTGGTACCAGGGATCAAACTCAGGACCTTGCACTTGCCAGACAGGTGCGGCACCACTGAGCTACATCCCAGGCTCCTTTGATTTATTTTTTTTTTTTGGTACCAGGGATTGAACTTGGGACCTTGCGCTTTCAAGGCAGGTGACAGAACCACTGAGCTAAATCCCTGGCCCTTGATTTGTTTTTCATACTGCAGCAGAAAGGACCTTTCAGAAATACAAATCACATCCTGTTGCCGCCCTTGTAAAAATGCTTCAGTGGCTTCCTCTTGTCCTTATAATGTTTTTAAATGATTCTACCATCTAGCCTATATCTTCCCTGTCATGTTTTGGCACTGTTGTACTTAGCAGTTTATGTGTCAGGCATGCTGAACTTCTTTCAGTTCCTTAAATGTACAATTGCTGTCTCAGACCTGGACCATTCCCTTTACTAGTCCCTCTGTCACCTGCTAGTGTGGGCTCTTAGCTGCACATAAGATGAAAATTGTAAGATGGAAATCATACATGGGCCAGTTTCAAGACTAAAGTAAAATAAAAGGTCAGCATAGGGAAGAAACACAGACAGCAGAGATAGTTACTCCATCAACAGCTGTCCCACGGAGTTGTACAGCCTAAAGGAAGCATTTTACTTTTATGGAGTCTTAAAGGAATATCATTAGTTATTCATGGATTTTTTTAAAAGGGGGCAGGGATCCTGGATAGGGTCTCCTCCAGTTTGTTGCTACATTCTGGTTGCTTATCTCAGAGAGTGTGTGGGTTGCACATTTGATTAAACATTGGCATTCCTTTTTAAAGGAGTGTGGCAGCTTATTTTGTTTAACCTCTGGCTTTCATTCTCCTTCTTGTCACCCAAAAGTGCAACTGCCTACTTGTTTCCTATCAGGCAGCTACTGTAAAGTCCTGTTAGCTGCCAGCCTCACCTTTATGCCTGTTAGACACATTCCTCTTCTACCTGCCTCTACTCTCTCCCCTGGCCATGCTTGCTAACTTGTATTCATACTTCAACTCACTCCTTAAATGTCCTTTATCAGGAACATTTTACTTGATTTCATAAGTTAGAACCCTCTGATTTGAAATTACAAGTGTGAGACACTATCCTCGGATGCCTTTTCTATTTTTAAACTTCATTTGAGATCTCAGTGGCAGAGTACTTGCCTAGCATTCACAAGACCCTGGGTTCAATCTTAAGTATCAATCAGTCAAACATAAATACATACATACATACATCATACTTAGGTAAATTAAATAAAATAAACTTTTTTCACTTGAATTTTGTAACAGTGTGTTTCCCACATTATCATAACTCTGGGCTTCTGTGATCATTGTATAAGAGCCAAATATATATTTTAGCTTTAACCTTGTCTTCCTTTTGGGCAAAATAGGGGATTGTACCTAGGACCCTCACAATGAGTTGCATCTCCAGCCCTTTAAAAAAAATTTTTTTTTGGTACTGGGGATCAAACTCAGGACCTTGCGCTTGTGAGGCAGGCGCAGTGCCACTGAGCTAAACCCTTGGCCCCCTTTCTTAAAATTTTGAGACCAAGTCTTGCTAGTTGCTAAATTCCCCAGCCTTGGCTTGAACCTGGAATCCTTCTGCCTTGGGTTCCCATAGAGGTGGGACTATAGGCATGGGCCACTATCCTAGCTTCTCTTCTATTCTGCATTTCTAACTGCCTGCTGTAATGTTTCTTTTAAATATTATGCTGCTGTGCTTTTAAATATTGTGGTTCAAATCCAGAATACCTGAAACCAAATACTTTTTCTGTCTTTAGGAAATAGAGAATATTCTTTGTTCTTTGCTTTGTCCTTTTCTCTTTCTCTTTTTAAAATTGAAGTTAATTTACATGTAGTGAAATACTCAAATCCTAAGGAAATCATTCCATTTTTTTAAAAAACACAGTAACCCACACCCCATTAAGTAACAGGATACTTCCTTTACTCTAGAAAGTTTGCTTGTTTCTCACCCCAATACTACTTCATGTTTTAGAAATTTTAGACTATGTCCCTTTTTTTCCAGTCTATTTTTTTGATTCAGCATAATTTGTTATTTGTTTTGAGACAAGCTTGCTGGGTAGTACAGGACAGCCTTGAACTTGCTAAGTAGCTCAGTCTGGCCTTGAACTCTCAATCCTCCTGCCTCAGCTTCCTGAGTGCTAGGATTACAAGAGGGCACAACCAGGCCCAGCACATACATTTCTGATAGTCAATTCATGAAGTTGCAATATGGCTATAGTTTGTTCTTTTTATTGCAGTGTAGTATTTTACTCACCATCTATCCATTTTCCTATTGGGGATGACTAAGCTATTTAAGAAACTTGAAATGATACTCTAAAATGGTTTTGCAATTTTATATTTTTACCAGTAATATATGGTAGTTGTATTTGTTCCATATCCTCATTAACTTTTAGTGTTGTCAAGCTTTTCATTCTAGTCATCCTCGTAGGTAGAGTATGCCTTGTTTTCCAGTTTCCTATGTGTTTGTATATATCCATCTTCTCTGATACTATGTAAGTTGATCTGAGGTAGAATCTGTGTGCCTCTGTGTTCCTTCCAGCTGTCATCGTACACACAGTATCTGCTCAGTGAATATTTACTCATGGGATATTTATAAGTATGCTTCAGGATGAATCCATGAGAAGCCAAAAATCAGTTCTGTTGAAAGGAAATGTACATTCTCTAATGTGTCTAAATTATTTATATTGTATTGCAGGTCAGTTTACGTTGAGAGACATGTATGAACAGTTTCAAAATATCATGAAAATGGGCCCCTTCAGTCAGATCTTGGTTAGTTTTCCTTAAAAATTACTTCATACTTTCTTGTTTGTTTTTTGTTAAAATTTCTACAAACAGATACACTTACTTTATTATTTGGGCAAAAATAGATCTTTCAAGAATTAGTGTCAGTAGTAATGCCAATATTAATTGTAGTATCTGAACAGTTAATCTTCAGCTATTAATAACTTTATGTTTAAATTTGTGTTAGGGGATGATCCCTGGCTTTGGAACAGATTTTATGAGCAAAGGAAATGAACAGGAGTCAATGGCAAGACTAAAGAAATTAATGACCATAATGGATAGTATGAATGACCAAGGTAAGATGGCAGATTACTTGACTCAGGAACAATGTTCTAGGTATCAGCAAATTGAGATTTCACTGTTTTATTGACAAGAAAGGGGAAATTTAGACTTAAGTGATAGTAACTCTTAATTTCATAATCATAAACCTTTGAGTAAGAACTTTCAAGTTACTCTAAACCAGTGCCTATCTAGGAGACATGGTGGCTTTCAAGTATTTGAAAGTCTTATTTTTTTTTTTTAATGCCAGAAAGGAGACATACATAAAAACTGAAATAGAAGTGCCACATACATTTCAAGTTAGTATGTGAAGAGAATTTCTATAATTACAGATACAACAAAACAATAAAAACTGGTTTATTTTACATAGTGGGTCATCTCTCCTGGAGATACTAGACTGAAACTAGCTAACCACTTATTGGGGAATGTTGTAGACTAGAAAGAATACAGACATAATAGAAATTTTGACTAAAGTCCATCCTATTCCTGAGATTGTATGCAACTAAAGCCAGAAGAACTGTACCTCATATTCTGAGCAATCAAAAAACTGGAGGGAATTAACTGGTTGGTTTTGTTGTTGTCATTGTGGTTTTGAGACACAGCCCAGGCTGGCATCAAGCTTGCAGTCCTCCTGCCTTATTTTCCTGATTATAGGAAATCACTACCATATTTGACTTTTTTTTTTGGTACCGGGGATCGAACTCAGGACCTTGCACTTGCGAGGCAGACGCGGCTCCACTGAGCTAAATCTTTGCCCTTATATTTAACTTTTTTTGGTGATGGTGGTACTGTGATTAAATTTAGGGCCTTCCCTTCAGGCTACATCCGTAGCCCTTTTTAATTTTTTTATTTTGAGACAGGATCTCAAGTTGCTATGTTTCCCTGGCTCGGCTTGAACTTGTGATCCTCCTGCCCCAGCTTTCTAGAGTGCTGGGATTACAGGCATATGCCCCCATGTGCACCTTTTAACTCATTTTTTTATATGCTACAGAAATGATTAAAATACTATCAGTAATTATTTGATGTTAGAAAATACAATTTTCTGTTCATTACAGATAAAACTTTCCTCCTAATTGCTTATGTAGCTAAAATTATGAACTAAAGGTTAATAATAATCTTAGGATATAATTAAGGTGAGCAGTTCTGTTCTTTTTTGAAATATATCACGTACCTCTAGTGTGTGGAAGACATGGAAGGGTGGATATTTGAAATATGGAAATGGTGGACAAGGGGGTTCAAAAGTTTTCAGAATGTTCTGTTCTACTTAAACTGTAAGTAAGGTACATGTCCATTGTAGTTTTTTATAACTTATGAATACTAAAATATTCTTTTGAATATATTCCATGTTTAATATTTTAAAACCAGAAGCCTACATGGCCAGTGATAACTATTGGTTAAATCTGTGTGGTGCTTTGACCATTTGTTACATCTGTTTTTCTGTATGTAAGAAACAGCTGTTAAGCTCTATGAAGTAATATATTGCCCATTTGCACATAACTGCTTTAATGATGAGTAATAGTGTGTAAGTGAAAGTAACTGACCATCACCCTCAGAGCTGGACAGTACAGATGGTGCCAAGGTTTTTAGTAAGCAACCAGGAAGAATCCAAAGAGTAGCCCGAGGATCAGGTGTGTCAACAAGAGATGTTCAAGAACTTTTGACACAATATACCAAGTTTGCACAGATGGTAAAAAAGATGGGAGGCATCAAAGGACTTTTCAAAGGTAAGAAAAATAAGCTCGTCATTAATTAACAAAATAAAAAGAAATTCAGAAACTAAATATAAATGTCAAGGAGTACTACCAGTACTGGAAAACTCACTTCTGAATTTCATGTTATTTTCAAATACTATCAAGACTTAAAATTTGTAATGTTATTTAACTGTTTTCAAATTCAAGATAATATTGAAGAAAACAAACAATTATTGTTATGAATGTGTAATACATATTGTAGAAAATTTAGAGAATATAAGAAAGTACAAGAAAAAAATTAAAATATAAATTACCTTTACTCTCAGAGAATCCTATGGACCCTATTACAAGTAACGGTTGATATATCTACAGCTTTCTTCTGATATGTCATGATTACTGTTACATATTGCCAGATCACTGTCAAAATGTAGTGTCTAATCGCCACTGCCAGTGTCCCAGTTATGTGTGTTTGTCTGGTTAGTGTGATGCCTCTTGTGGGACAGTTGGATGATTCATCTGCTTCTGTGACCATTTCAGTTCCTGGGCAGGTCTGTGCAGCCAGTGATTTTTGTCTGTTTTGATCAGACAGATTTTCTAATTTGATCTGACTAAATTTTCTAATTTTTTTTTTTTTTTTTTTGGTACCAGGGATCAAACCTCGGGTCCTTGTGCTTGCGCAGCAGGCACCGAAACCACTGAGCTAAATCCCCAGCCCTAAATTTTCTAATTTTAAGCTAATGGTCAAATAATTTTTTTTTTGGTTCTGGTTATCGAACTTGGAACCTTGTACTTGCGAGGCCGGTGCCGGAACCACTGAGCTAAATCCCCGGTCCTGTTTTTTTAATATGTGTTTTTTATGTTACTTCATAACCTTAACATTTGTACATTTACTGTTTTGAGTTTCCTTTGTGAATCACTTCTTCAGTGTACTTGTCCAGTCACTCTTTTTTCCTCTTACTGCTATATAACAACTCTTTGACATCCTTGGTTTATGCCTCTAAATATTTTTCTTCATTTTTTTTTATTTGCCTTTTACTTTTATTTATGTTGTCCAATGAACAGAAAGTTCAGTTTTTAGGATTGGAGGTATAGTTCTGGTAGACTAATTGCTGGGGATGTATGAGAACCTGGGTTCCATACCGAGGACTGTACCCCCCAAAATTTCCATTTTTAATGTGGCCAAGCTTATTTATCTTTTCCCTTGGTTTCTGTTATGCTCGTGATACCAGAGTAGTCACCTAGATTTTCTTGTACTTGTTTTTGGTTTTGTTTATTCTTGTGGTGTTGGGAGTCAGTCCAAGTACTTGGGCCATGGTAGGCAAGTGCTTCATTGCTGAGCTATATTCCCAGCAATTTTATTTTTTGTTTGACTTTTTAAAAAATCCTGCTGGATTTATTTTGCTGTGTATGATATAAGGTAAAAAGGGAAATTTGTTTTTCTAGAATTGATCAACTATTTCAGTCCTCTTATTTTCTAAATGAATTTATTATTTTAAAAAATACTGATTTTTAGAGGAGCTCCAAAGATAGCTTCTTAAAAAAAAATGAATATTTGCAGATATTTTAAATTGTCTTTGCTTTTGATAGTTTCCTTATTTTTCTTGCTTGCTATCTCCTATTGTTTCTTTTGTGACAAGAGAGAAAAGCTAGAAAAATGTGTTTAAAATTTTATAATTCCCAACATCTCATCCTGTTTCATATAGAGATTAATAAATACCTTATGTCAGCTTAATAGCTTTCTCAGTTGACTTTGACTATTCTTGATAGAACTGTTGCAGATGCAGCAGTCAGAGGTTATCTAAGCATTGATTTCTCCATATAGGCCCAGCCAAGTCAAAGGGGGTGGTGGATGTGCACCCACCCTCATCACGTCAAGTCCTGAATACTTTTTAGAAACTTTTAAGTCCTGAAAAATAAATTCTTAGAACAAGATCACCAACAGACAGGGAAGTCACACCTTCTACATTATTAATCATGAATTTTTCATAGATTTTTACATGCTTTGTGAAATCATGTCTTCTCTTACACTCATAGTTTTAATTCACATAATTTATTCGGATTAGCTAGGTGTGATTTAGAGAACTGGGGAGCTTTGGGTTTTCATTTTTATTAAATGCCCTCAAGAACTACCATAATGTTCCTTTGAAATAAATTATTTTCCTGAAGCAATTCTGCTTATTCATTTTTACTACATTGATGATATCTTTGCTTCCTGTCTCTTAAGAATACAGCTGTTCTCTAAAAGATGCTTTTACCTTTGCTTTTTTTTGTTTTTGTTGAGACAAGGTCTTACTGTATAGGCCTAGGCTGGCCTGGAACTCATGCTGATCCTCCTGCCTCAGCCTCCCAAGACCTGGGATTACAGGCATGTGCCACCATCCCTGGTCTACTGCCTTTTTTTAATTGTTGAATTTTGACTTAAGTCTATGGACATGGCTTGACAAAGGAAACTATATTATTTGTCATTCTATTCCTTAAGCTTTTATTATTTTAAAAACACATATAAGGGCCGGGGATTTAGCTCATTGGCGCCACACTTGCCTCGCAAGCACAAGGTCCTGAGTTTGATACCTGGCACCAAAAAAAAAAAAGTTCCCTAAAAACACATATATGTACTTTCTGTCAGCGTCATTCCTCGTGTTCATTTACCAGCCATCTAGTCTCTCCCAATTAAACTCAGCTTTTTGTTCAGACCCCCTCATGCCATTGTTAAGCAGTTGTTATTGTAGCTTCACGTTGATAACCACTCTGTGCAGTTTTGATTATAGTGGCTCATTCAGAGGTGTACCTAAGAGTATTAGAAAAACATCATAGGTTTAGGAAAATCCTTTAACTGTTTCTACAATTTCAATTGTTTTTCCTCAAAAAAGGTATGTAATTGGGATAAAGATAAATAGCTACTGTAGAAATATGAATAATTGTGTTAGGGTGATGAGATTATAGGTAAAATCTTTGTCTTTACTCTGTTTATTGAACTCTCTAGATACTCCAATTATATTACATACGTGTCATAACTCTTTGTTTTGTTCAGGTGGTGACATGTCTAAGAATGTGAGCCAGTCACAGATGGCAAAATTGAATCAACAGATGGCCAAAATGATGGATCCAAGAGTTCTTCATCACATGGGTAAGTACAAAGTTGTTGCCAGTTGCTAATGTACAGTTTAATTGATAAAGATAGAGTTTTAGTGGTAAGCCTTCTGTCAGGTATTATGAAAATCTGTTCAGAAGATTTGTAATTTGAGGGAAATGACCCCCTGATCCTAAGTTGAATAGTTAATAACACTAGATAAGTTGAAGTTTTATTTACTCCTCTATTGCTACCTGTGTGATTTTTTGAGCAAGCTATTTATTTATGTTAATGCTTGTTCTAATGACCTTTTGCCCTATTTTGATACTGGATATGTTCAATGAGTTTGAAATTATGTGGGGAATTTGAACCCCAATTTCACTTTTATTGATGTAACTGAAAAATCCCTTAAACTTTCGGAACATCACTTTCCCCTTTTGTGAAATCACAAATAACATCTCATCAGGAAATCATGATAATGAAATGAGGTAATATACATGAAAGTATACTATGCTGAACGTATAGTAAATGTTTAATAAATGATAACTTTTTATGTGTCTTAATTTTGTTTACGAGAAGACGCTCAGTCTTGCCAGAAAAAGTTTTTTTGTTGTTATTGTTTTGTTTTGAGACAGGGTCTCACTATGCACTTCAGGCTCATCACTGTGTCGCCCAGGCTGGTGTCAAATTCACGGCAATCCTCGTCTCAGCCTCCCGAGGGCTGGGATTACAGGTGTGCGCCACTGTGCCCAGCTCAGAAAAGGTTTTCTTTTCTCTTTTTTCTTGGTACCAGGGATCAAACTCAGGACCTTGCACCTGCCAGGCAGGCACAGTGCCACTGAGCTAAATCCTGGGCCCCCAAAAAAGTTTTTTATTTAGATGTATTGACTGACATGTGCTGTTCTAAGATCTTCATATTTTCTTTTACTCGTCTAAATAACTTGATGCAGTAGATTATTCATTCATTTTTATACATGAGGATACTGATAATAATACAAATTTTTAGGCCAGGCGTGGTGGCACATGCCTGTAATCCCAGAATTTGGCAGACTGAGGCAGGAGGATCACTTCCAGTTTGAGGCCAGCCTGGGCTATATAGTGAATTCAAGGCCAGCCTGAACTACACAGTGAGACTCTGTCTCAAAACAAAAAACAAAACAAAACAAAAACTCTACAAATTACTTGTTATGTTCTTTAGGGCTAATGTCTAACTTGGAATCATATCACAGTGTTTTGTAGACGTTAAATACATGATAGGCAAAAGTAACAAATCTTTCAAGTTCTCCTCAATAATTACTTGTCTTTGCTTTGCTTTTACTCTAGGTGGTATGGCAGGACTTCAGTCAATGATGAGGCAGTTTCAACAGGGTGCTGCTGGCAATATGAAGGGCATGATGGGATTCAATAATATGTAACGACGATGCCTTAATATAAACTGACTTGGTTGATTACATTTTTTGCTGAAACCTCAGAGAGTTTTCTTCCTTTTTGCAAATGAGGGAAAAAGGTGTTTTTCTTGCCTGTCTTGCCCTCTTTTTCCCACTTTCCTTTCTTCCTTCTCTTCCTTCTCGATAAAAGGAAGGAAAGTAGGTTTTTGTGGAAATCATTCTACTTTTGGTTTAAATTTTCCTCTATTAGTTTTCACCATTGAAACACTTCTTGAGTTAAACAAGTCATTATGTAAAATTTAAGTACTTAAGTACTTAAAATTTAGTACTTAAAGGTATTTTTAATTATCTCAATGGCCAAGCATTATATTTGTAAACGGTCCTGGTCAGTAAGTTACACGATGTCTCAATAAAAATGCTGTAAAATAAACTTCAAAGTGGTTATAAATTAAGGGATCGTTAACTTTCTTTGTATTTTAAAATGATCAGTGTATCACACACAAAAATGGTAGAAGAACCAATAGGTATGTGTCATGTAATTATGCCTGCAAGCTGGGTGTGGTGGCTGAGCCTGTAATTCCACCACTGTGGGAGGCTGAGGCAGGAGGATCAGAAGTTCATGCCTAGCCTGGGCAATTGTGACAAAAGAAGACCTTGTCTAAATAAATAACTGGGGATATAGCTTAGTGCAAAGACCTTGAGTTCAATCCCGAGCACTGCAAAAACAGACAGACATACAAAAACTATACCTGGAAATACATCTTTAATGGAAAGTATGGTAGAAGAATTTAACCAAGAGTATTAGGGATTTTTATTTATCTTAGAATACTTAAGATAATTTTCCTATAAAAAAATCTTAGCTCTGTTATTTGAATTGAAGTCAAGAATTTGGTTACAGTTTACAATGCATGATGATTTTTTATACAGCCTGGATTTTTAACCTGCTTTGAAACCTCAATGACTATTTTTTAAAGTTGTTTCTTATATACTAAAAACCTACTTGAAATTGATATACTCTGATAATAGCTAATGTATGGACTTCCTAATGTGACAATAATGGGAAATTATTAGGCTGTTACTATTATATATTAACAGTAAATTGGTCATGGTGGCACATATCTGCACTGTGGGAGGCTGAGACCTGAGGATCACAAGTTCAAGGCCAGCCTGGGGAACAGTGACTTAGCAAGACCCTGACACATAATAAAATATAAAATAAAATAGAATAAAAGGGCTGGGAAGTAGCTCAGTTAAAGGCTGGATTCAATCCCAAGTGTTGCCACAAAAGAGCCCATGACAAGTTTAATTTAGTTATTGATTACCTTGGATTGCTGCACAGTTCATTTAAATGTTTTTTAGGGGAAGAGCTCTCTAAGTTGCCTAAGCTGGCCCCCAACTGCCAAGCTTAAGTGGCCCTTTTACCTAATCCTACTGAGTAGCTGGGTTTACAGGTGCACACCACTGTGCTAGTCTAGAATTATGCCTCTTTAAAAATGATGGTATTAATAGAAAATACTACAATGATTACCATGTCTGACATGAAGATAATAGTTGCTGTGTTCAAAATATATTTTGAGCTAGGATGAACTGATTTCTACAAAGGATTGATTTACAGGAAGAAAAAAGAGCTAGCTTTCTTCTTCTCCCCTACCGCTGCTTCTGCTTCAGCTTCTTGTTTGGGTTACCGGGGATTAAACCCATGGCACTGAGCTGCATCCCCATCCCTTTGTACAGTTTTTGGAGACAGAATTTTGCTAAGTCACTAAGGTCCCCAGATTGGGCTTGAACATGCAGCCTTTCTCCCTCAGTCACCAGGCTTCTGTGATTACTGGCATGTACCACCATGCCCAACTTGATATTGATTTTCTATGATTCAGGTGTCTTAAAAGGTCTTCAAGGCCATCCTGGGCTACAAAAAAAAAAAAAAAAAAAAAAAGGTCTTATATGCCAGAGTACCTTTTAAAAATAATTACATACAAATGACTTTCTTGTTTACTTGGGCAAAGATTTTATATTCCACAATTTTTTGGCCAGCTAAAGACTAAAGTATTCCTATAGAATGTTGCATTGGGGTAAAAATTATGTATTTTGTATTCTGCAGAAATGTCCTAGCAAGGTCTAGCTATAGAAATTTGACAATACAGAAAATATTGTCCTCCATCTTCCTAATGAAAGTGATGCATACCACCTTTTCTGATGTGTGTATTTTTCTGATGTGTGTATTTTTGTGATTTCTGTTCAGGAGTTTTAATTTTGAATTTTGACCAAAAAGAGAAATTAGAGCATTCTGATCATAATAACCTTTATAGCTTCGGCATAGATTTTTTTTTGGTACTGAGAATCAAACTCAGGGCCTTGTGCTTGCTGGCCAGGCACTGCGCCACTGAGCTACATACCTGGCCCTCAGCATAGATTTTTAATATTTTTATTTCTAACACAAATTTATTTTTAAGTAACTAAAATAACATTGGCAAAGGACACCTAAAGGACTAGGATACCTAATTCAGCTTCCATTTCTCTTTCCTGTTCTGTTAATTTGAACAAATTTCCCTTTACTTTTCATTATTTCAAAATTGCTTTTTGACTTTTTGTATCTGATACTGTCCTCATTTAGGCCACTAGCTAGCTCTAATATTGTGCAATGTTGAATTCTTTAATTTTATTATATTACCTGAATGTATGCAAACGTAAACCTAAGTATAGCTTCCTTAAATTTACAGTGCTTATATGATTATAAAACAAAAACAAAGTTAAAGTTACATAGCAACAAACTACAAAACCAAGAAAGGGCAGATTGACAATTTAAATGTGATGTGAATGTTTTCCTGCAAGCATATATAAAGATGGTTTTTGCAATTTTATGGAGAAAAGTTTTGGAAAAAAATTAAGTACTTTTTATCCTGTATTAAGGGTGTTACAGAAACCATTATTCTGTGCAAGTGACTATGTTATAATATAATGTGAGATAAAGTCCTAGATTCTGATATGCAATTAAATTGTACTAACTTTGAATAGAATTGTAGTGTCACATAACTAAAAAGAAACAGTATCAATGAATACTATAGACAGATGACAGTAAAACCAGAAAATGTACTGGGATTAAAATTCAATATTATGTACTTTAATGTAAAAGTAAAATAACAGTACTGTATTAATACCTTTTTCAGCATATTTAAGAGATTTTTTAAAGTAGAACACAATATAAAATAAATTCAATTAATTTTTTTCTAAGTAGCACTAGTGCATATAAACTGTTCAATAAAAGACACATCAAAGCATTTAAAATAAAATTGTGAAAGAATTTGACTTGAGGGCTGGGGATTTAGCTCATTGGTTCCACCGCCTGCCTTGCAAGCACAAGGACTCGAGTTCGATCCCCAGTACCAAAAAAACACAAAAAAACCCAAAAAAACCAATTTGACTTGATATTTATGTATATGCTAAAAGAAAGTATTTTACTATTTGAATACAGAAAGCAAACAGTAATTGAGCTCTAATAAAAACTGTTACATAGCAGAAATCATAGTTAAATAACAACTAAGTGTAGACAGGTGTGATGGTGCATGCCTGTAATCCTAGTACTTGGGAGGCTGAGGCAGGAGGATCACCAAGAGTTTGAGGCCACCCTGGCCTACATAATGAATTAAAGGCCAGTCTGGAATAGATAGCAAACCCTATCTCAACAAAACAAGATAAAAAAACCTAAGTGTATATAATTATTGATCTTTCTCAAAACCTAAAATATTAAGTGATATTATCCAAACCAGAAAGGCATTGTTACAGTTCATAATAGGATGACTTTTTTATCATTGGTGTTCGTTGGATTATAAACTAAATCGTCTTTATAATTCTGTTCCAATCCAGTTACCACATTGTGAAAATTAAGGTATTCCATTACACTTGAATTTAATGCTTTCTTTGCTTTTGAGCCATAAGTTATAGGAATGATGATTTTACATCTCAAATGCTGGGGGATTAAACTTTCCCTCTAGATCAGTTGTGTAGCCTGTAGCATGTTGTTGTAGTAGAGTACTTAACTGGTACGATGTGAAGTTTTGCTGAGTTTTCCCCACACTTTGCCACTTGGGGACAGGTAATTTGTGCTCCATGTTGAGTAACTGCTTACCTAAGACCCTAGGCCCAAATCCATTGTATTGACCTCTTGTCTGTAATATGAACATATTGAGTACAAAGTAATTTTTGTATAACAGTACTTTTAAAGTGAAAAAACACCCTGCAGGCTGGTCATTATGGTACATTTCCTCTTATGAATGTGGTATTTACTTCCATATAAGTTCTTTAGCATTTGGCATGAATATGTGACTGTTTTGCAGTTCTTTCATTACTATTTGTCTCTTCATCTAAAGAGCATGTTATATCTGTTAGCATGGCTAACTTGGCTTCAGGATATTTTCCTTAGTCTGAAACAGTGCATTTTGGTATTGGTTATGTCATAAATGGAAAAACAGCCAAGAAACTGGACAATAGTGCCTGCTTGTAATGGACAATTCACATGAGCCTGGCAAGAAGCTCTGCTGTCTGGGCCTTGGGACTCCTCTGACACTGTGTGCAGAGGCTTTTCCTACTTTGAGGAGGTACGCTGGCCTGACAGCCTGCATTTGGCGTATTTTTCTTAAGGTATCTTAAAGTTTTGTGCCCTTTTCCCAAAGAGAGGTCCCATTCCCATCGAGTAAGAACATATAAAGACTGCATATTTCCACATTTTAGGAGTTATGCTTGCTTGCTTTTTAAGACCTTTTATAAATGGAAAGCCAAATGTATTCCTCACTGACCCAAAAGAAGTGACCCATTTTATTGGATATGTTCATGGGCCTTTACTTTCTGATCTTGGGAAATCACTTAAGGAATTATATTAATTTGTACAGAATTGGTACACAATACAGCTGCACATTTTTGACATTCTATTTGATAGAGAATTGAATTTTTTGCAGTTTTCTTCTCATTTTGTCAAACAATGAGCCAGGTATGGTGGTGCACACTTGTAATCCCAGCAGGAGGATCACCTCGAGTTTGAAGCTAGCCTGGAGTCCACAGTGAGTTCAAGACCAGCCTAGAGTACACAGGGAGAGCCTGTTTCAAAAAAACACAAAAAAGGAAACAATGTATGATTTTGCCCCAGACAAGCAAAACATTCCTGATAGGAATCTTTCAAGATCAATAATACAATCTTTAGAGAATTATATCTAATTTTTTTGTTTTTTTGACACAGGGTTTTGCTATTTAGTCCAGCCTGGTCTTGAACTTGCTATGAAACCTAGCCTAACCCCAAACTCACCATCCTCCTGCCTCAGCCTCCTGAGTGCTAGGATTACAGGTGTGTACTACCAAGCCCAGCTGCTGCTGCTGCTATTACTGCTGCTCTTTTTTTTTTTTTTTTTTCTTTAAAGACAGAGTCTTGCTATGTTCTAGGCTGGTTTTGAATTCTTGGTCTCTAGTAATCCTCAACCTGAGTAGCTGGGACTGTATAGGTGTCCCATCGTGCCAGGTACTGCTTAGATTTGAATCCTGGCTCTACTGCTTGCCAACTGTGTCCTTGCACAAAGTTACTCTCTCTCTGAACCTTTGTTTCCTCATCTATAAGCTTTTGGTAGTGCCTCAGACTTGCTGTGAGGGAGAAGAGGTAATACAGGAAAGCCCTTAGCTCAGTTCCTGCATGTTGGGTTCCATATGTGAAGCCACTACAGTCTCTTAGAAATTTATTTTTCTTTATGCTTAAATCAACAAAAGTACATTTTAATCTTTATCATCTTTTTTTTTTCTTGTGCTTTTTTTTTTCCCTTTTTTGGGGGGGAGTACTGGGGATCGAACTCAGGACCTTACACTTGCCAGGCAGGCACGGCAGCACTGAGCTACATCCCCAGCCCATTTTTCCTTTTTGAGATAGAATCTTGCTGTGTTGCTCAGGCTGGCCTCAGCCTCCTGAGTAGCTGAGATTACAGGCACGGGCTACTTTACACAGCTTGTGCATCATTTTTAATGAAAATAAATACTCCTTAAAAATAAAGAGCATAGGGCCGGGGATTTAGCTCAGTGGTTTCGTCGCCTGCTGCGCAAGTGCAAGGACCCGAGTTCGATCCCCAGTACAAAAAAAAAAATTATCAAAACCTAAAAACTGTGTTAAATGTTTATAGAAGACCATAAAGGATTCTTACCACATAATGGGTAGACCATGTGCCTATGAACTTAAAGTTTATTTAGAATGTGGAAAAAAGACATTATTATTCTGTTATAAAGAAACAAAATATTGAAAATAATCAAAGATCCAGTGATAAAAGAAGCTGCAAAAGAAAAAAAAAGCTGCAAAAGGAATGAAGAAAGTGATGATGATTTAGATTTTGATAATGATTTAGATGACACATGATAATCAAGTGGATTAATGTAATGTTTAATTACATTATTAAAAGTCTAGGAATGTGAAATTTTGATCACCTTTTGTGTTTGATATCACCAAAAATACTGTGAAATCCCAGTAAAGAAATCAGAAAAAGCTATAGAAAATAGGCAAAAGTCAGATATGAACAATATAAATTAGGCATGATATTTACAGAATTGTAAAACTTTCATTTAGAGTTGTCTCATGACAAAATTTGAAGTTGCATATACTAGGATACCTGCCAAAAAGCAAATAAAAATGAATGTCATACTGCAGTTCATGGGACTTACTTAGAAGATTGTATTACCTAATATCAAACCTTGATTCAGAATTGGTGGTTGTATAAGAACTATCTAGACCAGAAATAGTGATGCACACGTGTAATCCCAGCACTCGGGAGGCTGAGACAGGAGGATTGCTGCGAGTTCAAGGGCAGCTTGGGCTACATAGTCTAAGGTGAGCCTAAACCACAGTGAGACCCTGTCTCATAAACAAGTAAAACAACTTATCTAATGTAAAACGAAGAGACATTATTATAATTAGCCTTAAAAATTAATCCAAGCTGGGTATGGTGGCTCATGCCTATAAGTAATCCCAGCACTTGGGAGCCTGAAGCAGGAGGATCACTGCAAGTTCCAGGGCAGCATGGGCTACATAGTGAGTTCAGGGCGAGCCTGAACTACAAAGAGAGACCTTACCTCAAAAAACCAAAAAAGGGGGCGGGGACTTACCTCAGTGGTTCTGCCACCTGCCTCAAAAGCACAAGGTCTGGAGTTTGATCCCCGGTACCAAAAAAACCCCAAAATAAATAAATAAATAGTCCATAGAAAGAATCTTTTGATGATTGATCTCAAGTGAAAAAGCTCCACTTAGCCAAAGCCCCCTTACTTATGTTTACTTGTTACAAGGCAAAAAGTATATTCTGTAAAAATAAGTATAGCAATTTTTCTGCTTTAAGTTTTCCTCTTGTGAAATATACATCCAAAAATGCTAGAATTTATATGTATGATTTAATAAGTAATTATGAAGGAAATACATTTTCACGTGGAGGAAGAAACTGCCAGCACCAGAAGCTCCCCAGCAGGCTCTCCATTGTCACTGGTTCATCCTTCTTCCCTAGTCGGCCCTATGCCAAATTTTGATAATTATTTTATCATTAGTACCAGTGTTACTACTCCAAAACAGTACATTACCTTTGGCTGATTTTTAACCCTTTCCTATCCTTTTATTTTGAAAGATCTCAAACCTGAAGGAAAGTAGCAAATTTGTAAAATGAACCTTTTCATGCTACTCACCTAAATTCCCAGTTGTTAGCATTTTATCCTTTTTTCTTTATAGCCCTATAGGTGGGTATTTTATATGCCAAACTCTTTAAAGCATTGATCTCGAAATTTATATGAACAGACTTATACTATGTAGATTATTTTGTGTCTTCATTTTTGTAAAGTTTGGAAGATCCATTTTGTTTTAAAAAAATAAAGAGGATATAGATAACTATCTGAGGGATAGGGTAGCTATGATAGTTTGGAAATACTGACAAAAATATAAATGCCCCAAATAAAATCAACAGAATTTTATGCTTTTATGTTGATTTGAATTGTTGATTTGTAATAAACTCTTCATGTGCATATTTGTGTTAAAATTACTGATTTTAGGAAACATTTCCAGTTCATTTTGGAACATAACTCGGAGTTTGAATTTTCAGTAAATGAATAAATGTACAGTACTTGTAAACCGTGAAAATATATTGCTTCAGCAGTGAAAATTGTAGTTGAATGTTTAATTGCCAATTTGGAAAATAAAATGCATAACATAAACATCACATTTTTAATACTAAAGATTGGGTTTTTTTGTGTTTTTTGTTTTGTTTTGTTTTTTCGCCGGGCATGGTGGCGCATACCTGTAATCCCAGTACCGTATTTGGGAGGCTGAGGCAGGAGGATTGTGAGTTTGAGATCAGATTAGGCTATAGAGCAAGCTTAAGGCCAGCCTGAACTATAACGTAGTCACTTCAACCTGCTTCAAAAAAATAAAAACAACGAAAAACTTTTTCCCGTTTTTCCCTTCTTGCCAGTAAGAAGGAAGAGATTCTGAATCCATACAACCTACAGCTGTGTTGTTTATGAAAGTCCATTCATGAAATCTTTAACAATTGTCTGTTTTCATTTTCAGTTCATTGCAATTTGGTTTTGCTGCTTTGGACTGTTCCAGCCCCTTGCTAATGCCACCACACAGAATCAGATCATATTATTAAATTGTTTACTTCAATAGCAAGCTCACTTGATTATCACAATAGAGAGCGTTATGGATTTCCAACCAATTTTAAAGTGTAGGTGGTTTTCAAATGATTGTTCTTTGTGTTTAATGTTTTTGGGTTTGTTTTGAGACTATTTTAATAAGGATAGTCCACAAGAGTAAGTAGGCAGAGTATAAGGAAAAAGAACTTGGCTAAGAAGAGAAAGGAACATTTAAGGGTAGGCAAGTTGGGCCTTCTCGTGACATGTTGAATACTAAATACTGCTTTATAAATTTGGGGACATTTCTGAATTGCGACTTGCACAAAAATGGAATTTAAGCTGCCAAATGAAATTTTCTTTGGCCAAAATAATGTGTATATTACTTTTTTTTTTTTTTTGTCGTACTAGGGATCGAACTCGGGTCCTTGCACTTGCACAGCAGGCAGTGAAACCACTGAGCTAAATCCCCGGCCCCCTGTATATTACTTTTGACCTCTAGCTACATAGCTGTGAAAATTTTTTACCTGGTTACCCCAACAGTTTAATGTTAAAATCGTGCAGCTTCCCACCAACTCAGTTCAGGGGTAAAAGCAAGGGGCATGCCCCCACCACCACTGCATTTTAACACATGGTCTCTATAAATTCTCCAAGCTAGTCTCTTAACTTGTGATCTTCCTGCCTCAGCCTCCCAAGCAGCTGGGACTACAGGACTGTCCCACTGTGCTGGCTGCAGTCAGGATTTTTTAATTTAGTTGAACACTAGGAAAACTGAGTCAGCGGTCCCCCCTCTTGAAACATACACACACACACACACACGGCCCTGTTAGAACATAAAATATTCATGTTTGCCAAGATTTAAGCTTGCTATTACCTTTGGTCTCCCATCAGTTCTTCTCACTTTTTCTACAGAAAAAGTATACTTTAGTAGTTCAGACAACTATACGTCAACATTCACACGTAGTAGCCGAGCATGGTGGCATATGCCTGTACTCCCAGCACTTGGGAGGCTGAGGCAAGAGGATCATCTTGAGTTTGAGGCCAGCCTGGGCTATATAGTGATTTCAAGAACAGCCTCAACTACATAGTACAAAAGGATCACAAAAATCATACTTGATTTTGAGTGGTTTTTTTGTCCCCTTTCCAAGGATTGACCCTAGGGCCTCACACATACTAGGCATGCACTCTGTAACTGAACTACACACCTCTAACTCCATATTTTTGCAATATGGCCTCACTAATTTGTCCACACTGTTGTTGAATTTGGGATGCTCCTGTCTCAGCCTCCAGGGTAGCTGGAATTACAGTGCTACCACACTCGGTACAAGGGTTTTCATTTTGAGACAGGGTGTCACTACGTAGTTAAGACTGGCCTTGACTATGTAGCCTAGGCTGGCCTCAAACTCACATCAATTCTCTTGCCTCTGCCCCTCACGTGCCGGGATTATGGGTGTGCGCCACCATGTCCAGCAGGCACAAGGGTATTTTGGCTGGACTGGCATCCATGTTAGAAACTGGAGGTATTACATTTCACATGTTCAGTAACCACATCTCGTCACTAGCTTTTTTTTTTTTTGTACCAGGGATCTAACTCAGGACTTTGCACTTGCAAGGCAGCTGCGGTGCCACTGAGCTAAATCCCCAGCCCTCATCCCTGGCTTTTTTTTTCTTTTTGGTAACAGGGATTGAACTCTGGTCCTTGTGCTTGCGAGGCAGGCGCCAGAACCACTGAGCTAAATCCCCGGCCTCATCACTAGCTTTTGATACAGCTATCCTTGCTTTAAACGGGCAGAAACTATGCTCTGCCCAGCACTGGGCTGGTGAGGGTCTGTGTCAAAATCCGCAGATCGAGATTCAGGTGATATGGGGGAAATACGGGGGAAATAAATGTTAACTCCCAACCTATTAAATGTCAGACACACCGAGTTCGTGTTCCCCACTATCAACTAACAAATTCTAAGGAACAACAGAGGTTAACAGGAAATATTTATTGCGAGAGAGCTTCTGAGACAGGAGGGGACCCGAAAGTGGACTGCCATGGACCATGAAAGTTTTATAGGTCAAAATCACTAGGTGGGTACAAAATCTCATAGTGGGTACAACGTGGGTCAAAACTATGATCAACTGATAAGCTCACAAGTATAGTTGCTTAGGTAATATGAGCCTGTGGGGAAGCAGGTCATGTGGCAAGGATAAATGGAGAAAACAAGGACTGTTTTAGGAAGAGATGAATCAGGGGGTCTTGGTCACCCACCATGGTGACTGATGTCTATCTAAACTGTAGTATATTGCTTATTTCTCAGGGACTTACGTAGGCCTGGTCATTCTGCACCTCCAGCTGCAGCTGTAATGCGGTTCTTGTCCTCTGCACTGACTCCCTGGAGGGCCCAGCCCTGTCTGACTACCTAGAATATTTCTACCTAACTTAGCTGTCAATAATAATACGAGGTGCAGAAAGTGGTTTTGTTATAGGGATGGCAGTGTTGGTTCAGCTTTGGAAGATCCACCCCCAAAAGTCATCATTTTAACAGAGGAAAGGAAAAAGCCATATGATCCTGTCACTAGTTGGAGAAAAAGTATTGGACTAAATTCCACAGCTGTTCATGGTAAAAGCTATCGGGAGCCTAGAAGTAAAACAGAACCTTCTCAACAGATTAAAGACATGTACTCCCTACTTCCAGTGAGAACGCCTTATATGAATGGAGAAGATACAATGCTTTCTCCTTAAGGTGGGGAACAAGGGCAGATATGCTTACTCTTTATCTGTCCATTAAACTTTGAAACCTAGGCCCAACCAAAATAGTCTGGCAATAAAATGACACAATTAGGATAGGATTGGCAAGGTAGAAGCAAAATCTTTATATGTAGATGAAATGATCATCTACAGAGAAAATACTAAGAAATCTCTAGGAGCCCCTAGAACATGTATTTGAATTTAGCAGGATTAGAAAACACAAGGTATATATAAAAATTCAGGTCTGTGTATACGTGCTATAAATGAAGAATTGGATATTGAAATTTAAAAGTTATGTAGGAGTACAAAGGACCTAGAAAAGTTTTTTTTTAAAAAAACAGTGTTGAAAGACGTCAAAACCACTTTCTACATACTGCCAGATCTGACTTCTAGTTTGTTTTGTTAAACAAATTTCTATGTTCATATTTTTTTCTTCTATTATCTTTATCCAGTTTTAGGATTAGCACAATGTTGATTTCCTAAAATGGGGGGAGAAGTGTTCCTTTTTTTTCTGCTTTAAATGTTTGATATAATTTATCAGTCAAAATGTATACAAGCCTGTTGTCATATAGGTAGGTTTTCAAGCTAGGAATATACTTTCTTTAATAGGTGCTATTCAAATTTTATATTTCTTCCAGAGTTAGTTTCATTAATTTGTCTTCCAAGGTACTTCTTAGAAGTTGTCAAATTTATTTCAAAACAGATTTTTGTATAGATGCTTTCTATATCCTTTTAAATTCCGTAAAATCTGTGGTAATGTCTCCTAGGTCTTGATATTTTAATTTCAAAAATGTGTAATTGATATTGTGTAATAGGAAATAAAGGTCTAGGGGGGCGGGGAAGGGGGGAGAGGAAAGGGGAAAAAATATATGAGAAAGGGAAAAAAATGGAAACGGGATCTTTGCAAGTGGGGAGGGATGGAGGGGGTGAGGGGAGGGCTGGGGAAGGGGGAAAAAAATAAGAACCAATATACTCATGGAATGGTACAAGATCCCAATGATGTATGTAAATGTATTTTATACCTAAAATGTACCAATAAACTTATGGTGGAAAAAAAAATACGAGGTGCAAGTTACGGCAGGTGCTGGGGGGACCGGGATCTCCGCGACAGGCTCGGCCAGAAGCTGCGGCACAGAAGGCCCGCCCTGTCTGCCCCAGGGCGACCCGCAACTGACTCCCAGTCTCCGGGTGGCTGTGCCCAAAGTGCCCATCAGCCGGCCCCGCCCCCAGCCGGCCCCGCCCCCCGCAGGCCGCCCGGCCGGGTGACGGGATGGGGCGGGGCGGTGCCGCCCGTGAGTCCCTCTTCCCGTGCGGCCGCTCC
Organism: Heterocephalus glaber; assembly: GCF_000247695.1. Next base: position 1,685,631 of record NW_004624838.1, on the reverse strand, counting down.
GTCAGCCACTGGGCGGGTAGGCGGAGGATGGAATTGGGCTAATCGGCCATTTCCCTGTCTGACCAGCAGCCTGGTGGCCGGAACGACGATGGAGCGGGAGCCGGCGGGCTGTGCGGAAGGAGCGGACGCCGTGTTGGCGTCAGGTGGTGCGGCAACCGCGGCGTTCGGGGACTCGGCGCCGCAGGTAGGTGGCGGGCGGGGCGGGCGCGGCGGGCGCTGTCTCCCGCGCGGTGCCCCACACAGGCCGGGGCTCGCGGCCTCCGGGCCCTGCCGGGCGCCTTCAGTCGTCCCCAGCGCTCCAACGCCACAGACCAAGGGGCGGCCTCGCGTTCAGGGGAGAGGGACGCGTCCCGGAGAGGCTAAAGCCAGGTGACCGCGCTCCCAGCACTGCTCAGCGTCTGGCTCAGGCGCCTGCCTGGGCATCTGCCCTGTGGTGGTTAACAGGAAATACAAGCTAAGTCTTTACCTGCGTTGATTCACTGAATCATCATAACTGTGTGAGGTGACCCCCATTTCAACAGCCAGGTAACCAAGGCTCAGGGCTGCGCGGCCGAGCACAAATATGTGAGCCACACGGTAAACTACAAAAGTTTTCCTGTAGCGACCTTAATAAAGCAAACACAGCAGGGTGTGGCCCCGCACGCCTGTTGTCCCAGCCTCCGAGAGACGGGAGGCTGAAGCAAGAGGATCGAGGATCGCCCAGCCTAGGCAATTTAGTGAGACCATTTAAAGTAAAAAAGGTGTGTGTGGGGGGGGGCAGTGGTGTCCGGAGCTGTAGCTCGGTGTGTAGGCCCTGGGTTCAGTCCCTAGTACCACCACTACACAAAAAAGATGATACTAAATATACTAATTTTAGTATTATTTAACCCATTTTATAAAAACCCATTTCAGCATATAGTTAATGTGAAAGTTTTTTTAACAATTACAATCATTACATTTAATGATTTTAATGATTATTTAATTTTACATTCAATTTTCAGTACTGTTTGAAATCCCAAGTGGTGTACTTTACATTGAAGAGCACCTTTCAGTGCTGGTGGTGGTGCATGCTTCGATCCCACCACTCAGGAAGCTGAGGCAGGAAGATAGCGAGTTTGAGGCCAGCTTGGGCTACATTGTGAGTTCAAGGACAATCTGAAGTATAGTGAGATCTTGTCTTCAGAACAACAAAATGTACAACTCAATTGTGACTGGACACATTGCAAGTGTACATTAGCCCCTCGTGGCTAATGGTTGCTATATCAGGGCGGGTTTAGAGATTTAAGGTAAGGTTTGGAGATTTGTTTTGTAGTCTAAAATAGTAGTTAACCTTGGTATTTTACCAAGTGAAACCAATGAAGAATTTGCTTTAATTAGAATTGGCTCAGGACTATACACACAATTTGGCTTTTAAAAATTCTGGGTTGCTAATGTGTAGAAATTTTCCCTCCCGTGAGAAAAAAGCTTTTTTGGTGGTTTCATTTTTGAGACTAAATACAGTTCCTGTATGTTAGTGAGATATTACTCCCAACTACAAGTTCCTAAAGAATAATGCTGAATGCCAGTACCTTACAAATAAAAGGTGTAATTTACATTAACAAAAACTTTTCCACATACTGAAATTCTGTGAAATTTCTTGTTCTTTCCTCCTATGTGTGGAGGAGGAGGGTAACATGCAAAGAATTCAGGGGACAGTACTCACTGATTACTTTTTTTTTTTTGGTACCGGGGATCGAACACTGGTCCTGCCTTCGAGGCAGGCCACAGAACCACTGAGCTAAATCTCCGGCTACTCACCGATTACTTTTTTCCTTTGTTGTACTGGGTATTGAACTCAGAGTCTCAAGCATGCTAGGCGAGTGCTCTACCACTGAGCTTCATGCCCAGTCATGATAATTTAGACCTGTTGTCAACAGGTACACTTGAACCAAACCTCCTTTTGGTTCACAGTGCTTGTGTGTTTTTCCATTTGATTTTTCCCTTTGTCACTAGAATAGTTTCAGCTTTTACTTCAGCTTTTACTCTCTAATAGCAAAGTAAACACACCTATACTGATCTACCAAGCTACATGTTGTTTTAATGAAAGGCTCTGTTTTGGTTTTAGTGCTGTTGTTTTCATATTCTTGGTTAAAAAAGTACTATACTACTTAGCTATGTGTGCACCTGGCTCAGACTTTTGGTTTTTAATTTTTTCTTTTTTGACATACTGGGCCTTCACACTGAATTACACTCCTAGCCTCCCATAGTGCTGGGATTTGGACATGTCCTGTTTGCTTTCTTACTCATATTCTGGAAGCAGGAACATCTGTAAGAACTCCAGGTTTAGGTTGGAGTTTTGAGCACAGTAAGAGGAAAAGGTCAGTGAGGTGGAGATTTGGGTGGAGGGAAAGGCTGTCATTCTAGACTCCTTCCCAAGTTCATCAGAACACACCCCATGTGAGGAAGGATTTTGAGATGTGTGATTGGATCTGTGCTTAGAATTGGGTCTCTAACCAGGCCATCCAGGCCTGTTGTGACATTCTATCCAGCAGGCTCTCTGAATAGACTTTTACCAGAATCTCAGCCGCAGTATCATCAAAGGAGTTAAATTTCAGGACTACTCATTTAGCACCTTTGTTAGAAGAAGTGGTGTTACTCTTACTGTTTGCCAGGAACTGATGGGTAAAGAATATAGCAGTGCTCAACCCCCGGGTTGCTAACAACCTAGTTGGGGAAGTTGACACAATAAATTGCAAGTGTAGGATATGTCTCAAAGACGTAATAAAAATGACAATTAAAAAATGTTCACTGTTTACATGTTTGCTGTTTACAAAAGTGAAACACTGGGAAAATTCAGAGTAAATAATTTTTATATATAATTGTTGGGAAGTTTGAAGGAAATTATTTTCTAGTTCATTCTACATGGCAATGCCCCCCTTCACTGGCCCCTACCCACTAAATTCAAGTTGGAATCACATGTCATAGATTGTGTTTCACAGACTTTTTTACTTGCCAGTCTGGTTTCTTTTTTAGGAGGTGGGGTGGGGGGTACCGGGGATCGAACTCAGGTACTTGCGCTTTCAAGGCAAGCGGTAGAACCACTGAGCTAAATCCCTGACTCAACCAGTCTGGTTTCTTAAGGCAAGGGTTGACAAACCACAGGCAGGAGCCAGAACCAGCTGGCCATCTGATTCTGTGAAGTTTTATTGAACACCAGCCACTCCCACTCATGATGTAGTGTGCATGTAAGTGGTTCTGTGTCCATTGTTGCCTTCCTAGAGTTCTGTTGTGACCATTCTGGTCTGCAAAGCCTAACATACTTACCATCTGACCTTTATGGAAAGTTTGCTGACTGTTTAAAATGATAAAACTAAAGATTTACTGTATCAAAAGCTAATACATTTATTTAGTTAGGTTTTTTTTCAGACAGAGTCTTGCTGTGTAGTTCAAGCTGATCTTGAACTCACTATGTAGCCCAGAGTGGCCTCAAACTCATATCCTCCTGCTTCAGCCTCCCAAGCCCTGAGATTACAGGTGTGCCCCTCCATGCCCAGATAATACTAAATTTTTAAAAATAAAAGCTTTAAAGTCTCTTGAATAAAAATCTTCATATGAACTATGATGACTAGAATAAATCGAATTCCTTTTAAAAAAGTATATAGATAGAATGTTACTGAAAATTTTGTTTATACTTATCTGATTTTGGTATTAGAATAAAAAATATGAATCGTGTTTCAGCCTTTCCCTTTTATAGTTTTTTAAAAGTCTTTTGGAAAGAATTTAGCCAAGAGTCAAGGTTAATAGAGATTTTTTTATACTAGTCTTTCTCACCCAGCCAGAATGTTTTGATTTATTAAAGATGTCTAAGGAAAATACTCAAGCCATTGAGAGACATCTTTTCTCATTTGCCTGTGTCTTTAAAAAAAAGGAAATATTAGCCATGAAAGATTGTTAAATGGGCTTCCGCTCTTCTAAGGTGCAATGGGATGGGTGGGGCATGACATGGTGATGTCCTGTGAAAGCTCTGAGCTCTGGTCCCTGGCTAGGGCTGTTGCATTGGCATAGATTCATCCAGTTACTAGGATGCCTGCAGATCTGACCTGGCTTCTCTGGGGTCTAAAAGGCCAAGTCATGGTGTAAAAAGAATTGATACCAGGATGCTATAAAACATGAGTTTGGGTAGGAATGGCTCTAGGTGCCTGGGGATTTTGGGGGTGGGTAGTATGGAAAGAGGCCTGGGTGAACCACTTGCTTTCCATTTTGATCACGGATACTGTAAATGGGCTGGTCCTTACATGTTGAGGGCTGGGATTTGTTGGACTCCTCTGAATAGGCTAATGACAATTGTGAAAATTTTTTCAGATTAATCCATAAATAGCCTGTGTTACCAAAATTTTCATGGTCTGTAGGTTATTGCACAGCACTTATAGTTGCTGCCAGTGATATCTAGGTATGTCACAGAAAAATATGTAAAAAAAAAAATCCTGGCTAATGACTGAACTTACCTTTGGGAAGGACAGATAAGAACCCTGTTTCCTAAGGATTAGTGGAGAGCAGTACATAAAAATAAAGTTGCTTATACTTAACATAACTGAACAGTTCTAGTCTACTATGTTTATCAGTAAATCCATCTCTGCAACACCAGTTCAAAGAACTTTTGTAGTGGCTGAACAATTGTTTGCTCACAATCCTAAGAATCATAGAAGACAAAAATTTTGAACCCTGGGTTATTGTAGAGAATCCCACCAATATGGACCTTAATTATGGTAGTTCTATAGTCCTGTATCGTTTTACTTTGGTTTAGTTTTCAAATTGTACCAATAGTACATGAACATATTCTCATCATAAACTAATAACAGCACCAAATAACAAAATGCAAAAAAGAAAAAAAAAGGCCGTCTGACTACTCACTTGCCTGTACCTTCTCCTCCATCTTAGTTCCTGTCTGTGGAGGTAGCCAGTGTTGCTAGATTTTCTTTCACAATTATGTGTACTGTGCCTTTTTGAAATCTACTAAGATGCTTTCTTAGGCTTGTAAACGTGAGATAAGATTACAAGAGCTTGCCGGGGATTTAGCTCAGTGGTGCTGCCACCTACCTCTCAAGCGCAAGGTCCCAAGTTAGATCCCCAGTACCCTCCAAAAGATTACAAGAGCTCTTCACCATCTCCCACAGTGTACATTTAATTTCAGTTTGGAGCATAGCTGTATGTGTAAGATGAAATTTCCTTAGGAGTAAAATTTGGATATAATTAGACTTCCATAGACTATTGTTCAAGTAGTTTTAAAATTTGTAAATCTTTTTACTATCAAAAAAGTCTTAAGGGCTGGGGATGTAGCTCAGTGGTGCCACGCCTGCCCTTCAAGCTCAAGGTCCTGAGTTCAGTCCCTAGTAAGGTGTGTGTGTGGGGGGTTGTACACGACACTATATAGCTTTGACTAAGATATCTGGAGGTTCAGGCATAGGACATTTGTGGCTATGCTTTTTTTTTTTTTTTTAACCAGGGATCAAACTCAGGACCTTGCACTTGGGAGGCAGGTGGCAGAGTGCTTTTTTTTTTTTTTTTTTAAATTGTCTAAGAACTGTATTATATTTCCTTAGTTCTTAAAATAATCAAACGTGTGTGATGAAAGAAAATCTCATTTGACACTCTTTTTCTTAATTTATTATTGATACAGGTGAGTAATGAAAGAGACTTTGAAAATGTAGAACTAGGAGTCATAGGAAAAAAGAAGAAAGTCCCAAGGAGGGTCATCCACTTTGTTAGTGGCGAAACAATGGAAGAATACAGCACAGATGAAGATGAGGTTGAGGGCCTAGAAAAGAAAGATGTTTTGCCTACTATTGATCCGGTAAGTTTGATAGTGGTGATCATTTCCTCAGTGGATTTTGTTTTGATTCATTTGTTGTGCCTTAAACATTGAATGGAAGAAGCTTTTTAAAAAAATGGAATCAAAGTCTTTATAAATAGGGAAGGGTGGAGGGGATGAAGGGAGGGCAAGGGAAGGGGAAAAAAATAAGAACCAAGATACTCATGTAATGGTACAAGATCCCAATGATGAATGTAACTATTTTATACCTAAAATGTACCAGTAAACTTAATGGGAAAAAAAGAAGCTTTTAGAAGATGAACTATATTCTGGTTATAAAATTATATACTATTTTGGTAGAAAATAGTATTTTTATACACTATAAGTGGAAATATTCTCAACATTCCAGTTGACTGGAACAGTTTGTTTTGTTTTGTTTTTTTAAGTTAGAGTTGTCAGTGTTGATAGATTTTATATAAGATTTGTCCATTTTTTTTGAGACAGCCTCATTGTTGCCCAGTGTATTAGTTTCTTTCTGTCACTGGGGCAAGAACATCTACAAATTAAAGGAGGAGCTCATGGTTTTAGATGGTTCAGTCCATGGTTGGCTGGCTCTAAGGCTGCAGCCTCGTGGTGAAAGGGCATGGCCGAGAAGAGCTGCTCAAACCATAGCAGCCAAGAAGCAGAAAGCAAAGTTAGAAGCTAGGAATAAGAAAACACCCTTCCAGGTCATGCCCCCAGTGACTCATACCCTCCAATCAGGCCCCACTTCCTCATAGCAAATGTAGCTATGAACTTGTCAATGGATTAATCCACTGGTGAGTGTGGTGACCTCCATGGTCCAATCATCTTTTTTTTTTTTTTTTTTGTACTAGGGTTTGAACTCAGGACCTCATGCTTGCCAGGCAGGTGCTGTGCTGCTGAGCTACATCCCCAGCCCCAACGGGCCTCCAGTCATCTTTAAAATGCCCCACCTCTGAGCACATAAGACTTTTGGGGGGCATTGCCAATATAAAACATAACATTCTGCCCCTGGCCCCCACAAGGCTTATGTCTATCTCATGGAAAAATGCATTTAGTCTGTCTCTTTAAGTATTAGCATTTCTGAAAAGTTCAAGTCTTAAGTATCCTGTAGGAGTCAAGGTAAACTGAGCTGTGAGCTTCTATAAAAATCAGAAAGAAAGTTAAATACTTCTAACATACAGTGCTGTAGGGAAAACATTTCCATTTCAAAGGGAAGGAATAGGGGGATAGAAAGGAATTAGACCACAGCAAGACCAAAGACCATATGGGCAAACATTAAATCCTATAGCTCCTTGCCCAGCACCTTGGGCAAGTTGTAGTAAGATATGAGCTCCAAAGGATTTGGGCAACCCCAGCCCTATGATCTTGCTGGTTGCAGTCCACGTGACCTCTCTCTCACTCCTTGTAGTTTTCCTTTACCTTTCGGGCATCTCCCAACTTCCTAGAGTCTCCATTGTATGTTTGGCTTTACTTTCACAGCTTTAAGCATTGGCCTCAGGAGCATTGCCAGACCTCCTAGGCCTTTCTTTTGAAATTGAGATGGAAGCCTCCCTGACCCACAGCTCTTGTGTTTTGTATGTCTGAAAAAGCAGCACACATGGATGATGCCAAGGTCTGCTGCCAGATGGAGCAGTAGCTGACCCCTTTGGATCATGGTTACAGTAGCTTCTGAGTGACTGGATGGCTGACTCTGGGATACACTTTCCTTGGCAGCCCTGAATGAGCAGAGTATCCTGGGGCTATTTTCTGTATTTTTTTTTGGTACCGGGTGTTGAACTTGAACTTGGGACCTTGCACTTGCAGGGCAGGCGCTGGAACCACTGAGCTAAATTCCCCAGCCCATGGGGCTATTTTCTTAGTCTTTTAAAGGAGTTGGCTCTCTATACCCTTGAGCTTGAGAAGGTTGTAGTCCAGCCAATTCCTGAGATGCCCTCAAGGCATCTTTTTAATTGTTTTAGTGTAGTGCACTTGCCTCTTTTTTTTGTGTATAGTCTAGGCTGGTCTTGGACTCACTATGTAATCCAGGCTTGAACTCACAGCAGTCCTCCTGCCTCAGCCTCCTGAGTACTGGTATTGCAGGCATGCACCACCTGGCAGTACTTGGCTTCTTAACCACTTACCAGTCTAATTATTTAAATATACAATGACCAAAAATTGCAATTTTTTTGGTTAAATTTTATAAGGTAATATAACAGAAAATATGAAAATGACAATTTTATCAAATTTATTCAGTGCAAGAATGGACTTGTTGAAATGACACTGGCCCAAGCAACACTGCCTGAGTGATGCTCAGGGTAAACTGTTAAGTGGTTAAAAACACCTTTAATCTTTTTATTAGCTACACTTTCCTTGAGGCCAACTTTACGTGTGATTCCTTTCTGCCCTGTCTGCAAAATTTTCACATCTTTGAGCTCTGCTTTCCTCTTCTGATTCTCATTGTAGATCAGGTAGCCAGCAATATCCATGCCACAGCCTGAATGTTGCGTGCCTTGAAATTTACTCCACCAGATCAGTTAGTCTGCTGCCTTTCAATTTAGACTACTGACTTTAAATTTAGCACCACACATAATTTTAGGACATGGGTAAAATGTAGACAAGTTATTTGCCAGAATATAACATGTATGAACACTAGAGCCTTGTTCTCATCTGAAAACCTCCTGAGCCTGAACTTTACTGTCTGTATTTTTATTAGCCTTTTGGTTTTCTGAGCTCCAGCTAGAATCTCCCATTAATTCCTGTTTACAGCATTTTAAGGCTTCTCTAGCCAGCATCTCTAAACCTTCCTAGATTCTTTTCCCTAAACCAGTTTCAAAGGCTTTTGAACCACATGGTCAGGTATAGTCATAGCAACTGCCCCACTTTTGCCACCAGTTCTCTTGAGTCAGTCACTTTTCTGTTATTGGGAAAAAATACCTGAAACCTGCAACTTAAAGGAGGGGAGCTTTATTTTGGCTCACAGTTTTAGAGGATTCAATCCAAGGCTTCTTGGCTTCAAGACAAAAACCACAGAGTAGGCATGGCAGAGGAGAGCTGCTCAACAATGACAGCAAGGAAGCAGAAGTGAAGGGAAGTGCCTGGGACAAGAATATACCCTTCCAGATCATTTCCTTAGTGACCCACCTCCTCCAACCAGGTCCCACCACCAATAGCACATTCAGCTATAAATTAGTCAATGTGGGAGTATAGTACTCTTGCTCAAACCCCCTACCCCCCTCAACCCCACCCCCCACCCCTCACATTATTCAATCACCTTCCAAAAGCCCTGCTTCTGACAGCAGACTTTGGGAGAGTGATTTTTAGAGTTAAACCATAATATCCAGCCTGGCCTTAGACTTAGAGTTTTCCTGCCTCAGACTCCTAAGTACCTGGGATTTCCAGTATGTACCTCCACACTAGTCTTCCCAGTGATTTATCATATTAAGTTGAGTACGTGAATTTCAGTCCCTTTGAATTAAGGTGCTATACTGATAGTTTCCACCAAAATTTCAGAATTTCCAGTTCTTTTTTTATGGTGTCATGTCATGGTTTGGTTAGAAGATAGGAGAGTGTGGTTTTGAACTTAGTGTGCTATACCAGTTAAACCTAAGAGTTTCTGAATATGTAAGATGTGACTATAAATTTAAAAGACTTTTTCTGATGCAGAGGTTCACACCTAGGGACACTATACCACTGAGCTACAATCCCAGTGCCTTTTAAAAAATAATTAGTTAGTTAATTTTTTGTGGTTCTGGAGATTGAACCTGAGACTTTCGTGCCTAGCTTTTTTGTTTTAAAACCAGGTTGCCCGGCCAGGACTTGAGCTTATGATCCTTCTGTCTCAGCTTCCCTGAGTGGTAGGATTACAGGCATGTGCCATTGCCTGGCTAATAAAACATTTAACAAAGGAGTGTTGGGCTGGGGATTTAGCTCATTGGTTCTGCCACCTGCCTTGCAAGCGCAAGGTCCCAAGTTCAATCCCAGATACCAAAAAAATAAAAATAAAATACAAATGTTGCATACCATAATGGTCTATTCCTGTAATTCCAGCATCCTGGGAGGCTGAGGTAAGAGGTTTGCAAATTTAAACCAAGCCTCAGCAACTTTAGTGACTTGGCAAGACCTTATCTCAAATAAAAAATAAAGGGTTGGGGATGTAGTTCAGTGAGCAGGCTCTGGGTTCAGTCCCCAGTTCTGCAAAAGAACAAAACAAAACAAAAAATTAAATACATTATGAATAATAAAAAAGAAGTATTGCCTTTCCAAATAGTCATTGAGAATTCAGTTGAACCCATATTTACAATAGGTATTTTCTCCCATGTACTATTTTAGGTGCTGATGATATAGGAGAAGGCCTTATAAGTTTATGTTGTTATTGCTAGTGGAAAGATAGGCAATAAGTAGATTACTAGGCTCTGAAGTGCTATGAATAAAGTAATGCATAGTAACAAGATAATTATTGGGCCAGGGATTTAGCTCAGTGGCACCACGCCAGCCTCATAAGCACAAGGTTGTGAATTTGATCCCTGGTACCCCCCCCCCCAAAAAAGATAATTATAGAATTATGTTTGATTTTTTAAAATGTTTTAAACTTATTTTTCATCAGATTTGACTCTAAGTTTTGGCTATTAAAAAAATCACTTCTAGCCAGGTATGGTGACACACAGCTGTAATTCCAGCACTCAGGAAGCTGAGGCAGGAGGATCCCAGAGAATTCAAGGCCATCCTGGGCCATATAGTGAGTTCAAGATCAGCATGAATACATAGCAAGACCCTGTTTTAAAAACAAACAAATCACATTTAGGTTGGGTATGGTGGTTCATGCCTTTAATCCCAGTACCAGGGAGGCTAAGGCAGGAAGATTGTTGTAAATTCAAGCCAGCCTGGGCTACATAGTGAGTTCAGGGCCAGACTAAACTATATAAGTGAGATCTTGTCTCAAAAAAATCAAAACAAACGCAAGATTTTCTACTACAGAGAACATTGAAAAGATTATACAATATTCTCTGAAAGTAGTTCCAAATGCATGTAGAAAATTGCAGAGGTTTCATGCAGTGGAAGAATTGTGTGAATGTTTTTTCCTTTTAAATTACTTTGAAAGGATTAGTTCTTATTTGTATAGATTTTTGTGTATGTCTTGTTTTTAAAGTCATTGTCTCAAAAATTGCCTTGTATTTCTATAGAAACGGAGTGAAGGCATTGTTGTAGAGAGTGTATATCCTTGTTACTTTCTTAAAGATTTGTTTATTTGTTTATATAGTGGTATCAGAGGTTCAACCCAGGGCCTTATGCATGCTAGGTGAGCACTGTACCACTGAGCTGTAGTTCTAGCCTTTTTAAAAATTTTATTTTGAGACAGTGTCTTAGTTGCCAGGCTGGCCATCTTCCTGCCATACCACCATGCCCATCTCTAAAGTATTGGTCTTTTTAAAAAAGCTTTTGTTTTTTTGCATATTTACAGATATGCACAACCATTGCCTGTCTATTTTAGTACATTGTTATCACCTCACAAGGGATTCCACATAACATTTAGCTATTATCACCTATCCTGCATGTCTCCCTCTGAGTATCTGGCAACCACTTATCTATCTTTCTATTGATTTCTATATTATGAACATTTTGTATGAATGGACTCAATAATGTGGTCTTTTGTGACTACCTTCTTTCACTTAACATAATGTTTTCTAGGTTCATTGATTTTATAGCATGTGTCAGTACTTCATATGTCAGTACTTTTTATGGTCAAATAATATTCTGTTCATTGTATGGATATACCACATTTCATTTATCCATTTGCCAGTTGATGGAAATTTAGGTTGTTTCCACTTTTTGGCTGATAAGAATCATGCTGCTATGAACATTCAATACAGGTTTTTTATGTGGATATATGTTTTCATTTCTTCTTTTTTCTTTTGCACCAGGCATCAACCTCAGGGACTCATGCTTGCCAGCCAGGCCCGGTACTGTTGAGCTACATTCCTGGCCCTTTTCTTTTCTTTTTTTTTTTTGAGTCAGGGCCTAACTATGTAGCCCAGCCTGGCCTTGAATTCTTGATTCTTCTGCCTTAGCTCCCAAGTGCTGGAATCACAGTTATGTGCCACTGCAATTGGTTGTTTTCATTTCTTTTGTGTTTATAGCTAGGAGTGGAATTGCTGGTTCATATGATAACTTTAAACATGCCAGATTGTTTTCCAAAGTGGCTATACCATTTTACATTCCTGCCGGCAGTGTGTAAGTACTCTTGATTTCTCTACTTCTTCACTTAAGAGTTATTATCTTTTTGATTCTAGCCATCTTATTAGATGTGAAGTGGTATTTCAGTTAATTTCCCTGGCAGTCAGTGATACTAGTTAGCATTATTCATGTTCTTATTGTTTATCTTCCTTAGGGGGAACTGTTTATTCAGATCCTTTAAATAGATTACTTGTATTTTTGCTATTGAATTGTAATAGTTCTTTATGTATTCTGGTCACAAGTGCCTTATCAGATAGATGATTTGCAAATGTTTTTTCTCATTTTGTGGTTCTCATTTTTTTTTTTTTGGTACCGGGGATCGAACTCGGGTCCTTGCGCTTGTGCAGCAGGTGGTGAAACCACTGAGCTAAATCCCTGGCCCGATTCTCACCTTCTTGATTTTTTTTTTTTTTTTTTTTTTTGGTACCGGGGATCAAACTCGGGACCTTGTGCTTGCAAGGCAGGTGCTGGAACCACTGAGTTAAATCCCCAGCCCACCTTCTTGATTTTTGAGGACAAAAGTTTTAATTTTAAGGAAGTCCAGGTTATTTGTTTTTTCTTTTGTTGGTTGTGTTTTTAGTATTACATCTAAGAATTCTTTACCAAATCTGAGCTGGTAGTTTCATGTCTTTGGTCCATTTTGAATTAATTTTTTATATGGTGTGAGATAATGGTCCAACTTCATTCTTTTGCATATGATTTTCCAATTGACCTAGCACCACTTTATGAAAACTTTTTTCCCTTGGATAGTCTTAGCTCCTTTATTGGAAATCAATTGACCATAAAACATGGTTTTATTTTTGGATCCTTAATTCTCCATTATTCAATGTATATCTAGTCTAGTGCTAGTACTTTATTATCTTGATCATTGCTTTTTTGGTAAGTTTTGAAATCACAAAGTATAAGACATACTTTCTTCTTTTTCAAAATAGCTTTGGCTTTTCCAGGTTCCTGGCAATTCCATGTGAATTTTATAATCAGCTTGTCAATTTTTGAAAAGCCAGGTGGGGTAGATCTATTAATAATATTAAGTCTTTTGTTTCTTGATTCTCTTCATTTATTTAGATCTTGTCTCTCTTTTTTTTTTGGTATTAAATTCTTTTATTGGTACATTGTAGGTATACAACACAATTACATTTCTCATTGGGAATTGTACCTTTACATAATGCATCTTGGTTCTTATTTTTTCCCCATTCCTAGCCCTCCCTTCACGCCCTCCACCCTTCCCTATTTACAAAGACTTTATTTCCATTTTTTCCATTTCTCATCATTTTTCCTTTCCCCTGCCCCTCCCACTACTCCTACCCCTTTGGACCTTTTCTTCCTATTTTACATTATCGATTATTCATTCTAATCATTGGTACATTTTAGGTATACAATATAATGACATTCATCATTGGAAATTTGCACCTTTACATAGTCTTGGTTCTTATTTTTCACCCTTGCCCAGCCCTCCCTTCAAGCCCTCCATTCCTCCCTATTTACAAAGATTTTGTTCCTGTTTTTCCATTTTCTCATATTAATCCCATTCCCTTCTATCCTTTCCCCTAGCCCTCCCACTTCCTTCCCCTTTGTCCCTTTTCTTCCTATTTCACATTACCTATTATACATTTAGTCCTTATTTACACTTTCAGTTTCTCACACCAGAGAAACTATTCGATATTTACACGTGTGTCCTATTTATTTCACTTAAGAGTATGGCCTCAATGTGCATCCACTTAGCTATAAATGTCTCTAATTTCTCATTTTTTATGGCTGAGTAGTACTCCATTTTATAAAAAAAACCACATTTTCTTTATCCAGTCTCCAGTTGATGGGCATTTGGTCTGTTTCCAAGTTTTAGCTATTACAAACTGTGCTCCTATGAACATGGGTGCACGTATATCACTGTGGTATGATTCTTTTAATTCTTTGGGGAAGATCCCCAGCAGTGGAATAGCGGGGTCAAATGGGACTTCCAGTCCTAGTTCTTTGTCTCTCTTTTTTTTTAATGCTGGGTTTTGAACACAGGGCTTTGCACATGCTAGGTAAGCTCTTTATCACTATGCTATGGCTCTATGCATTATTCTTTTCAAAGTCTGAATTTTGTACTTCTTTGTTAAATTTATTTTATTCTTTTTAATACCATTGTAAGCGATTTTGTTTTCATGTTATCAGATTTTTCATAGCTAGTATGTAGGTGCACAGTTGCCTTTTATATAGTAATATTCTATTCTGCAATCTTGCTGAACTTGTTTGGAAGCTTTTTAATGATATTAAATCATGGCCTGTGTGAACAGAGATAGTTTTAACCTTTTTTTCTGATCTGGATACATTTTTGTTCCATTTTCTTACCAGTTGTCCTAGCTAGACCCTCTAGTACAGCGGTTTTTTTTTCCCTTTGGTACCAGGGATCGAACTCGGGTCCTTGTACTTGCAAGGCAAGTGACGGAACCACTGAGCTAAATCCCTGGCCCTTTTTTTTTTTTTTTTTTTTGGAGTACAGTGTTGAATAGAAGTTCAAGAATAGACATCCTTGTCTTGCTTCTGATTGTAGGAAGGGGCAAGTGTCCAGTCTTTTACCATCGTGTTAGCTTTCCATCATTGTGACCAAAAACCTGAGATAAATAACTTAAAAGAAGGAAAAGTTTATTTCGATTTCATGGTTTCAGACCATGACTCTGCTCCCTTCATGCCTCTGGTGAGGCAAAATATCATGGTGGGTAACACGTAGTAGAGATTGCTCACCTTGTAGCAACTGGAATCAAAGAGGGAGAGGAAGGGGCTGGGTTTCTAACTTCTGTGGCAGGGGCTTGGCCCCAGTGACCTAACTTCCTCCCACATGGCTCCACCCCTTAAAAGTTTTTCCTCCTCCCACCCAGTAGTGTCACATGCTGGCTGCCAAACATTCAAAACATGGCCTTTGAAGGACATTTAAGATCCAGACCATAATGACACTAAATGCAGTGTTAGCTGTGGATATTCTGTAGATGTCCTTTATAAGGCTGAAGAGGCTCCCTTCTGTTTGTAGGTTTTTGAGTGCATGGCTTGTTTTGTTTTGATAGTGCCAAGGATTGAACCCAGGACTTCATGCATACTAGGCAAGCACTATATCATGGAGCCTGTGTTAGTTACTTTTCTCGTTGCTGAGACAAAATACCCAACACCCAAAGTTAAAGGAGAAAAGGTTTATTTAGCTCACAGTTTGTAGAGGTTTTAGTCCATAATGGTCAGGCTCCCAGGCAGAGTGGCTTGGCAGAGGGGCATCACAGAGAACCAGTTCATCACAAGCAGAAGATAGCAAAAGCAAGCAAGGGATGACCATAGCTCTTTCTATGCCTAGTATCTTGTCCAGGCTACCCACCCTAAGGTAACAAACACCCTTAATCCTAGTACCCTTAGTCCAAGCGTTGCACCATGAATCAATCCCAGTGTCACATTCTCTAGATCCGGTTGCCTCTGAAAAAGCCCCACCTATGACTGCATGAGGCTTTGGGGGAATATCTAGACACAAGCCATAACATTCTGTCCCTGCTCTCCTCAAAGACTCATCCACATCCCTTTATGCAAAAAGCATTTAGTCTATCTCTAGGAATTGCCAAAGTCCTAACATTTTCAGCATTGCTGAAAGTCCAGAGTCTCCTCTGAGATTTAAGGCAAACTTAACTGGGAGCCCCTGTACTAATGAAAAGAAAGTTAAACACTTCCAAAAGACAATGGCACAAGATAAACATTATCATTCTAAAAGGTACAAATAGGGGAATAAAAGGAATGAAATCAAAGCAAGCCTAAAATCCAGCAGAGCAAACATTAAATCCTGTAGTTCAATGTGCAGCATCCCTGGCAATCTATGGTAAGATGTGAACTCCAAAGGGCTTGGGTGCCTCCACCCCTACGGCACTTCTGGTGATGGTACCCCCTGTGGGTTCTCTCTTAAGCCAGCTCTGCTCCCTCCTTGTAGATTTTCTCAGATGATCCACATCCCTGGCTTCTCCAAACTTCTGGGGTCTCCACCTCATCTTCAGCTTCACACTCACAGCTTTATACACTGCTCTCTCAGGGGCACCCTGCCTGGCCTCCCAGGCCTTCTAAAATCTCAGTGGAAACCTTCCTGACCCCGTAACTCTTGAATTCTGCATGCACTTAAAATGAGCACCACATGAATGATGCCAACGTCTGCCATCAGCTGGAGCAGTGGCCAGGCTTCCTTCTCTCTTGACTGTAGGGGTTGAGTGCCTGAATTGCTGAGCACTCTAAACCCAATCCCAAGGAACAAATTCTCTAGGCCACCACCATTCTGGAACATGGTGCTATAGGGCTCTCCTCAAAGGAAAGTCTTTTACCTTTGCAACTCTGAGGCTGCAGAGGGTGGAGTCCTACTGGTTCTTGTGATGCCCTCTGGCCATCTTTTCTGTTGTCTTCTGAAATACTTGGCTTTTTCTTGCTAGTCTTTTCCATGACCAGTTTCTCCTTCATTCCATCTTTGTAGGTTGCAACTTTATCAGAGCTTCTTTTCTAGTGAAACTCAGAACGTTTTAAATCATTCTGCTGGGCTCTTTGCTCTTGATTCTTAACATAGATCTGGCTAAAAGCCTCTAAAAAATATCCGTGCCCTGGGGTCAACATTAGACTGCCTTGAAATTTCTTTTGCAAGATTCATTAGTCTGCCACCCTTAATCTCAGTCTCAGGCAAAGTCTCTGGTCACAAGTGAAGTGCACTTTCTGCCAAGGTATAATCCACATTGTCTGGAGTCCAACTGCCAATGTAGTCTTTCTTCCCAGCAGAAATCTCCCAAGGCTGGTCTTTACCAGCATCATTTCTGTCAGCACTCTGGTCTTCTGAACTCTGACTAGAAACTCCCATCAAGTATAGCCTATTCAAGTATGGCCTGTTTGGGCCGGGGATTTAGCTCAGTGGTTTCTACGCCTGCTGTGCAAGCACAAGGACCTGAATTTGATCCCCAGTTCCAAAAAAAAAGAAAAAAATAAAGAAAAAATAAATCAAGTATAGCCTGTTTTTTCAGCTGGCATCTCCAAACCTTTCCAAACTCTTCCCATAACCCAGTTTCAAAGGCTCCTGAGCCACATGGTCAGGTACAGTCACAGCAATGAGCCCACTTCTTTGGTACCAAATTCTATCTTAGTCACTTTTCTTGTTGCTGAGACAAAACACCCAACACCCACAAGTTAAGGGAGGATAGGTTTATTTACCTAACAGTCTTTAGAGGTTTCAGTTCATAGTTGGCTGGGTCTAAGGCAAGGTGGGATGGCAGAGGGGCATTACAGATCCAGCAGAGGCAGCAGAAGACAAGCAAAAAATGATATGCAAGGAGCCAAGCCTGTGTCCCTTATATCTTATCTGGGCTACCTACTCAGATCTATGCCAAACGTATCAGTGGACTAATTTACTAATCACACACCCTTAACCCTAGCCACCTCTATGACCCACCTATGACGATACCTATGACCACATGAGGGTTTGGGGGGGACATCTAGATACAAACCGTAACAGAGCCACACCCCTATCTCTCCTGGTCCATTTTGAACCAAGTTATTTCTTATTATTCATTTAAGTTGCTTACACATTTTGGATATTACCCCTTTTGTTTGGCTTACAAGCATTTTCTCCCAGTACATGGATTACCTCTTCACTCAATTATTTACTTTGCTTTGAGGATGATTTGTAGTTTCTTATAATTCCATTTGTCCATTTTTTATTTTTGTTGCCTGCACTTTTGAGGTCAAATCCAAAAAATCATTGCCTAGACCAGTGTAATATAATTTTTCTTTTTTTTTTTTGGTCTAGTAATTTTACATGGCTTATTTCCATACGTGCCAGGAAGTAGGTTTTTTTATTGTCTAAATGGAAAATCTTCTGCCATATTGTGGTATGGTCATAAATGATTAGCATCTGAATCTTGGACCATTTTGATATAGCAGATAATCATGAAACTGGTTCTAATTGTTACTAGCCTTTCTTGTGTTTGTGGAGGGAGCATGATGTAAAACCTCCACTTGCTTCTCCAGATTCACTCTTTCGGTTCCTTGTGCTTGCAAGGCAAGTGGTGGAACCACTGAGCTAAATCCCCCACCCTCCAGATCCACTCTTTATTCTTCTGCCAGACCCTGCATTGTGTTCTGACATGCATGACATGTATGGACTGTGTCAGAAGCTTCCCTTGTCCTCTGGCTGTGTTTGTTCTTTTCTGTTTTCTGTGGTGCTGCCAATAACAGAAAAACAGACTGCGTAACTTATAAGGAACATAAACTTACGGCTTACAGTTGGGAAGAGTGGGAAGAGATGTTGAGGGAGAGAGAGACCTAATTGGCTTTTTTATAGCCACCCATTCCCACCATTAATTCATTCATGAGGGCAGACCCCTCCCGGGCTGCTTGCCTTTCATTAGGCTCAGCTGCCGGTACTTGCATTGAGTTTGTGAGACATGTTTTTGTGGGTCCCAGTCAAACCATAGCAGGGGTAGCAATGATTCTCATTGATTTTAGCCATGTACTTTTTTTTTTAGCCATGAACTTTTGAACAGCCTGTAACATAGTAGATTTGTAAAACAGACCCAATACTTTTTAAACGCCCTGATATTTTGAGATGAGTACTCCTAGAATAGGATACTGATAGAGAATAAGAAATGAAGACCCAGATTTTTTTATAATCTTATAGTAATTCACTTAGATTTTACCTTAGATGAACCTTAAGGATAAGCATATTTCCTCTTTAATTTCCTCATCCATAGATTTAATTTTGATTAAAATTCCTCAAAAGAAGGGGGTAGAGAGGAAGTGTTAAAAAAATTGAGATGTGTGGGCCAGGGATTTAGCTCAGTAGTTCCGCTGCCTGCCTCGCAAGCGGAAGGTCCTGAGTTCAATCCCTGGTACCAAAAAAAAAAAATTGAGATGTGTTATGTACATACATGTACCAATGCCCCATAAGTGTAATCACTATGTACTTCAAACATGTACTAATAAAAAATTTAAAAATTTTGTTTTAAAATTCCTCGAAAGATATATATGAGGTGTGATAGAAAAATATGGTATTTAAATTTAAAATTTTTATTGCTGTTAATCCCCATTAAAATCCCCCTCCTTCAAACACACTTTGTTTTTCCACTTTCTGAAGCAGTTCTTGAAGTTCCTTGTTCTGGCTTGTGTCTAGATGTCCCCTCAAAGCCTCATGCAGTCATAGGTCTGGCTTTTTCAGAGGTGGGTAGCCTGGATAAGATATAAGGCATAGAAAGAGCTGTGGTCATCCCTTGCTTGTTTTTGCTGTCTTCTGCTTGCCATGAACTGGTTCTCCTCTCTACTGTGCCACTCTGCCTTGGAGCCAGCCAACTATGGACTGAAGCCTCCACGAACTGTAAGCCAAATAAACTTTTCCTCCTTTAATTCTGGGTGTTGGGTATTTTGTCTCAACAGTGAGAAAAGTAACTAAGACATCCCCATTCATGAGTATTTTTAGTGGCACTGCCATGGCTGCCTCCAGGTCCTGAATTGATTCAAAATGTTTTCTCTTCATGAGCCATGTGTGGTGGTACATGCCTGTAATCCCAGTGTTACTAGAATGCTCAGGTCATGTCCCATGGTGACAAATGAGGCTGCAAGATGGAGGAGGTAGGGTACAAGCAAATTTATTTAAAAGATAAAATGCAAAAAAGTTAAAAGATAGGGCCAGGGATTTAGCTCAGTGGCACTGTGCCTGCTTCAAAAGCACAAGGTCCTGAGTTCGATCCCCAGTACTGCAAAAAAAAAAAAAAGAAAAAAAAAGTAAAAGATATAAAGGCAAGGAAGTAAGAGTCTCGCTAGCCAGGAGGGAGTTCTGAGTAGGACACCTACCAAGGCTTTTTGTCTAGGGGTTTTTAAGGGACTTAGAAGGGAGCTTGGACCACTGTATAAGCAATATAATCTCTACCATATAGGAGACTACATACTTTTTAGGGTCTAATCTATGCAGTGTTCATGGGTCCATGCAGGGCCCATGCATCTCTTGGGCCAATGGCCTGCCTGATCATACTCTGAGGAGGTGCCAGACAGCCAAAGGACACCTGGCACATATTTTTGTAAGATCCCTGGAAGGTTGAGACTTAGCAGACTACAGTTTTGGCTTCTTGACTCCATTTTGGGGCCACTGTTCTTACTGCTTAATAGAGTCCTAATTCCTATTACACCAGCACTCCAGAGGCTGAAGCAGGAGGATTGCTGTGAGTTTGAGGCCTGCCTATAGCAAGACCTTATCTTAACCCCTCCCCCCAAGTTTATCCTTCATGGTCATTTTCACTTTGGGGAACAGCTGGAAGTCACACAGAGTCAGATCCAGTGACAAAGGTAGATGAGGACACACTGTAATGTCTTTATGACCCTGTTTTTCCATTGGGTGGCACTTAGCAGCAGCAATCACCATAGTTTTGATCACACCTTGTAAAGACACTCATGAATGAAGATTTTCAGAAAGTGGCAAGAATGATGGGATAAGTGTGTTCAGAGGGGGATTAATAGTAATGTGTCTTTTACTATAGTAAATTTAAAACATTGTATTTTCAGACCACCAATATATGCATATCTCTACTTAAAAATTTTATGTACACATATACATTAAAAATATAAAAAATATATAAAATGGACTAATGCCTTTTCTAATAAAGAGTAGTCCCACCTTATCTGTAGGAGATGCAGTCCAAGACCCCAGGGGATGCCTGAAACCACAGTTCACACAGAGCCCTATGTATACTGTTTTCCCTATACATACATGCATATGATAGTTTAATTTAGAAATTAACACAGTAAGAGATTAACAACAGTAATAAGAGTATGGACAATTATAACAATATTATATAGTAAAGTTATGTTCATATGGTCTCTAAAATATGAAATTTTCCATTTAATATTTTCAGACTAGTGTTGACTGCTGGTAACTAAAACCATGAAAAGCAAAACTGTAAAGTGAGAGATACTATAGTCTGAATTTAAAATTATTGGCCCATTTTTTGCCTGCAAGATTTTTTAAAAGACTAAAAGGACAGTCTGTGGTCGGCCTACAAAAAAATTGGCATTGTCATACATTGCTGCTGAATCTTCATTGGTAAACTTTCTAGTATAAAGTTTTGCAGTGTGAAGGGCTTTCTAAATGATCACATTTTTGGTCTAGTTAATTCTCCCTTTAGGAATTTAAGCATATAATGAAATCTGCTCACTGTTATTGTAAATGAAGGACAAACAGAAAAGAGAAAATATTGTACAACAGTGCTCTAAAATACATTTATACCCAGACTGGGCGCAGTGGTGCACATCTTTACTCTCAGCTGCTCAGGAGGCCTAGGCAGAAGGGTCACAAGATCAGGTCTAGCCTGGGCAACTTAGCAGTTTACCAAGACAGTGGCTCAACTGAAAAAAGAGAACTGGAGATAACAGTTTAGTGGGAACGCTGTGGGTTCAGTCCCCAGTACTAGAAAAAAATATGTACACACACATATACACACATTTCTCTTTCAGTGAAAGCGTGAAAAGACACTGAAATGTTAACAATAATTATCTCTGAATGGTGGAAGAAAGGGTGACTCCATTTTTAAAATATTTTGCTCCACTTTTAAGTGTTCTATAGTAAACATTACTTTTATAGTCTGAAAGTAGGTTAAAAAGAAAAATAAAGATATCAAGTCTTGATAAGGAAGGAAAGGATGGATACTTAAATTTTTAGAGAACAAAATTAATTGTTTTTACTTTTAGCGCCGTGAATTGAAAGCCTCATAGATCCGAGACCTTGTTCCAGTCTTGGTATTGCTTGTAGTCTTGGTAGTGCTGCTGCTGGAAGTGGTGGCAGGGTTACAGTGTATGTTTGTGAGCCAACCCCCCATCCCACCCCCGCCGCTGCCTAGTACTGGGGATTGAACCCAGGGCTTGCACACTGAGCTATATCTTGAGTCCTTTTAAAAAATTTTTGAGACATGGTCTCACTAAATGTTAAATTTCCCAGGCTGGGCTTAAAACTTGCCATCCTCCTGTCTCAGCCTCCCAGAGTGCTAGGATTACAGTTTTGCATCTCTGTGCCCAGCTGAGCCATCTGCCATTGTAGTTTAGCAAGGTCAGTGTCCCAACAAATTAATTCTGAATAATTGTATGGGATAATGATAGATGTAATTCCAGAATCTCTATCCAGTTCCTCAACTCTGGAGCAGGTTTGATGGGAGGGGTGGGCGGCAGTCTTCACCTGGATATTAGTAGTTGTTATTTCTAGAAGCAACCCCAGAATTGTCCCACTGAGAAATGTGTACCCTTCCTCCAAAGCCCCTTGCCCCTATCATTTATGTTACAGAAATTGATTTTATTCCTTATACTTTGCCACTTTCCCATTTGCTGTAAACCAACCACCAAGGCAAGAGCATTTTCAACAACACCCTTAAAATAACCCGTATCCATTTAAAAGATCCAGCCTGCTCTGAGATATAGCAGGTTTCAATTCAGGACATTACTAATATGCAATATTTTCTTTCAGTAGGTTGAGTCTGTTAGAGCTACTTTACTTCTGTGTCTTTTCAGATAAGCTGTCACAGAAATTGGTATACCACTGTCTATTTAGTCTTAACAGATAATTCTAGTGTTTACCTTTTTAATGTCCTTATAATCATTAATATATGTTAGCTAAAAAGATTATGGACAAGTCTCTTTCCTCCTTGGAACCAGTTATTAATGTATTTGATTGCAGGCTGTATGTTTTTTTTTGATAAACAAAAACATTGGCTTAGTGGAGCATGCCCTGTATTATCAAATGTATTCAGAGGGAAACCATACAAAGCACTGTTTGGAATGAAAGACCAAGGATTAATGCTGGCAGCATACAGTGTGGACTCCATTCTGCTAGTAGTCTTGGCCTACCACATACACACTGAACTTGTCTTGGGTTATATTCTCTAGCCTTTTTAAAATCTTAATTTATCTTGATACTTGTCTTTTATTTTCTCGCCATTAAAAGCTCAATTGAAGTTGGGAGTGGTAGAGCTCATCTGTAATCCCATCTACTGTGGGGCTTGAGGCAGAAGGACAAATTCAAATCTATCCTGGGCAATTTGGTGAGACCCTGTCTCAAAATAAAATAGAGCTGTGGATGTAGCTCAGTAGCAAACAGGAAGCCCTGGATTCAATACCTAGTACCACAAACAAAAAACAAAAACAAAGTGTGTGGGGGGAGTGTGGAGTGAGAGCTCATTTGCTATGCCTCAATTTATCCTGCTTCTCTAAAGCTAAACCTTCATTTCCCTACTGTAATGTGTGTCAGACTAGGATTTAAACTGTACATTACCAACTCTATTTCAATTGCTGCATCTATTTTTTGGTTTTTCCATGGGCTTAAGGTGGTGGTAGGTACAGGTTGAATGGAAATTTAAAATATCTTTGTAAAGATTTACATTTTCTAATTGGACTGTAGTCGGTTATAGTACTGCCTTGTAGAATATTCTGTGCACCTACCAAGTATTTGGCTGTTCCATTCAAGCCTGAATCTATAGTATGAGTTTAGGTGTGTGTTGCTAACTTGACCTCTTGTTGCAGACAAAACTTACCTGGGGTCCCTACTTGTGGTTTTACATGCTTCGGGCTGCCACGTCAACCCTTTCAGGTATTGCTTTCTTTCTGCATACCTTATAATTGCTGTATTAAGCTCTAAGCACAGGAGCATTGCCAGCTGGGATGTTTCTAAACTGGAAGAGGAACAGTAGGGAGTCACCTTGTCCTCAGCCGGTAGCCAGCATCTGAAGATGTTAATCTAACTTGAACAAACATCACGCAGCTTCCGATTGCGTGGTGGGTTTTTTTTGGTTTTTTTGTTTTTTAATAAGGGATTGAATCTAGGTCCTTCACATTGAGCTACATCCCCAGTCTTTTTTTTTTTTTTTTTT
>NW_004624838.1:1643698-1661654 GCF_000247695.1 Heterocephalus glaber | reverse complement strand
GCTTGTGGCAGGCCTCTGCTGCAAGATGGCCTCACCATCTGGTTTGTTTTGTTCTGTTTTTGCAGTACTGGGGAGTGAATCTAGGTCCTTCACATTGAGCTACATCCCCAGTCTTTTTTTTTTTTTTTTTGTACTGGGGATTGAACTCAGGTCCTTGTGCTTGCGCAGTAGGTAGTGAAACCACTGAGCTAAATCCCTGGCCCCCCCAGCCTATTTTTTATTTTGAGACAGGGTCTGGCTAAATTGAGGTTGGGTCTGAAATTGTGATCCTCCTGCCTCAAGACTCAGGGCTGGGATTACAGGTGTGTGCCACCACACCTGGCTTCTGGTTATATTTTTTGTTTGCTTTTTTTTGGGGGGGGGAGGACTGAAAATGACAGTATTAACATAGATAGACTTTTTTTTTCAATTTTTGAGACAGGGTCATAGTATTAGTTCAGGCTGGCTTCAAACTCGTGGCAATCCTGCTTCAGCCTCCCAAATGCTGGGATTATAGGTGTGTGCCCCCACATCCAGCTGGGTTTTCATATTCTTGAACCCTTTCTGTTAGCATTTATTATGCTCCTTTATTTGCTTTCCTACTGGTAGTCTCATTCTGCCTCATTGCTTATTCTGAGGCTTGTAGTTATACTACGTGTATGTGTTTTTTATATATAGGGTTTTTTTTGCTGTTACTGGAGTTAGAACTCAGGTCCTAGAGCATGCTAGGCAAGTGCTCTATCACTGAGCTATACCCCCAGCCTCATTTCTTTCTATTTGGTACTGGGGATCGAACTCAGGACCTTGCTCTTGCAAGGCAGGCACAGTGCCACTGAGCTAAATCCTGTCCCCCCCCAGCCCTCATTTCTTAAACTGAGAAATAAATAAGTTTGAAGGAAATGTGTAATCAACATGTAACTTAATCATGTTAATTTAAGTAAATGTTTAAACCATAAAACTGTCTGCTCCCAATTTTAATCCTTTGAAAGCTTCTCTCACTTTCCACCAGTTATTAGGGCATACTGTGCTGGATAATTGAACATTTACTGAGCCCTGTGTGCTAGACAGTGTGGTGTAATAAGAGATGAGCTCTAAATTCAGACTTACATTTGAATTTTAGACTTGTTGCATTAGGTCAAGCTGTTCTTTAACCTCCTGAGGCTAACTTTTCACAGCACCTGCCACGTGCTAGGCACTCAGTGAGTGTTACATCATCCATGCCTCACATCCAGTCCACTGATACCCCAGCCTTCTGAGGCTACATGTTTTTATTAGGTTTTTTTTTTTTTTTTGGTATCGGGGATCGAACTTGGGACCTCATGCTTTCAAGGCAGTGGTAGAACCACTGAGCTAAATCCCTGGCCCTTAGATATTTTTCTTAAACAGACATGAAACCAATAATTGTAATACCTGGTGAGAACTATTATAATAGAAATGTGAACAGACTGTTGTTGGGTACCCAGAAGGAACCACTCATACTTCTTTGGAGAATCAGAAGAGATACTAGGTTTTTATAATCTCTTTGAGGACAGGAGTAGTGACTTTTGTATTCCTAAGTGTTGCACATATAGAAAGTGCTCGAGAAATGTTTATGGAATTGTATGTCTTAACTTTTTTATCTTTAGTGTGTGACTTTCTTGGAGAGAAGATTGCATCTGTTTTGGGCATCAGCACCCCAAAATACCAGTATGCCATTGATGAGTATTACCGGATGAAGAAGGAGGTGTGTCTCCTTTTTGTATTTTCTTGATTCAACTTGTTTGGCTGTAGATTTAGTGGATTGGATAATGAGCATATGCATCCTCTAGCTGCCCAAATAGGGGTGGGATCAAACCCAGTGTCTTGAGGATGCTAGGCAAGCACTCTACCACTGAAGATAGCTCTTTTAGTTTATCAAGATAAAATATATTTTAGAATCCTTTAAAACTGGAATTTCTGGAGGGTAAAAAAATGAAGATGTGTTATGTATGTGTACCAATTCCCTGCAATGAATGTAATCAACATGTGCAGCAAACATACTAATAAATGTAAAAATCCCTGGAATTTCCTTAAGATCCATATACAAAGCTAAGCTCAGTTTTGTTGTTAGTGCAATGTGAGGTGCCTTGCATGTGTTAATCTTCATACATCTCCCTTTTTCTAAGATGAAGAAATAAGACAAAGGCACTGTATGTGGACGTGGAGTGCATTTGATGTGCCTGAAGTTTATAAGAACTAAAAACATACACATGCCCACTATTAAGGCACAAAGATGGGAGAGGGCCATTAATGTCCAAAGTAGTAGTGAGGTTTTCAGATAGGGTGAAAGGAGATGAGACTCAAAGTAAAAAAGCTTTGATGCTTAAGAATCAAAGGACCTGACTTCAAAGTCTGGCTCTGCTACTTCTAACTTTACTTTCCTCTTCAAATAACTGCATATCTATGCTGAGGTTGTGCTAAAGATTAAATGAGTTAATATGTAAAATGATTAGAACAACATCTAGTATATATTAACGAACACACAATAGATACTAGAATCTTATTTTCTTTCAGACAAATTAAGGGAAGCAGTTCAGGCAGAGTGCAGGGAGGTGAAAATATGTTGTGTGTTCAGAGAAATAGCAAGAATAGCACTTTGCCCTGAAGTAGTGGCCGGAGATGAGTTTGGAAAGGTCATCTGACTTTGTTTCTTGTGTGATTTCAAACATGTTTTATGAGAAAATGAGTATTTTTAATACCACAAGCCTTGTTTAGAACTTCATTACCTCAGTTGGACTATAATAGCCACCTAAATGTTCTGTCTTAATTCTGAGTCTCCTGAGGGTTTACTCACTCTGAAATAACTATCTACATAAAAGGGTTCAATACAAATATCTCTAGCCAGGGATTTAGCTCAGTGGTGCCACCACCTGTCTTGCAAGCGCAAGGTCCTGAGTTCCATCCCTGGTACCAAAAAAAAAAAAAGGTCACTCTGCCAATTGATTAGTTCCAAAACTAGAAATTATTCATTCCAAATCCCTTTAGTGCTTATTTCTTTCTTACTATACTTTACATGTCTCTATTTACATTATAGGGTTCAATACAGGTGTCAGTCTACTGATTTGGGCGGCGGGGGGGGGATCGAACTCAGGACCTTGCAGTTGCAAGGCAGGCATGGTGCCACTGAGCTAAGTCCCCGGCCACTTTACCAGTTTATTAGTTCTCTAACTAGAAATTATTCATTCTATAACTCTTTAGTGCTTATTTCTTTGTTTTACTACTCTTTTTACATGTCTTAACTTCCTACTGGATTGTAAACTTGAGGGCAAAGATCCCTAGACAGGAAGTACATTAGCTGCTTATAGGAAAAGTAACCATGCTGTACCATTTAATGAATGAAACAACCTATTCAATCGAATAGGCTGACACCTTATAATTGAAGTGACATAGTAATAGCTCATTTTAAAATTAAGATTAGGGTTAATGTGAAAAAAATATATAGTCTTTATCAAAGTTTATTCGGGTCTCATTTAAGCTAATTACACTGGACTATGTTTAAAAATAACTTCACTTTCTTTGACCCTTTATAATAGTTACTGTTTTGAAAACAGGGAAAGGGGAAGTATGTATTAGTTTAGATCAGATGAAGCCAGGTGTGGTTGTGCACATCTGTATTCCCAGCACTGGGGAGGCTGAGGCAAGAGGAGAATGTTTCAAAAACCAAAACAACAACAACAAAAATTAGACCAAATGGACATGGCACTAGTATTTTAGTTAAAAAAAAAAAATTATAACTTAATCATGCTAATTTAAATACAGGTTTAAACTTAAAACTTTCCTTCTTCCAATTTTAGCTCCTTCGGTGCTTCTGTTACTTTTTGATTAGGGCAAACTGAATAATTACTATTTGGATATAATATTTCAACTACTGATGTCCACTTTTTAGGAAGAAGAAGAAGAAGAAGAAAACAGGATGTCTGAAGAAGCAGAAAGACAATTCCATCAGAGTAAGACACAGGCTAATTGCACTGTTCAGACAGATCAACCAGAAACAGTGGTATCCACTTCGTTTGTGAATCTTAATTTTGAAATGGAGGAAGACTGTGAAGTACTTACAGAAGGCAAACAAAGTCCAGGCTCTGTTCCACCATAGAATGAAATGACTATCAGACTTCGAATGCTAAATTTTTTTTGTACCAGGAACTTTCACATTCTCTATTCAGTGGAACTTAAAACAATTATTTATATTTTAAATTATTAACTTATCTGGAAAGGAAAAGTTTCTTCATTGTTAGGCTTAGTAAAAGTTGGGTCTGAAGTTTGGATATTTCTACTCTGCTTTCACTGTGTATTGAATTAGTGCTTTAGCTTTTCTTTTTTGGGGGTTAGTGCTGGGGATCAAACCCAGGGCATGTAAGCAGGCACTTTACCCCTGAGCTACACCCTCAGGCCAATGTTTTGATTTTAAAATGATCCTTACAAAATTAAGGCCTTAATAAATTAAGAAGAGTTGTATTAGCAAGCTCATCTGTTATCTGTGCATCTGTAAAGAGAAAAAAGTAAACTGTTGATTCAAGCTAACTGGAGCCAGTAATCCTGTAATTTCAGATTAAAATGAAAGATTCCCCTCTTACATTTTCTCATGTCATGCCTTACATTTTAAGCTTTACATTTAATATATGTTAATTTCCACTAAGGATGGTTCACTGAATGTGTAATAAAATGAGCATGATGGAAGCGCTTTTTGAGTTCATTGAGAATAGCTATTTTATGGAGAAGTGTTTATTACACCAATATTAATATGGGTTTCCATTTTTTAATGCAAGTCATTTAATCTTGTATTCTTTTTCAGTAGTTATTAAAATTAATAAGCTTTGATCATAAAGTTAACACTAGTTGTGGAGTAAATTAATGTAACATCTGATTCTGTCTGATTCTAGGCATCTTGCTTCTATCATTCATTCAGCCCTTAAAGACTCCTAGAGCTGGGGGTGAGGAGCTGGGAGACAGATATAGATTTAACTATCAAGAGCTATTAAATATTGTACAAGGAATAATAGTAACAATAAAATTAATTACTTGTCTTTCACCATTTTGAAGTGGCAACGGTAAGAAGGGCAGTTTACTTAAACCAGGCTGGCCATTTCTCTACCTACTTGGTTATTTGTAAACTTTACAAATTTAGGCCCGAGATTTAGCTCAGTGGTTCTGCCACCTGCTCCGCAGGCGCAAGGACCCAAGTTTGATCTCCGGTACCAAAAAACAACAACAAATTTATATACTAAGAAGCTAATTTGAAAATATCCCTAAATATGTGTACAGAACCTTGAGATGTTTACAAATGTGGATAAAAAGAATGTGTTGGAATACTGTAGAAATGCTGATCTTAAAAGCTTTTTCATAGAACTGGGGATATAGCTCAGTGGTGGAGCACTTATCTGGCATGTGCATGGCCCTAGGTTCAACACCAGTACTAAAAACACCCAAACCAAAACAACACTGTAAGAGCTTTTAGAAACTGTTATGTTAACAGCTTTCTAAACAACATTTAAGCTTTCAGTCATAAACTTATGTAAAATACAGCTTAAAAGAAACTTAAAATACATACAGTGGGCCTATTGTGGAAGTCAATAAACATGAATTAAATTTTTAATTGAAGCTCAAGTTTTTCAACTGATAGTTGAAAGATGAAATTGAGAGCTGAAGTTCTTTGAAGTTCTTTAACAAATTTGAAGAATTTAGGAAAGATAAACTCTTCTTAGGAGTCTTTAGTTATGTGGATTCATGCTATGGTGGTTCATAGTATGTGGTCATCTTTTTATTCATGGGTATAAACTATGTAACTTAGTGATTAACAATCTTGAGATAATGTAGTTAATGTCACCATAAATTATACTTTACTAACAGCTCTAAAGCATGCTAGTCCAACTTCTTCCCATTTGTTTTTAACTTTGAGATAGCATCTTTAGCTCAGCTATTTAGTTATTAATGAGTGATTCTACTACCTAAGAGTTTACCTAGAAACCTTTCTGATTGTAGAAGATAGTGACTTATGAAGGTTTTATGTTTTTTGAATTTTATTTGCACCACTTGTCCAATAGTGGCCAGTTTGTAATGTTTAAATAGTTATTCGTTGTGCCTTAAATTTTTATACTTTTTTGTTTATACAAGCTATAAAATTTCTCATAAATGCATTAAATGTTTTGTGTCATTTTGAGCCTGTAATACCTTTTCCTACTTTCCAAACCTTTGAAGAATTATTCCCTCTGAAGCACAGTTCATGACACTCTTTCTTCTCATAAAAACTAAGAACAACAGTTAATATAAAGGAGCCTTTACACTGAGTTAACAAATTCTCTAACAAAAGAAGGTATAGTTTTATAATGTATCTCTGATACTGGTTAGTAAAGCTAGAAAAATTTTTATACTATGACTTTACTGAATGGCTGTCAGAAATATTCCATGAAAACTTCCTTTATCTCTAAAGATTATACAGATTAAAATTGAACACTCTCTACCTACAGCAAACCACATCTGTCATATTTGAGCTAAACAGAACCAGAACTTACCTCTTAAAAAGCATTATTTGGTCTTTTTACTCTCAAACTACTGCACCCAAAATTGCAATAATCACAATATTTTGCTTATGAAGTGTTTTATTTAGACCATTTCTAAGGATTCTGCTTCAAAGGTTTCATATGCAGCATTCAAGCATCTTAATGAAGACAGTCTAGTCTTCCAGAGATCAGGTATCATCAAGGTCAGCAGAGTTCTCGTCATTTGCAACAAGGGCTTCTCTGTTCTCATAAGTCCAGAAGCCATTCAGATCAATTAGAATGGTAGTGACTGTGTCTCCTTGATTACTGTTGATTAAATCCTGGAGAGAAATTTTCAAAGGATCCTTTGGCTTTACCATATCAAAGATTTCATCCTATAAGACAGGAAAAATAGCAATGAACTGTGACTCACTTAATTCCTATTATATAGTGATCTAAAATTCAGGCCTGACACTTTATGTAAAATTTTTTGTTCTTTCTTTCTTTTCTATTTAATAAGCAATTGCCTTTTTTTTTTTGGTACCGGGGATCGAACTCCAGTCCTTGTGCTTTCGAGGCAAGTGGCAGAACCACTGAGCTAAATCCCCAGCCCTAGCAATCTCCTTTTATCTACTTACAACAAGAGTTTTACTGGGAGATTCCTTAGCTATATGATGACTATGCCTTACTTTACAGATGAAGAAAATGGAGGCTCAGAGTTTAATCCAAGCTACATAGCTATTTAGTAGCTGAACTATCTAATGCAGTGTTCTCTGAATATATATTAACTCTTTGCATTTTCCTATTGTCTTCTAATTGGTGGTAGACATTTTCATTTAATTTTTTTTGCCCCAGTCTTGGGTATCAAACCCCCAGGCAAGCAATCTACTACTGAACTATATATGTCTTCCCTTGAGTTTAATTTAAGTTAAAACTTAGCTCAGTTAAAGTAAAAATTTAAATGTTTCAGAGATAATGAGAAAATACTTCCAATGCTGAAATCAACTTTTTATTCTAGATCTAGGAGGGGAAGGTGATGGGAGTCTAGTAGTAAATAATTAGTCATCCAGGGATGATGCGAATTGTGCTTAAACTCAGAGAAATTCATAGAAGAATCTGTCTGTGTGTCTCTCTCTGGTGGTCCTAGGAACTGAACCCAGGGCTTCTCACTGAGCTACAATGTTGGCTCTCCTTGCCTCAGCTTCTCACAATGCTGGGATTACAGGCATGCGCCACCATTCCCGGCAGAAACTTCTGTTACAAAGTGTACAATATAAATATTTCTGAGGAATTAGCTCACACTTCTAATCTTTTTGTAGTAAAATTACTCAAGAATGTTCCTTAACATTTAAGGAGACAAAATATATTTTTAAAAGATTAAAATAATTCAGATACATAAGATGCAGGAACTTTAAATCTATGTTTGCTCTTTTTCTAGATTGAGTGTAGCTGAAAATTGCTTGTTAGATTTGCACATTGCAAAGTTTCAGATCGACTTCATTTATATTAAACTAAAATAGCCCTTTATCTTAACTGGACAGGGTATTATGTTATTCAGCTTGAACAAATACTGTATGTACTGGACATTTTCATAACTGGTGAGGCTGATTACTACGTAGCAGTATGTGTTTCAAATAGTGATGGTTTTCATATTGTAGGACTGTTACCTCCTAAACTTAATACAGTATATTAAAGCAAACAGGCTTTTTGAGGTACCATACTTAAAAAGTTCTTGAACCTAAGTAGTAGTTTCCAAGTTAAAAACTCAGTTTTCAGTAGAACACCATCAAAGAACACAGGCTAAACTGATTCTCTTAACTTTCGTTTAAAATGAATGAATGTTTCCTAGAGAAGACAAAGCTGACAATGTTAAAAGTATAAACTATATAAATTAATCACGACTCCAAATGTGTCTCATTAAATATCAGTTCAGGAGAAATAATAACAAATACTTGACTGGGAATAGTATTTTATAGTTCATATGTTTCTTTCATGTATAATTTCGTATAATACAAATGATTATCTAGCATTACCAATGGTAATAGTGGTCTGGTTACTGTATATAAATTAAAGAAAAAGGTGACCTTAACATCTTGAAATGAGACAGGATCTTGTCCGTGGATTTTCATAAGTTCCTGTATTGCCTGTATTTAGTGGAAATAAATTTTTAAATAAAAAATGATATTAATAATATCCCCCCTCTTGTCCCACAGCCCTCTTCTAGTTCCATTTCTTTCCCATTAGACCACAGGGCTCATCTTGACCTCTACTGCCAATCAACTTTCTTGGCCTTGTTTCACATCCAATCAGTAAAAACAATACACTGGCTCAGTGTAACTACTGACCTCTGTATGATGAATGGTATCATTATGTATATCTAAAATATACCAATAAAATAAACTGAAAAAAAAAAATAAACAGCTTAGTCTGTTTGATGACATGGATCTTTAGCAAAACAAACCAAAAATATAAAAACCACTGACCTCTGTACATCTACACTTTAGCTACTGAGAACTTCAGGGGAAAAAAAAAAAAGACCATAGTTTGCTGCTGCTATCCAGGAATATTCTCTAAACTAGCAATTATTCTATGGCCTACTCCTTTTACTTTCTATGGATACTGTTCACACCTTCACCATTCTCTAAGACGCCCTACCTACCACCTCCCCACCTTACACTTTACCCCTTCTACTTCTACTTAGAAAAACAAGGAATTCTTTCAAACTCTTCTTTTTTATAAACAACAACAGACTGAAGAAACTGTTACTTAGCTGGACTAAAATACTTTAGGTGAGAGTCATTCCCTGAGAAATGTAAAGCTTAAACCTCTTTACTAAATAGTCAACTAAATATGCTCCAAATACCTACTCTGCATGTGGTGCCACTGATATCCATGTATCCCCAGGGGATCTCTGAAGGAGGGAAGAATCTCGGGGTATACTCTCAATATGGTAGTGGACAGATGTATGTGGTAGGGTCACCATCCTGGCTCAGTTCTATTGTAGGGATTGATACACAGTAGCTCTACAAACAGCTCAGGATTATGGGGCTCAGCACCATAAACTTTTTACCTTGGCCCATAAAACCAAGCCTAAATAAACTTTGGTAAAGGAGATTCATGCATGAAATATTTTAAAACTATTTTTTAAACAAAATGTAACATTCTAAGACTGAATTTTCATTTAATAGGTTTGTCTAAAATGGGTGTATCTCTATGATGCATTGGTATTATCCTCAGATTAACCATTGATATAATTTATAACATTCAATTATTTTTTTCTTTTTGGTACCAGGGATAGAACTTAGGACCTTGTGTTTGGAAGGCAGGCAGCGGGACCACTGAGCTAAATCCCCTGTCTTATAACATTCAATTTTTAATATTTTTTCATTTTCACTGTTGGGTGCAGAACCAGACTCTTGTGGAAACTAGACAAACTCTCTACCACCAAGTACACTTCCAGCCCTACGTTCAAGTTTTAAAAAATGTATTATTCTAGGGTCCGAGGATTAGCTCAGCAGTTCTGCCACCTGCCTTGAGCGCAAGGTCAAGAGTTCGATCCCTGGTACCAAAATAAAAAAGTATTCTAATCCTAGAATTGTACTTTATCTTTTTAATATTTGCTGTTATTACTGCCTAAAAGGTTAAAATGGAAAGTCTTCTAGGAAATTTAACATGAAATTATAAAATATACACTATGAAATTCATTAGGATGAATTCAGAGACCAGTTATTTAAACAGTACCAAAACTTTTTTTGAGACAGGGTCTCATTAATTGCAACCTTGAACTTGCAATTCTGTCTTGGCCTCCTAGGTGCTGAAAGTACAGGCATGTGCTACCACACTGTCAAGAGTACCTAAAACTTTTTAAATGGAAACAAAAAAGTTTCTGAGGGAAATTATTTTGATAAAGATGTGGAAGTGTCATTTGTATTGGTTTAAAAATATCTGAGCTGTAAATGCTGGTCCATGCCTGTCATTATAGCACTTGGGTGGCTGAGGCAAAAGGACTGTAAGTTCCAGGCCAGTGTGGACCACATGGCAAGAACCTGTCCCCAAAAACTAAAACCAAAACCCTCCTACTGTTGATTTTCACCATATATAAATCACAAGGTCTTCTAAAAACTAGTTATGAAAATACAGTGACAGAGTAGAACACTACTCTACAAAATTATTCCATCAAGTGGAAAAGTTAACATTCAAATTAAGGAATCATGTGTGACAAGGGCAGAATTTCCTCCTTTTGCACTTGTTGGAGCCAAATATTTCTCAGATCCAGTCAGATTCCAGGTCAGAGCTCACCATTATTCTCTGAGATCTGCTAAGGCTCAAAAGAAACACCTCAGCAAACTTTCCTTCCATGCAGCACACAGCTGTAGCCAGCTTTTAAAAAAACCTTAACAATGTAGCAACCAAACAAAAAATCTGTAACAACTAAAATCTGTAAAACTTTCCTGGAAGACAGCCACCTTTTTTGAAAGGTAGTTTCCAAAAAACTATCCCCTCAAATGGTATGACATAGCTTAAGGAAAAATACAAATCAGACTTACCCTAAAGAAATAATTAAGGGAAAAGACATTGAGATACCCCTTGTTCTCAATATCAAGCAGTTTGAAGATATATTGCAAAGCTGCAGGTTCCTTCCTGTTTTCTAGTGCAAGGACAAAGTCCAAGTAGGTCTTGTAGTCCTACAGAAAAGAAAATGATGTTCAATAAAGACCTTAACTGAAAATAACTTTTCACGTGAGTACCTGATGATCTGAAGTAATTTTGCAATCAAGGATGGCAAATTGTTTTAATATGAAATGAGAAATCCATATGTACATTTAATGTTGGTTTCTAGAAATTCTAATTAGTCAATCTGCAAAGGAGAATTTTGGGGATATAGCTCATTTTCTTAAGAGATCTGCTATGTTAAAGAACTTCTGGGCTGAGGATTTAGCTCGGGGCGCTATGCCTGCCTTGTAAATCCAGGGTCCTGAGTTTGATCCCCAATACCAGAAAAAAAACCCAACTTTCTTCATTGTACTTTTGAAATACATAAGATAGTGAGTAAACTATTGTACAATACCTTTAAATTTATATTTTCATTTCAGTGTGGTTATTTTGAAAAAGAATCTTTTATCTGGAATAGAATAGTATTTAAATTGTATTTTGTAATATAGCCAATCCTCCATATCTATGGGTTCCACATCATTCAACTGTGGATTGAAAATACACAAGGAGGGCCGGGGATTTAGATCAATGGCACTATGCCTGCCTTGCAAGCACAAGGTCCTGAGTTCGATCCCTGGTACCAAAAAAAACCCCCCAAAACACAAGGATCCTTTAATTCCAGGTGATCCTCCTGCCTCTGCCTCCTGAGTGCTGGGATTACAGCTGTGCACAACCACACCTGGTACACATTTGGTTTTGGTGCTGGAGACAGAACCTTGGCCCCACACATACTAAGCAGGTGCTTTACCACTGAGCTGCACCCCAACCCTGCATCGGCCAGTTCTTAAGCCAAGAAATGTACGGTCCTAGGGGGAAGAAGGGATGTGGAAGACAAATAGAACAGCAACAAAAACTGTTACTTTCTGTGATCTTATGAGAGGCCTCAGATCTCTTTAGCATCCTTTACTAACACCTTACACCACTGGATCTCATTACCCCCTGTATTTGCCTTTTTCTTTTTTTGGTACCGGGGATCAAACTTGGGACCTTCCGCTTTCAAGGCAGGCGGCAGAACCACTGAGCTAAATCCCCGGCCCTGAATTTGCCTTTTTACAGCTTATTTTGTAACACCTCCATAATTATCCTTAAAAGCCATAGCTCGATTAAAAAAAAAAAAAAAAAGAAAAATATATGGGGAAAAATTGCATCTGTACTGAACAGGGATGGAGTGTTTTTCTTGTCATTACTCCTTAACCAACACAGTGTAACTACACAGCACTTACACTGTGTTATATTAGGCAGTCTCAGGAATCTAGAGATTTAGTAAAGTACACCAGAAGGAACTGCTGGTTTTATGCAGATACAGCATATATAAGGGACTTGAGAACACCTCCAGATTTTGGTGTTGCTTCGGGTCCTGGAACCTTTCTGTAAGTTTTTAAAAATCAGACGATTTTCAGTAAGAAAATTCTCTTCTCATAAAAAAAGAAGAAAGCTAGACATAAAATGAGAGATTTTCACTTAGAAAAACTTAGGAAAAGAGTTTGTAGGCAAAGATTAAGAATGCCTCAAAAAAAAAGAATGCCTCCCTGCCTGAACTGCAGCATAAAGAGTTAAGTGCAGCTTCAGCCTGGTCTAGCTCCACCCACAGCTGTGGCCTCTGAATTTTTTATTCACCAGAAGCCATCAGGATGCTACAAGCTCCTCATTGTCTAAAGTTAACAGCTGTGGGAGTCACAAAGTGGAGTTTCTATCCCTTTCCCTCCTCTTTGCCTTTGCCTTTGGCCAACAATGATATTATTCAGCACACTGCTATTGAAGCTAAATGATAAAATATAAAACCCCATTCTTGCCTGACTGTATGACTATTTCTTAGGCATCACTGGTTTGGAAAATTCATCATGTCATTTACTTGTTTTATTTATTCACTTATTTTGTTTTTTTGAGATAGGGTCTCACTATGTAGCCCAGGCTGGCCTTGAACTCGCAGCAAACCTCTTGCCTGAGTCTCCCAACCGTTGGGATTACAGGTATGTCCCACCATGTCTTTTTTAACAGCAAAAATGGTAATTTCAAAACTTATTTAAATTTAAGTATTTTGAGAACATAAAGGAAACAGTATCTACTTGCATACCCCCAACTATATAAATCTAAGCTATAAATGATTTCTAAAAGTACATTATCAGATTCCCAAGGGTTTTTTGTTGGGTTTTTTTGCTTTTTAGGACAGGGTCTCATTATGTAGTTCAGGCTGGCCTTAAACTCACTATGTAGCCCAGGATGGTCTCGAACTCACAGCAATCCTCTTGCCTCAGCCTCCTAAGTGCTGGGATTATAGGTGTGCACCACCACACCTGGTATATTCCTCCCAAGTATTTTGAGAAGCAAACAGACAATTGCAAGTTAGTTATCCTCAGCTACTAGTATAGACAGAGTAATTCAACCTGGTTCTGAGATTTAAATCATTTCAATATGGTACTCTGTCAGACTTCGTAATTTTTATCATATGCAAATAGCCAACAGAACTTACTAATTTTTCAGATTTTTCTACTAGTTCACATCCTATACACTAGGTACACTGACAGTGATATAAACATTAAAATTTTCTGTTTGCTCTGAGCTCATAACAGTGTTTTTAACTGAATTTAATATGAAGTGATTTA
Source organism: Heterocephalus glaber (assembly GCF_000247695.1). The sequence goes on along the minus strand of NW_004624838.1, from coordinate 1,647,865 downwards.
ACTGGTTCATACTTTTTTAACATACTGTGGCACACTGAAAATAATGCTGAATTACATCAAAAAGGGTATGTGGGGCCCAGGGATTTAGCTCAGTTGTTCCTCCGCCTGCTTTGCAAGTGCAAGGTCCCCAGTTTGATCCCCGGTACCAAAAAAAACAAAAGGGTATGTGGAAACAGTAGGATCCTGAATTTTAAAACTTTTCAGCAGGGTTAAACAAATACCATTTCTCCATCATAAGTGAGACACTCCTGGAAAACACGGTCTAAGAAGACATTGGTCATAGTTGCTGTTCCGTAGCGGGAGAGCTCTTCTTTACTGAGCATGCCATTGTGATCTTTATCAAGATTCAAATACTGGCCTTGGGAAGAAAGTAAAAAGACAGTTATGACCAAAACATTTTAAATTAAGAGACAAAAGATTGGACATTAATAAAGTATTCTTTTTATTCTTTAGTATTTTGAAGTGGCTTATTTATAGTAACATCACCTATCCTTGAAATCTTTTTTTTTTTTTTTTGGTACTGGGGATCGAACTCAGGTCTTTGTGCTTGCGTAGGAGGCGGCAAAACCACTGAGCTAAATCCCGGGCTATCCTTGAAATCTTGATTATAACAACCATTAAGCTAGAACCAAAGGAAGTCCATCTTGAAGGCTGTGGCCTTTGGGCTATTTAATTTACATTTCTGTTTTCGGTTTGCAAACTTTTTGGAACATCTAGGTAGAAGAAAAGAGGCCAACAAAAAGCACTGAAATGCCATTAACTTGAAACTAAGAGATCATGGATCCCAAAATGAGTCACAAAACCACCAACAGGATAAAAGCAGCAGACTAATGAAACTCAGTAAAAGGCAAATAAATCCCTAGAACACCTCCGTTATCCCAAGAACAGCCTTTTATCACAAAGCAAGACCACAGGTTCATAAATGTTCATAAATGATGCTACAGTCAACAAGAAAAGATCAAATTACATTTGTCTGTTCTACTGAAAAGAAAGTGTAGTAACTAAAAGTTCAAATGTTAGTATTGAAATAAGTAAATTTAGGGCTGGGGATTTAGCTCAGTTGTTCTGCCGCCTGCCTCACAAGCGCAAGGACCCGAGTTTGATCCCCAAGTACTAAAAAAAAAAAGAGTTTGAAATAAGTAAATTTAAGTGATCTAGAATACTAGATCTTGAAGCCATAGAATTTTTTTGGTAGCGCTGGAGATTAAACCCAAGACCTTCACTGAGCTACATCACCAGCCTGAGAATACTTTGGTCTTAAGGTAAAATAGCCTCATATAAAATTATCCTCTGACTTGCACACGGTGGTGCATGGCTGTCATCCCAGCACTTTGGGAAGCTGAGGCAAGAGGATCACAAGTTTGAGTCTCCTGAGATAGTGAGACTCTATCTCAAACAATTAAAAAAAAAAGAGCTGGGGAATGTACCTCAGTGTGAAGGCCCTGGATTCAATCCCCAGTACCTCCCACCAAACAAATACCACCACCAACAAAACTGACCTCTGGATACCAATTAACTGAAGAATGGATAATTCAATTTTAACAGTATCATGGTAACATACCATAAACTCTTAAGGCAGAAGGAGCAGAAAACCAATTTGTCTCTTGACTCTCCTTGGACAATTCTTCATCTCTTAGCTAAAGGAACACAGACATAATTAGAAGGCAGCAACTATCACGTGATATAATTAAGTAGCTTAAAGACATATTTACCTCCAATAAATCATCCAGGAAACTGCATGCTAAAATATCTTGAATTTTTATCTTCCCTTTGAAAAAGTAAACACAATTACTTCATTTCTTTTTAAGAACAACTTAATCTTTAAAGGTGTTATTTTACAAAATCACACAGCTAATATTTTAAACCTTCTAGCTCTCATGCCCTAAAGTTCTTATTACATATTGTTATGAAGAATCAACATTTAAGCTAAAGCAGGAGGATCACATGTTTGAGCCTAGCCTGGGCAACTTAGCAAGACCATCTTCCAAAATAAAAAAGAGGCTGGGAACATAGCTCAGTGTGAAAGACCTTGGTTCAATCTCCAATACCAAGAAAGAAAGAAAAAAACAAAAAAAGGAACACTTAAATTAGAGCTTTACTTGTACAAGTGTATCTACTTTTTATACTCCCAACCATACAGACCTAAGTGGTAAATTCTTTCTAAAATCACACTATCAGATTCCCATAAAAGTTGTGAATTACTTGTGAATAGAGATATAACACTGCTAGTTAAAAAAAAACAACCCCAAAACCAAGGGGACTATTCTCTATTTTTCTTTGGCAGGTTCTGGAATAGGTAGCATAAGTGTGATTAAGAGCAGATGGAGGGCTGGGGATTTAGCTCAGTGGTTTCGCTGCCTGCCTTGCAAGCCCAAGGACCGGTGTTCGATCCCCGGTAACAACAACAAAAAAGAGCAGATGGAAGTTTGATTGCTGCTTCTACATATGTTATCTAGCTAAGTCTCGGAGGCCTTATCCATAAAATGTGGATAATAGTAGCTTCTTTATCGGGCTTTAAGAAAATGAAAGAATCTGTGTAAAATTCTTAGCATAGTGCCTTATACATAATAAGCAGTCAAAACAGCTGTTATTATTTTGTAAAATTTCAAAAAGAAAAAATGTGTATGTGCCTACAGCTAAGGAAGCTTTAAAAAGATTATCCAGGTGTTGTCACACATGCCTGTAATCATAGCACTTGCGAGGATCAGGCAGGCCAGCCTGGGCTACATAGTGAGTTCAAGGTCAACCTAAACTACACTGTCTCAAAAAAAATAAATGGATAAATAGAAAACCATCACCTACAGCTGGATTTTTCAAGGAAAGAAAGAGAATCAAAGATTCTGATTTGAGTCTTCTCTGTCCAAGTTACATGTATTTAAGTCTGGGCAGGTTAAAACTGTTGACAAAGGATACTGTTAGTGAGGCTAGGGTCAAGAGTTAATGGGAGGGCCAGGGATTTAGCTCAGTGGTTCTGCCGTCTGCCTTGAAAGAGCAAGGTCTCGAGTTCCATCCCCGGTACCAAAAAAAAAAAAGTTAACAGGAGAAAGAAAAATGTCACTGCTAAATGGCTCTCAGATCTTTAAGTACATAGTTTCATCAAAAAGAAAATGATTCTCCAATATGCCACACATCAAAGACAGCTAATTACATTAGAGTAGCTGATTTCTTAGAACTGGAAGGAGCAATACTGATTACTCAGTTTGTATTTCTTCAGTTTTAGGGATGAAGAAAACTACAGGAAGTTAAGTGACATTCCCACTATCACACAGATACAGTCCATGCAAGTAAATCATGAAATATCTTTATATAAACCTAAACCCTGGTTTTTTTTGTATTTTTCTACTCTGAGATTTGCCAGATTATTCATGACAATGACATAATAGGAAAATAAGTGACATTTTAAGACTTCACTAGTTACTGAGGTTTAGATATAATAATACCTCATAACATCTAAGGTTCTTTGAGACAGGGCCTTGCTTTAGTTCAGGCTGGCCCTGAACTCACTATGTAACCCAGGCTAGCCTCGAAATCGTGGCGATTCTCCTCCCTCAGCTTCCACAGTGCTGAGATTACAGGTGTACTCCACCATGCCCGGCAACATCTAAGTTAAATAAGATTATCTTTTACCTGTTCTTAGAGGGTCCAAAAAGAAGAAGAACTTCCTAACTGCTGTACAAACATAAAAGGAGTAAAAGGATTTTTCCAGCCCATCTAATTGTGGCAAAGTAGGGATAAGTTCCAATATGTAGTTTTCCAAATCCTGAAAACAAAACAAAATTTGAAATGTTAAATGTCTGATCTTGCTTCTTCATTAGACACTATAATATATAATTTCAGTCCTAAAAATTCAGATTAATACTATATTGATAATTAAATTTCATGACGATGTCAGTGGTGAAACTTTTATATTAAATTTTGTTTCTAATTTGCTATTTAAATTTTAACATTTTAACATAAGTAATATATTCTACATAGTTCTAAATTCAAAAGGAACAAAAAGATACTCATTAAAAAATCTCCTCTAGGGCCGGGGATTTGGCTCAGTGGTTTCGGCGCCTGCCTCACAAGTGCAAGGTCCTGAGTTTGATCCCCAGTACCAAAAAAAAAAAAAATTAGAAGATGCAGACACAACTCCAGGGATTTAGCTCAGTGGCAGCACGCCTGCCA
>NW_004624838.1:1624678-1640776 GCF_000247695.1 Heterocephalus glaber | reverse complement strand
TCTCCTCTCATCTATTTTCTTTCCCCAGAGGTAACCTATTTTATCGACTTTTTTGTTTCAAGAGATGGGGTCTTGCTGTGTTGCTCTTGCTGGCCTTCAATGCAGGTAAAGAGAACCTCCTCCCTCAGCCTCCTGAGTAGTTGGGAGTACACATGCGCACCACCTAACCTAACTTAGATATTATCAGTTTCTGACATGGCTTTCCAGAGATACCTGATCCAAATACAAGCCAATACATATCCATGTGTATTTCTCTTTTTGCACAGGATGAAGCAGTATGCCATGAAAACTGCTTTTGTCATTTAACAATATACTTATAGTCATTTAATACTGGCTGTCAAAATGCTACAGTTTTAAACAACTGTTACTTCACTGGATAAATGTACCTTAATTTACTCAACTAGGTCTCTTCTGATGGATGCTTAAATTGTTTATCTTTAATTTATTTATTTAGTTTTTAGCACTGGGGATTTAACTCAAGGCTTTCATGCTAAACTACATGCCCTGCCCTTTTGAGACCAGGCCTTCCTAAGTCACTGAGTTGCTCACTGGCCTTGAACTTGCAATCCTCTTGCCTCAGCTTCCCAGGGTGGTAGGTTATAGAGGTATCACATGTGCCTAGCATAAAGCTGGGCTTTTGATGATTCCTGAGATAAAGCAAGTATCACCCAAAAATCAGTGGATAGAAAATGAGGATTACTGTGTCCAATCTAATTCCCTGGGTTAAGTACTTGTGCAGCACCCCATCGTACACACATCCCATTAGTAACTGTTATTTAAGAATGAAGCAGGGCCAGGGATTTAGCTCAGTGGTTTCACCACCTGCCTCAAAAGCGCAAGGTCTCGAGTTCAATCCTCAGTACCAAAAAAACAGGAACTCTCTTTTCAACCTCAATCCTGGTTCTCACCTAGTTTTCCTTTATTTTGGCAGTTATTTAAGACTCATGTGGTTCCTACCATTCTTTCACCATTCCTTACCTCCAGCTTTTAATCTATTTCTAGCTTTCTCTACAGTCATCAGTCACCCTGGTCAGGACCTCTATCATCTCATTTGGGATGTCTAATATTCCAGCTTCTAGTCTACACTCAACCCCTCCACACAGCATCCAGGGTGATCTTTAAAAATGTAAAAATGTAAATTGTGTCCTGACAGACTCAGCTTAGACATTTCAATGGCTTCCTTAACAGCCTTCAAATAAAACTCAGCTTCTTACCACAGCTTAAAAGGCCCTACACGTGGCCTACTTCTGACTTACCTCTTGTCACTTTAGCTCTCGATCATGTGCTCTAGCATCCTAGATTCTTTGTTTGTAGGAAGGGGAAGTAAAAAGAATTGAGATGCATTATGTACATGTACCATTCCCCATGATGAATGTAATCATTATGTACTGCAAGCACATACTAATACAAATTTTTTTTAAAAGATCAGATTTTATTTTGTCTTGAGGACACTATATTTGCTATACTTCCTTCTATATTACATCTTCATTAAGCTGGCTTTTTTCTCATTCTTTTTTTGGTACCAGGGATCGAACTCGTGTCCTTGTGCTTGCGAGGCAGGCAGCAGAACCACTGAGCTATATCCCCGGCCCCCACAGATGTTTTTAAGACAGTAATTTTTAATTTTCTTAGTGAAAGAAAATGGTTTTCTCAAGGGAAGGTATTTCTCCAAATATTGACACTTTGCTTTTTGAAAGTAGTCATTGTATTTTATCAATTTTTTAAAAAAGTGACTTGGAAACTAACAATTATAATTTGAGTCATGTATGTAAAACTTTCATTTATACTTATTAAGTATCTAGTAAACAGTTTGTGTCAGGAACTATTCTCAGCCTTACTCTGTGGAGCTTTTTTCTTGGCAGAGTGGGTTAACAGACACTAAATTGTAAATAAATTTTTTTTTTTGGTACCGGGGATCAAACTCGGGACCTTGTGCTTTCGAGGCAGGGGGCAGCACCACTGAGCTAAATCCTTCAGTGGTGGTTCAGTGGTAAAGTGCTTTCCTTGAATGTGTGAGGCCCTGGGTTGCAACCCCAGTAATGCTAAATAAATAAGTAAAACTATGAGCTTGATATAATCCCAGTCTGAATCCCAGTACTCAAGGAGGCCAAGGCAGGAGGATCACAAGTTTGAGACCAGCCATGCAACTTAGATCCAGTCTCCAAATAAAATTTTAAAAGGGCTGGTGATGTAGCTCAGTGGAAGAGTACTTGGTAAGTGCAAAGTCCTCTGTTCATTCTCTAGCACTGAAGAAACCAACCAACCAACCAAAATCCTCCACACTATTCCAATACCTGACCTATGAGTAATTATCAGCGGGTGGTTAATCACATCTTCCCTGTGAGCTTTTTATTGTCAAGGTGGTCTAAACCTTAAAGAACAAGAATTATACTGAAAGGTTTAATGTAATGTTCAGAATATGCTAACAGTCTATCTGCAGAAATCTGGACAAAGCAAACTACAAGAAAATTACAACAAGAACCATAATGAACTGTAATGAATTGACATTTAAGTCTGTAATTTAAATAATTTAAATTTTTAAATAATTTAAATAATTGCTTAACCTAGTTCATATTTATACTCAACTCCCTTCCCCTTTCCCCCACAACCTCAAAAATGATTCCACATTCGGGAAAAATGCCTGAGATGAAAAGAAGCATGTCTACATAGATACCCACACTTATCAGAAGCATAATCATTTAGATCATGAGACTGTAATTCTGTTGATTAACTTGGCCTTATCTACATTAGTACCTAATATGAAATAAATATTCCCTTATAATTCCCTTATAAATAAAGATTGCCTTATAACTTATATATTCCCTTATAATTCCCTTATTGACCTTACATCCCTAAATCTGTAGGTGGAAAAAGAGTTACATTAATTTCTCTTACAGTTCCTAAAAAAGGGAAAGTCCCAGTCCTTAAAACAACCACACATTCATACCACTCAAAAACAACTAGGGGCCGGGGATTTAGCTCAGTGGTTTTGCTGCCTGCTGCGCAAGCGCAAGGACCCGAGTTCGATCCCCAGTACCAAAAAAACCCCCCAAAAAACCAACTAAAGGTTTTCACTGTTTCTTCAATGATTTTTAAGCTTGTTAAAACACTACCTTCTTTTCATTTTCCCTTTTAAAAGGCCTTTTTAAAAAAGTCTGAAGGAATTTATACAGCCAACATATATTAAATTTTTTTAGTAACAAGTTTGTCAAAGTAAAACAAAATAGCACAGTAGCACATGCCTATAATCCCAGCTACTAATGAGGATGAGGCAGGAGGAACACAAGTTTGAGGCCAGCTTGAGCAACTTAGCAAGACTCTGTCTCAAAATAAAAACGGATCTGAAGTTTAAGCTCAGTGGCAGAGTACCTCTGGGTTTAATCCCTAGTATCACAAACACAAAGAAGACAAAAAAAGAAGAAAAAAATAAAAACAGAGGCTCAAAATAAAGAATCACCTGTAATCACAACACCTAAGATAACTACTGTTAACATTTCGGTGTGTATAACCATTATCAAAAATAGATTAATACGTACAGATTCCCGAAGGTATCCTTGTCCAGCAACATCATATAAACTGAGTCCTATTCTTGTTTGATGAAGCCAAACTGATAATGAAAATGAAATGTAATTCTTAAGATTTATCAAGTACATGTTTATAAAAAAGAGAGGTAAAAAGCTAATTAGAAGTACAAACCAATCTAGTAACTCTATAAAACTTTTTGTCACACACACATTAAATAATCATTAACCCCCAAACTGTCTACAGCAAAACACCACCATAAAATGGTGTATTTCAACAGTTCTACTATGATTAAAGTTACAGTAACACTGATGCCCTTGAGGACATTGTTCTTTACCCATTATAAGTACAGCGATCATAGTGTTAGGTCTTCAGTGGAGCTGGTTTTATTCACTTATTTTATTTTTTTTTTTGAGCTGGTTTTATTCTACTGAGGTTAATTACTGCAGCCAACTACATCAGCTAAAGATGGTACACAGCAGTATTTTGCAGATCATTATGGTACTTAGAGGAATCCTAACAACTCTTATTTACAGGCTCCTTGAAACTGATGACACAGTTTTGAGTTTGAAACGATCCTTTTTTTTTTTTTGGTACCGGGGATTGAACTCAGGACCTTGCACTTATGAGGCAGGCGCCGGAACTACTGAGGTAAATCCCTCGCCCTTGAAACTATCCTTTTAAGCAACTCAAACTATAATATATTAGTGAAATAAAATTACCACTATATTAAAATTATTTCAAATCACCATATATTAAAACTCTTGGTTCAGCTGGGCATGATGGCACAAGCATATAATTTCTTCATGGGGCTGAGACAGGAGGATTCCAAGTTCAAGGCCAGCCTGGGAAAATTAGCAAGACCCTGTCCCCTCTTCTTTCCCGCCAAAAAAGAAAAAGTCCCAAGGCCCCAGGTTCAATCATCAGTACAAACAAACAAACAAACAAACACTCTACCAGCTTCTGCTTTCTCGCCTGCTAGTATCTTTAGGATACATGAGACTGTTTTTTGGATTATGATAATGAAGCCAAATTTAAGGCAGAAAAATCACAGCTTTGGTAAGCTCCTTTATAGAATCTTTTTTTTTTTTTTTTGGTACCGGGGATCGAACTTGGGTCTTTGCACTTGCATAGCAGGCGGTGAAACCACTGAGCTAAATCTCCGGCCCCCTTTGTAGAATCTTAATAACAACATAACAATAAAATATCTAAATCAAAACACAAGAAATTTATTCAAACTTAAATATGAGAGTAGAAGAAACACTATTAAAATTAAAACACAGACCAAAAATCTACTTGATTCCTAGACAGGAGTTCAAGTATAATAAAAATAAATCACCTTTTCGCATGACATAGTTAAAGAACTGCATGATGGAAATTCTTCCATATGAGTCTGTATGAAGGAGTTTAGCAAAGACTTTTGCAGTGAAAAACTGCCTAGAAAAGGAAATAAAGAAAATAATCTGCCAACATAATATAAAAATGAATTAGCAAACAGCATAATTCATACAACTGAAAATGAAAGTGAAAAAATTAAGAGAACTACAGATTAGTAGTTCAAAAAATTAAAATATTAAGTCATAACATCTTTACATTCATCTTGTTACATTCCCAACTTAAGTGAAGGCCTAAAGTGTCATATTATTTCTTTTAATAATTTCATACAAATATAATTATTTGACTAATTTTATCAGATTTCATTAATTGTCACATCAGTATCTTCAATTTTCATTAATATTTGAGGCATTTAAATTGCTTAACATAACATACTGCTTTGTTAATTGTACTATTCTTACTTGCACTTTGGTCCAGCCTTTTCACCAACCTTCAGGAAATTTTCATAATTGATCATTGCTTCCTCGCCAATCATAGGTGGTGTCTGGTGTTTGTCCAACAAAAACCATAAGTTCTTACAAAAATTATAGAAATAAAGATAAGTTTAAAAATTTAAAAACAAAGCTAAATGCATCATTTCCATTAAAATGAGTTTGATAAACTGTGAAGGTGAATCTCATGCTCTACTATCCTTTTGAACCCTTAAGAACAGCTTAGTAGGGTGAGTGTCTACTAAGTTGTTTTTTTTTTTCCAGTACCAGGGATTGAACTCAGGACCTTGTGTGCTTGCAAGGCAGGTACGGCACCACTGAGCGAAATCCCGGGCCCCTATGCCTACTAAGTTTGAACTTTTCAAACATATCATCTCTTGAATCCCATACCTACATAATGCAGGTAGTTATCCCCTCTTTACAGATGAAAAGTAGAGCACAGAGATGTTGTATCCATTGCCTAATGTGCCTAAATTGAAAACTGCAACCTGACTGTATAGCAGTGGTTTTCAACCTGGGCTGCAAGTTAGAAGCTTCTAGGAACTTAACAAAAACAAACCTGACACCACCATGGGTGGTGGCCTGGGAGAGCTCAGCAGCTGACTCTGGTGGGCACCAATGCTGCAGAGCCCCTGCAGTACCAGTGTGTGGGCCTATCAGGCAACATGAGATCCAGTGTGATTAAGTAGTACAAGTAACAAATGGTTAACATCTAACCTGTTCTTACCTGTAACTCTTCATTATCTAAGAGTTCTCTGCTTTTCCTTTGTAGAAAGACAGCTCTGGATTCCTCTCTTAATTTCTGTAGTAAGACTTCATCTTCAGCTGGCAGCTAAAAACACAATGTAAATTTCTACATGTAAATTTGAGATTATTGAATCATATTATGTGACCTCATGAAATAACAGCATGGTACTTCCTAAATTTATTTCTTGTTTCTCATCTTAATTTTATCATTCACTTAACAAAAAGTTCATAAAGAAGTCAGTGAACAGCAACGCCAAATCTCTGTTCTGAAAAAGCTAATAGTCTAGTCCACTTAGTTTCCCTTGTGATTTTAGATTATACATTACATCAGGAGTAGCGTGACAGTCAGACAGGCATGGTGGGATACACCTGTAATCCTGGCACTGTGGGAGCCTAAGACCAGAGGATGGCAAGTTCAAGCCTGGCCTGGGCAACCTGGTGAGACCCTGTCTCAGAAAAGGCTGGGATGCAGCTCATTGTGAAGGCTCTGGGTTCAATCCCTAAGAATGCTGTTACTCACAGTATTTACTACTTTTAATGTCATAATTAATTGAATTTTTAAAAATAACATGTTCAGGAGACATTCATCTAAGACTCCAAAGTTAACTTTTTTCCAGTGGTTACATTTTACATGACATTAAATAGGTCTCATTCTTTTAGTAAACTTTATCTTCCATTGTAAATAGCTTTAAGGTCTTACTGTCTATACTGCCCTTCAAAGGCTTCTTACAGTTTTATCACGAGGAAATATACAATTGAAATTTTCATATTTTCTATTTTTGATCTATTTTTCGGTTTAGTCTTGAACGAAATCATTACTCCTAACAAAGTGCTGTACATCCCAACATAACTTGAGAGAATACTCACTACTAATATAATAAAAATTAGAAAAGCTCATAGTTCAAAGAAGGGACAAATAACAACTTTGTTTTCATATACCAATTTATACCAAAACTCAAAATTTTACTAGATGCAAATATTTTATGATAGTAATAAGATCAACTAAAGTGTGATAAATATACAAAATTTAAAGCATAAACTTTTTTTTTTTTTTTTTTTTTTTGGTACCGGAGATTGAACTTGGGACCTTGTGCTTGCGAGGCAGGCGGCAGAACCACTGAGCTAAATCCCTGGCCCCCTAAACTTCTATTTTTAAAAATTAAAATTAATCCCAGTTTTAAAATTATATTTTACTTACAGACTTTGAGAGACATCTTCTTAGATATCACTTACCCTATAGTAAAACCGGGGAATCGTCTTATAGAATTCATTTGTGTTTTTTCCACCTCCTTTCCATTCTGAGTAGTATTTGGTAAATAAACCCATTTCTTCATCTTTTAATTCTTGTTCACTTTTTTTTTCTAGTAGCAAAACAAATAAAGGGAGAAAGGCCCTTTTAAAAATCAAGTAATGCGGGCCGGGGATTTAGCTCAGTGGTTCCAAGAGCCTGCCTCGCAAGCGCAAGGTCCCGAGTTCGATCCCCGGTACCAAAAAAAAAAAATCAAGTAATGCTTTTATGCAACTCATCCTATATACTAAATTCTAAATGGTTGAGGTACCAAAAAAGGCCATCAAAATTGTACACAATTCTTTTGAAAATATAGTCAGGAAGGGTTAACTGGGTTGAATGGTTTTCTTTTGGTACTGGGGATCAAACTCGGGTCCTTGTGCTTGTGCAGCAGGCGGGGAAACCACTGAGCTAAATCCCCAGCCGCAAGGGTTGAATGGTTTTTCTATTTTTAGTTTTTTGAGGACTCTCCATACTGAGTTTCATAGTGGTTGTACTAGTTTACGTTCTACATTCTCCCCAACCATACAGAAGGGTTCCTTTCTACCAAATAACAGCCAGCATTGTCTTTGTATTCCTGATGATAGCCATTCTGACTGGGGTGAGATGGAATCCCAGTATTAGGTTATTTGTTTCTGTAGTGGTAGAGATCGAACCCAGAGCCTTTTCACTGAAGTCTACCCTTAGCCCTTATTTTTAAATTTTGAGACAAAGTCTCACTAAGTTGCTAAGTGACTTGTGATCCTCCTGTCTCAGCCTCCAAAAGTGCTGGAATTTCAGATGTGTACCACATCTAGCTTCAACGTTGTTCTGATTTGCCTAATAAAGATGCTGAACATTTTTTCACGTATTTATTGGTTGTCTGTACCACTTATTTTGAGAAATGTCTACTCAGTTTACTAGCCCATTTTATTTTGTTTTTGGGGGGTTTTTTTGGTACTAGGGATCAAATTCAGGATCTTGCGCCTGCAAGGCAGGCATGGTGCCACTGAGCTAAATCCCCAGGCCCTATTAGCCCATTTTAAAAACTGGGTTGTCTCTTACTTTTTTTTTTTTTTTGGTACCAGGGATTGAACTCGGGCCCTTAGCTTGGCGAGGCAGGCGTTAGAACCACTGAGCTAAATCCCCAGCCCTCTTACTTTTTTTTGAGTCCTTTATATATATTAAAAATATATAGACAATAAAAATTTAAAAAATATATAGATATTAATCCTCTATCAGAAGAAGGAAACAATCTAGATGTCCATCCACAGATGAATGGGCAATATGGTGTGTGTGTGTGTGTGTGTGTGTGTGTGTGTGTATATATATATATATATAAAACAAAATATTATTCAGCCATAAAGAAGGATGAAATCCTGTCATTTGCAGAAAAAAGTACACAATTTGAGACCATCCTGTTAAGAGGAATAAGCTGGTCTCAGAAAGTTAAATATCACTCCTTATGTAAGAAACCTAAAATACAGGCAAATAAATGAAAAAAGTAAAGAAGAAATGATAGGAAACTAGAAGGTAGCTTTCTTGAATAGGGGGAAGGAAGTTAGGGAGAGGAGGGAGGAAATGGTAAAGCAGGCACTAAGGAGATTGAAAATACTCAAGATATGTTACACGCATGTGCCAAGTACCCAAAATAAACATCACTATTCTGTGCAATCATTTAAAAAAACTGTGCTTAGACAATGAACATATTAACTTTCTTGAAACACCAAGCACTATCAGCCACCGAAAGAGCTTCCTCTACTTCTTCATAGACACTGGGGCCAAAGGGGTGAGAAAAACAGCCCAACCCTTGACCCCATGGAGTTTCAGCCTCCTAATCACTGCTCCTCTACCTAAAGCAAAAAACCTCTCAACCTGAAGCTCAAAATTCAAGGGTCTACTACCCTCCAGTCTGCCTGCTGTTGGAACAAACTCTTGTTCAGTCACTCTTCCTTCCTTCCTTCCATGAATAAGGACGACGATCCCTGTGACTGAGGCTTTCCCTCTACTCCACTCTGTCAAACCACAAACTTCTGCAAGTCAAATGAAGACTGACAACTGGACACTGAATTTAACAATGCGGAAGCCACTAGTGATTCTCAACAAGCAGGAAGGGGAGATAAATATAGATTTAACCAACAACTCTTTTAGTAAGTTGTTGCTCAAGGGAAGCAAAAAATGAGGCATAACTAGAGACAAGGAAATTAAGTCATGAAAGTTTAAGATGGGAGAAATAGCAGCATGTTTATATGCGAACAGTAATGATTAAGAAAAAGTAATGATGCAGGAGAGAGGACAACAGTGAGGTTACACCCATGAGTAGGCAAAAAGGATCTAACACAAAGGATGGGATCCAGAATATTGATGAAGAAAACAGCCCTAGCCAGGTATGCTGGTGGTGCCTGTGAGATCTTGGGAGCCGAGGCAGAGGCAAGAGGATCTAAATTCAAGGCCAGCCCACCCAACTTATTGAGCCCTTATCTCAAAAGATAAAAAGGGTTTGGGCCAGGGATTTAGCTCAGTGCTGCTGTGCCTTCCCAGCAAGTGTAAGGTCTGAAGTTCGATTCCTGGTGCAAAAGGAAAAAAAAAGGCTGGCACTGGGGATGTAGCTCAGTGATAGAACATTACTGGGTTCAATCACCAGGACCAAAAATGAAAGAAAGAAAAAGTCTTCAACAGGAGTTATTACCTGTAAAACCCAATCAGTGGTGGCAAACCTATAACATAAATGCCAGTGGGCTGTTTGTATCATTAAAAGCTGTAAAAGTCTTGGTATCACTGACCTAGATGATTTACTTATATCATCTCTCCCCACACTAAAGTGTAAGTTCTATAAGGATAGGGATTTTTGTGTTTTGTTCACTGCTATAGCCTAGAACAGAACGTGGCATATAACATACATGTAATAAATATCCATTCCAGATTGGAGTAGGCTTTAAAACATATGGGAGGAGGGCCGGGGATTTAGCTCAGTGGTTCCAGTGCCTGCCTCGAAAGTACAAGGTCCCGAGTTCAATCCCCCCAAACCAAACAAAAAACCAAAACAACAACAACAAAAACATATGGGGAGGAGAATCCACAAGTACAGGTGGTCTTTGACAAGTATTCCCTTTTTTTGTTTTCTTTTTTGGTACTGGGGATCGAACTCTGGACCTTGCCCTTGTGAGGCAGGCGGTGGAACCACTGAGCTAAATCCCTGGCCCCCTTTTTCGTTTGTTTTTTCAGACAGGGTCTCACTGTGTAGCTCAGGCTGGCCTTGAACTGGCTATGTAGCACAGGCTGGTCTCAAAGTCATGGCAATTCTCCTGCCTCAGCCTCCCGAATGCTGGGATTACAGGTGTGTGCCACCATGCCCAGCCAGTATTTCTTTTTTTTTCCCCCTTTGGTGCTAAGGATACTGCTCTACCACTAACTACACCTTCAGTCACAGAAGTATTTCTATAAAGTGTGCAGAGAAACGTAGCAGAGGGTGGAAGTGGATATAGGATCAAATGACTATATTCTTAAAAGACAGAGAAAATGCCAACATGTTTTTTCAGTGCTGATGGAAATGTCCATAGAAAAGAAAAAGTTGATGATGTATAAGGGAGAGGATAAGGGTGGAGAGAAGTTATTGCCTGTAAGAAAGGGAGTGTGGAGCTGGGGGTTAGCTCAGTCGTGGAGCACTTGCACAGGCCTTGGGTCTGCAAGGACCTAGGTTGGATCCCCAGCAGCACTCCTCTTACCCCCACAAAGGAATGTGATCTAGTGCTGGAGTGGATAGACTTTCAAGTAAGTACATGTATTTTAGACAGCTAAGTAGAAAATTCTAGGCAGTCAGACAGGGGTAGGCCCTCGAGGGAGTCAGTGGACAGGATGAAAACACATTACAGCTATGTTAGAGGCATATCTGTTGAAGGCCAGGCCTCAAGATAAAGAAAATGACCAGGCCTAGATAATTTGAGGGATAAGCAATATACTATATTTGGTATCAACTGGTCCAATAAAGTCTAGAAAGAAAGACATCAGTCACCCAGGTGGGTGACCAAGACCTCCTGATTCATCTCTTCCTAAAAGGGTCCTTGTTCTTTACATGTACACTTGCTTCCCCCATAAAGCAGCTATACTAATTTTATTGATCATACTTTTGACCCAGGTTGTACCCACTTGTGATTTTTTGTACCCACCTCTAATTTTGCTCTATAGAATTTCCTTTGTGAAGTGAGGTCTGCTGCAACCCACTTTCAGGTTCCCTCCTGTCTCTCAGGAGCTCTCTCTCAATAAATGGTTCCTACTCTTAACCTCTATTATTCCTTAGCATTCAATCATTGATTTTGGGTAACAAGAACTTGGCGTATCTGACATCTACCAGGTTGGGGGTTACATTTATTCCCCCTATATCACATGGATGGTTCATTTTAACAGTAAGCAGAATGCACTTACAGCGGGGAAGTGATAGATACGGTAAAAGAACACATGTGAGGTTTTCCTTCACGTCTACTTTGTCAGTGAGATAACATTAAAGAAGAGTTCCTCATCTGAAGGTATGGAGTAAGTAGGACAGGTTTGGGAGATGAGAGGAGTTTAATGTAGAAGACAGGTCAGGGAAACACTGTAGACAGGACAAGGACATCCACTTTAGGTTAGCGGACATGGATTAAAGTGAGATAACTTACCATAGTCCTGCTTTACTCCAGACAATTTCAGCTGCCCTAAATAAAAGTATGGAATAGGAAAGATTTAAACAGGTTAATATGCCAAGTGTAAAGAAGAGAAAAGGACATGGAAAAATAGATTATGAAATCTAAAATGGATAAGGAGGGAAGTGAAAAGCGTGTCAGTACAAATGCGAAAGAAAAATGAATCAGAGGTCCTGGTGGGATGGACAAGTTTTCAGAGCCAGAGTTCTATTATTCCTCACAAGTCTAAAAGAAGACCATGGAAGTCAGTTTTTCGCTCTTGCTTATCATTTCCTGGGAAAGTCTGAGTCAAACCTCCAGACTCTATAAAGCACATTCTCTTCTTTCGCAGAAGAGGCTCTACCAAGCCAAAATTGGGCTCCCACTTCCTCTTCCTTCCCGCCCTCCCCTACCTCTAATTTAGGGCCGGGCTGTCCCAGCGGGCGGCTCCTTCCAAACTCACTGTTTGGATCTGTGTTGGGCGTCGCTAACCGCCGGCGAAGGACTTCTTTCCAGTCCATGGCTGACACCCCAGCGCCAGCGTCCCATTTGCTGTTTCTTAGCCACTCCACCTTCTTCCAGCCCCGACTCCGTCAGGCGCCGCCAGACTACGTCCGGGTTAGGAAGGCCACCCCGCTGCCATCTTGGACATGGGCGGAAGTCGCGGCTAAATTAAAAAAAACAAAACAAAAAAAACCAAACGGTTTCTGTAGCTTGTTCCTGAAGATACGGTGATCGCGCTGAAGGAAAGCAGATATGAAAGAAATGAAAAATGATCCTTCCTAAGCAGGCGTACCAACCTCACCAAGCCCGGAGACCAGGATAGGGAAGCCCCCGTTTTAGTTTCTTTATCGTGGGCCTTTGGCACGTGTGCACCACGTGATTCAGAACTCCATTAGCGTTTCCGGTTTGAGAGTCGCCTCTTCTTTACGATTCTTTTTTTCATTGATTTGGCGGCCTTCACGGTCCCCTGAACGTAACAGGTGCGCCCGCGGCTGTCCAGTGCTTCTGCCTGTAAAGGCTTGGCAACAGCCTTTTTCCCCTCCGCCGCCAGGCGAACTAGACCGCCGGTAATCATATAGCCCATCCCGCGAGCCGGGGCCCGCGTGGTGCATTGTGGGCGATGTAGTTTCCACCGCGTCTCCCGGTTCCTCGAGCGCGAGTGAGGTGGTGAGTAGATGGAGTGGACTTTGTCAGCTGTCTGTAAGCAGTCAAGTCGGTGCCCCTCCTGGACCTCGCTTCTTTACCTGAATAGTTGGCTCAGGTGACTCCCCACCTCCCCGACCCCTTTTTACCCCCATCAGGCGAGTTTTGCGGCCTGGGTAGAGTTCTAATTCTGGAAGAGGCCCCTAGACTTCGGCTTTGTTCGCTAGCGTTCTTGCCGGTGGGGCTGGGGGGGGGGGCGGGTAGCTCCTCAGAACGGGTTTAAGTTTATTCGTCTTCTAGTTCCTATGAGATCCGCCCATTTTATAGTTGTGATCTACCTGAGTCAAACTGAGCACGCCTTGTGCTTTTTCCTCAGGTCTTCCGGCTGGAATGTAACAGGCTCCAGAGGCTTCCCGCTCTGTTTCCAGGTTTAGGGCCGACGACTCATGTTGGAACCCCACCCCCCACCTCCATCGTTGTTTAATGAAGAGAACTCACCTGCCCTCGTTGCTGTTAAGTGGTGCTACAAAAGCAGAACCTTAAACTGTGTGTAAAGAAGAAACAGTCTCCTTTTAAATAATCACACTCTGCCTCCAACCTCCAGTCTTTTAATATTGCTGTAGAAGTAAGGGATTTTTTAACATCTCTGTCTGCTGCTGATATTGCATAATGAGCTTCTGTTTGTCTAGTATTCGAAGCTTTCCTAAGCTTTGGAAGAGCAAGCCATACCTTGGGCTAGGGCCAGAGCACTCTTACCTGTCTCTCTTTCTCACTGACTGTGGCATCTGGAACCAACAGAAGTGGTTCTCTCTTAAAACGATGTCGCCACAAAATACCAAAGCAATGAATATATTGGCTGCCAAGGCCAGATTTGTCAAAAAGGGAGATGAAGACAGTACTAAGCGAATTTCTTCTCATCCTCATCTTTTTGCTGCTGGAGCAGCTAGGAAGAGAGCAGAGATGACTGCTCACAGTGAAGATCACACCTTGTTACTTGAGAGGAAGAATATTCAACTGCCAACAAAACCACTGAATTCAGAGGAGTGGGATAAACTTGAGAAAGAGTATACAGGAAAGGGCAGTTTTGAAAAGTGGATCAGTGCACAGATGTCTCAACAAAACAGCTCTGTAGATGTGGTTAAATCTCTCTTGACATGGGTAGCAGCAAAAAACAGTGGTATTGTAAGCTATGATTTATTGGTCAAGTATTTGCATCTCTGTGTCTTCTATAAGCAGACATCAGAAGTTATTGATGTCTATGAAATCATGAAAGCCAGATACAAGAGTTTGGAATCTGGGGCTTACACTCTTCTCATCCGGGGATTAGTCCAGTCAGACAAATGGAGAGAGGCCTTGCAGCTATTAGAAGACATTAAAAAAGTCATGACTCCTTCAGTAAGGAACTACAACGACTGTATCCAGGGAGCTCTCCTTCATCAAGATGTGAATATAGCTTGGAATTTGTATCAGGAATTGCTAAGTCATAAACTTACTCCTATGTTGGAAACTTTAAAAGCTTTCTTTGATTTTGGAAAAGACATAAAGAATGATCACTATTCCAACAAGCTACTAGATATTCTTTTGTATTTAAGAAATAACCAACTGTATCCTGGGGAGTCATTTGCATACAGTATAAAAACATGGTTTGAGAGGTAATTTTGACTTTTGTATATGTTTATCTATTTTTAAAACTATGTCTAAAAGCTCTTTATGTTGCTGCAAATCATTTTACTCAGATTAAACCTTTTTCCTTCTCTAGGTAAGATTTGTTTCCCCTTTAAGACAACATCTTTTTCTGCTTAAAACAAGTAGCGTAGGGCTGGGGGTATAGCTTCATAGTTTGCCTAGCATGCTTGAGGTGCTGGTTTAATCCCCAGCAGTGTGGAAAAAAAAGTGGTAGCAGCATAGACAATTTGTGCTAATCTGTACCCTTCACATAAAAAGGAAATTACAGGCCCGGGGATTTAGCTTAGTGGTTCCACCACCTGCCTCGAAAGCACAAGGTCCCAAATTCAATCCCCAATACCAAAAAAAAAAAGGAAATTACGGAGCACTTTTTTTTTCATGGTACCAGGGACTGAACTGGGTCTTCCGACTTAGTTTTCGAGAAAAGAATACAGTGGTACCTTGGTTCATAACCTTAATTCTTTCGGTAATTCAGGTAGCAGGATTTGTTGGATTGTGTCGCAACTGGATTGTGGAACAAATTCTGCAACCAGAACCATGGAAAGAATTAAGTGATAACCGAGGTACCACTGCATAGCATTTGACTGGACCTGTCCTCAGGCCATCTTAATATTTTCAGAAGTTTCTCTGAAGTCTAGTAACTGGGATAATGTGTTCATACATCATGTTTACAGAGCTTTGAAGTAGTAATTATGTTTAATTAGCTTGACAAACTTACTGATTATCAATAGAGGAAGAGCTAGGGTGTGAAAATCTTTGATTTTATTCTGTTATCAAGAATACTGGTAAAAAAAAAAAAAAGAATGCTGGTTTTGGAGTGTACTTTAGAAAGGTAATTGCCAAAACAATGAGAAGAGGTGACTGGAAACAAAGACATCTGTTTGAATGCGATTAGGTTTGGATGAGAGGCAGTGAGGTCCTAAATTAAGAACTGGGGAAGGAGAAAAGGCCATAGAATCAACAGGAACTGACAGTAATATATGTAAGAGGAAAAGATAAATCGAGCAAATAAATCGACAGGTTTTTGAATGCCTCCAGTTAGGCTAGGCACAGTGTTTTGTGATATGAAATCTGTTATGATGGAGTTCTCAGCCTAATTAAGAATATAAGAATATAATTCTTTGCTGGGTGTGGTGGTGCACACACCTGTAGTCCCACCATTCAGGAGGATTGCTGTTTGAGGTCAATCTGGGCTACATAGTCCAATGCCAACCTGAACTACATAGTGAGACCCTGTCTCAAAAAA
>NW_004624838.1:1601711-1617560 GCF_000247695.1 Heterocephalus glaber | reverse complement strand
TTTGTAGAGTTATATTTTTCTTATAGATTTAAAAATACTTTAGAATAACAGCTCTTAGAATTTTTGGTCTCAAACTCTTTTATATTCTTAGAAATTATTGAAGACTCCAAAGTGCCTCTGTTTTTTAAACTTTTTTTTTTTTTTGGTACTGGGGATCAAACTCGGGTCCTTGCGCTTGCGTAGCAGGCGGCAGAAACCACTGAGCTAAATCCCCAGCCCAAAAGTGCTTCTTTTTCAAATGTGAGTTATATCTATTGATACTTTCTGGTTTAAAGAGGTAGTCTGAGAGCCTTTAAAATATGTATTGATTTCCCGCCCCCCTTGGGTTGTCTAACTTGAGACCTTTCTTTCTTTCTTTATAATAAATTTTGCTTTATTTTATCCCATTCCCCCCTCCCCTCCCTATGTACCAAAGCTTTGTTTGCATAGAATATGTATTGATTTAAAATAACATAAAAAGTCACTTATTAATAAATAATATGTTTTATGGAAAATAATTCTGTTAAAAAAATACAACCTGGGCGTGGTGATGTTATAATTGAATTCCAGCGCTTTGGGAGTCTGAGGCAGGAAGAGTGGAAGTTTGAGTCCAGCCTGGGTTGCACAGTGAGCTCAAGGCCAGCCTGAACTACATAGTGAAACTCTCAAAAAACAAACAAACAAAAAGGTATAAATAAAATAAAAAGAGTGGTGGGAGCTAGGAATGTAGCTCAGTGCCAAGGCCCTGGGTTCAATTCCTAGTACTGTCAAAACTAAACCAAATCAGATAAACACAAAGCAATATTAGTGAGAAGAGTGACATTACATTGTCTTATATTTTTGCAAGTCTCTTTTTTGCTTAGTAGAAGACAGCAAGGTTGTTTTAATTGTTCTTGCAGTAATAGAATTTATATTTGGAATTATCCAGCTGGACTTGGTTTAAATGATCCCAGTTTTGTTGGCAACCTCCAAAGCATCAGTCAGGAGCCAGGAGGACATAGACCTCCTTCTTGCCATAAGTCCCGATTATGATGTTGGTCTTGGTCACGTTAGTGTCAAGAGGCTCTTCACAGCTTGTTTGAGCTGGTGCTTGTTGGTCTTGATGTTTATAATGAACGACAGTGTGCTATGTTCTTCATGGACAACTCAGAGGTTGGGGGGAACATGATGGTGGCATAATGATCAAGCTTGAACTTCTAGAAGTACTCTTTGCAGATGTCTGTGCTGCCCTGGAGCTGAAGTGTCTTGCACTGCCAGAGTGATGTAGGTGATGTGAAGATCTTTTTCTTTTCTTTTCTCTATTCTTCCCCTCCCTCCTTCGTTCTTTTTCCTTTCCTTCGCTTCCCTCCCCTTCCTCAGCCCTCCTCTCCCCTCCCTTGACCCTAACCTCCCCTCCCAGCCATGGATGTATTTTGACACTTATTCTTGGCCTCCAAAACTTTTTCTTTGCCTGGAGTAGTGATGCACACCTGAAATCCCAGCTGCTTGGGAGGCTAAGGTAGGAGGATTGAAAGTTCAAGGCCAGCCTGGGTAACTTTATCAAGTCCCTGTCTCTAAATTAGAAAAAAAGGAGCTGCGATACAGTTTGGTGGCAGACTGCTTACCTAGCAAGAAGGCCCTAGGTTCAAGTCCCAGAACCACACCACACCACAACAAGCAATAACAACAACAACAACAGCAGAAAAAAACACCAGCTATGAATTTGACTATGGAAGGAACAAGGTTCTACTTTGCATTCAGTGCCATCTTGGTGAGAAGAGTCAAAAGCAGGATTTTTACATCTACTTGTATTGAGCCTGTCACAGTGTGTTGGGGCTGGTGTAGCTCAGTGCTGGAGTGCTTGCCTAGGTGCTCAAGACCTTGATTCAATCCCCATTGCAAAAAACAATGACACAAAAGATTAATGGTATGTTGTTTTAGTTGAAGCATATGTAGAAAATGGAAGCTGCTGGAGAAACAGTAGGAAAAACAAAGACTAATTTTATTGGCACTTTCAGATAATTATGGTTATTCTTCAATACTATACCAGAACTCCACTGTACACTTGTGAGCAAAGTGAAAAATGCATGTGACATCTTAATATTATTATGAAAATATAACCTTGAGGGTCCCCGAAAAGGTCATGGAGGATAGTCAGGGTCCTTCCACCACATTTTTAGAAAATTCTCTAGATATGGTTCATTTTCTTCCTTTTCCTTCTCTTCCTCCTTCCCCTCCCTCTTTTTCTCATCCTTTTTTCTTCTTTATTCCTTTTTTTCTCCTCCTCCTCTACCTCCTCCTCCTTCCCTTTCTTTCCTTTTCCTTTATTTCTTCTTCTCTTTTCCCTCCTCCTCCCCTTATTCTCCTTTTTCTTCCCCTTCCTGTTCCTCTTCTTCCTCTTCCTCCTCTCTTCCTTCCCCACTATTCCTCCCTGCCTTCTGTCCTCCCCATACTGTGGATTGAACCCAGGGCCTCAATGCTATGAAAGTATACAGTCACTGAGCTACCTACATTTTCAGCCCTTTTTATTTTTTGATTTGTAAATTTTGAACAAGGACTAACTGTGTTGCCCAGGCTGGTCTAGAATTTGGGATCCTCTTACTTTAGCCTCCCAAGTAGATAGGACTACAGGCATGTCGTACCATGCCTGGTTGTTTTTTTTTATTTTGAAAGCTTAAGTAAAATATGTTTCTTTCAGTTAAAAATAAGTTAAAACATAGGCAACAGTTTCATTACTCAGCTTATCTTTTGTGTTAGTTACTTTTTTGTTGGTGAGACAAAATGTCTAACCCCATAAGTTAAGGGAGAAAAAGTTTATTTAGCTCACAGTTTGTAGAGGTTTTAGTCTATAATTGCCTGGCTTTAAGGCAGGATGGCATGGCTGACAGGCATTGCAGAGGAGAAACAGTGGGCAGAAGGCAGCAAAGCAACCAGGGATGATCTCTCTTTTTATCCCTTGTATCTTATCTAGGCCATTTAGGGCAGGTCACACTCACACCTTAATCCTAGTGCCCTTGATTGTAGCATTGCACCATGAATCAATCCCAGCATCACATACTCTAGATCCAGCCACCTCTGAAAACTCCCCACCTATAACTGCATGAAGATTTGGGGTTACAGCTAGACACAAGCCATAACATCTGTTATTTTTTTATTGAGACTTCTTAATCTCATCTTTCACTTTCCAAATTGGAGGTCTTTTTTTTCCTAATCATAAAGATAATATGAATTTATTATAAAAAAAAAAAGTTTCAGTCAAAATAAACAACTATAGAGGCAAGAGGATTGGTATGAGTTTGAGGTCAGCCTGAACTGGGGAGACCCTGTCTCAAAAACCAAACAAACAGAAAAAGGCAACTATAAAGAAAGATAAAACCACCCACAATGGTACATCATTTTGAACTTGTAATGAAACTTCAAACATAATTACAGTTTCCATAATCCTGTGACTTAAAACTTTAAATAAAGGTTTAATGACTTGGAATTCTCATCTCTGAAAAAACAAATAAAAGGCAAATTGCATATGTACCTTTAAGTTCTCAGGGTTAAGTTTAAATCAACCATTTGTCTTGCTTGATAATATCTCTTCAGTTAATTGACAGAAGGGAGGCCTTCTGGTGTTTCTCTAAGTACAGATTTATGACAGGACATGTAACCCAAATGAAATGTCAGTAAAATAATTGATCTAATATAGGCTTTGGGATTTTTCTTTTTTTGGGGGGGGGGGTTGGTACCAGGGATTGAACTTGGGTCCTTGCGCTTGCGCAGCAAGCTGGGAAACCGCTGAGCTAAATCCCCGGCCCTTGTTTTGTTTTTTAAAGAGCACAGATCCCAGTAGTGATTAGGAGTGGCAGCTGTAAACTGAAAGGCTTGAACTGAGCTCATCCTCACAGCCTCCAGAAACTAGTTACCGCTGAAATGAACTATGAATTTTCCCCCAGATTTAAAGAAATGTATGGTAAATGGTGACCTTTGGAAGCTTAGTGGTTAAAAAAGTCAGAAAGAAATTTACTGTAAAGTATGGTCTTAAACCATGTGTTTTTGAAGGATCTATTTATTAAAAGTCCATTAATAAATGATTAGTTCTCAACTTATAAACATTTTGTCCAATGCGTACTTAATAATTAATTGCTAATGCTTTCCTCTTTCCTTCTTCCTTAAATTCACACTTGAAAACCAAAATATACACATAGATCTCTGGGTCCTCCTGATGTGCCAATGCAAGGATTCTGGCTAAAAGGTGAAGTTCCTAGAAAAATCAGTGTGTTCATAAGTACAGGAATGGTAAAAAGAAGCAGATTCACTCCTCTTAGTGGCCTTCTTATTGTCAAATACTTCCCTTGTTTCTTCATTCTTTTTGATTTTCTCTTATCTAGTACTCACTGAAATCTTCCAGAGATCCAGTCTTTTTTTTTTTATGAGATTTAGTTAGATGCATTGCATGTTTCTCTTAGTGCCTAGCTGAGTTCAGTATTGCAGGGGAATAGTGGCATGTGGCTGTATGTGGTGTTTGACTGCTGCTGTTTCAGAGTTGGAGTGGTGAGTTTTAGACACAGAGAATGTTTTAGAGGGCTGATCAAGGCTGATGCCAGAGTGGGGAAGTTTGTATGGATTAGAGTCCTGGAAGCCGAAGAATAAAGTTCCCCTTACGAGGTTTGAATAAAGTGAGACTGTACAAAGGAGAAAATTGATAATATTTTATTCTTGGACCAAAGGCAAGAGAAAGTCATCTTTTTTACATCCTATGATTCCTTCTCCCTCAAATTTAGGTTGGTACTGTTACTGTTATAACTCCATTGTGCCATTTGTCTTGGGAACCAGTCTCTTTTTAAAAATAAATTTTTGTTTATTGGAAGAGTATTCTGAGTTGTAAATAACCATCTCCTAAGTGGATTTTTAAAAATGTGATGTGTTGAATGTGAGGCACTATTCAGTGTGACCACGCTTTTAGTTGTCTTTTCCTTAAAAAATCCTGCCTGGGGCTGGGGATTTAGCTCAGTGGTTTCACCACCTGCTGGGCAAGCGCAAGGACCCGAGTTTGATCCCCGGTACCAAAAAAATAAAAAAATAAAAAATAAATCCTGCCCCACATTTCTGATTTAGTTTTTCTTGAGTTGTCTACCAGATGTATTGATGTTAGTGCTTTTCCATGTGATCTTCCTAGAGAATAAAATAGTGTAAATAAGATATTTTAGAAACAACAATGCTCATAGTGAACACTGACAACTTACTTCGGAGGGAAAATTGCCAGTGTGAAAGAATAGCCGTGGAGAGGTTGAGAATAAACGCAAAGGTCTTTTCTGATCTCCATGGCACAGACACTGATCCTTAAACACGGGCTCCTCCTTGACTCTTCCCTGTCTCTTAAATATAGCTTTCTTCTTTTAGTTATTCAGGTCAGAAAGGCCAGCGTCATCCTTGACCTGGCCTCTTTCCTTCAGACTCCACCTCCAATCTGCCAGAAAATCTTGCTGATTTCCTTCAGATTTCTCTGACTACTTTTTTTTTTGTACCAGGGATCAAACTCGGGACCTTACACTTGCAAGGCAGGCGGCGGAACTACTAAGCTAAATCCCCGGCCCTCTCTGACTACTTCTTACCATGTCCATTACTACCACTTTTTTTTTTTTTTAATCTAAGCTGCATCATGTCTAAACTGGACAACTGCAGTAGCCTCCTGTCTAGTCCCCTGCTTCCCAATGCCTAAGTTTAATACATCAGCTGGTGTAATCCTTTTTATTCCTTTTTTTTTTTTTTTGGTACCAGGGATCGAACTCAGGACCTTGAGCTTTCGAGGCAGGTGGTGGAACCACTGAGCTAAATCCCCAGCCCTGGTGTAATCCTTTTAAATCTGTATCAGACCATATCACTCTTATGCTTAAAACTCTCCAATAGTGTTCTGTCTCATTCTGAATGAAACTCAGAGTGAAGCTCTTCACAGTCTGGGCTGTATTAGCCTTCCAGATCTTACTCCATTCCAGCCATACTAGACCCTTTGGTGCCCTGATCTTCTCGTGTATGCTTCTGCCTCAGAAACAGGAAATAGAAGTATTAAGAATTTTCTTTGAGGGCTGAGGATTTAGCTCAGTGGTTCTGCCACCTGCCTTATAAGCACAAGGACCCGAGTTCGATACCGGGTACCAAAAAAAAAAAAGTCATGTAAAATAAGAACCAAGATACTCATGTAATGGTAGAAGATCCCAATGATGTATGTAAATGTATTTTATACCTAAAATGTACCAATAAACTTAATGGGAAAAAAAAGAATTTTCTTTGAGCTGTACATAGTGATGTACACCTGTAATCCCAAGCACTAGGAGGGCTGCACTAGGAGGATCACAAGTTCAAGACCAGCCTGGGCTACACACTGAGATCAAGGCCAGCCTGAGTTTCGTAGTGAGACCTTGTCTCCAAAGATAGATAGATAGAGGCCGGGGATTTAGCTCAGTGGTTCCGCCACCTGCCTAGCAAGTGCAAGGTCCCGAGTTTGATCCCTGGTACCAAAAAAAAAAAAAGACATAAATTAAAATGAGCCAGGCGTGATAGCATATACACTTATAATCCCAGCTATTTGGGAGACTGAGTCAGGAGGATTGCAGATTCAAGGCTAACCTGGGTAATTTAGTGAGATCACCTCTCAAAAATAAAGAGTTAAAACCAAGTGTGATGGTGCATGCCTTTAATTCCAGTGCTCTGGAATGTTGAGGCAGGAGGATTGCAAGTTTGAGCCCAGCCTGTTTAATTTAGGGATTTAGTGAGAAACTATCTCAAAATTAACATTAACAACAAAAAGTAAAAAGACCTAAGGATATAGCCCAGTGTGGAGGCCCTGGGTTCAACTCTAGTACCATGTAAAAACAAAAACAAAAAATTAAAATTAAATAAAATTGGGTGTTGAAGTAAAGGAGTAAGCTTCAGTTATCTGGAACATTTATGTATATGTACCTTAGAACATATCATTATTCCAGCTGCAAAGTAGAAGAAAGAATTACTGCTATTCTTGGAGAAGTTTAGAGATTGTAGTTCAAATACTAATTCTGCTTCTTAATTGGTTTTAAATATACCTTTTTAAAAATGTACCATTTATGTAAGGCTTATTGAAAGCTAGTCATTATTATTGGTGTGTTGGAAATATTAACTGATTTAACAAATACCTTTATAATAAAACCTGGGAAAGTTACTTGACTACTTTCTGTTTCCTGATCTTTCTTTATTTTTGGTTTTAGTTTTTTTGAGTCTTGCTTTGTAGTTCAGGCTGGCCTCAAACTTGTGGTGATCTTCTGTTTTAGTCTCCCAAGTGTTGGGATTATAGGCATGCACCGCCACACCTGGCCTGTTTCCTGATCTTTAAAAAGAGAAGTTTGGACCAGACTTTCTCCAGAGCCCTTTCCAGTTCTGTGATGTGAAGACTTTGTAACAGTTGCCAGGCAGCCTAGTTTTCTGTTAACAAAAGTAACATAACATCAGCTTTTCCTAATGGAAGCAGAGATGAGGGTAGAACACCAAGGACTATGTAGAATAGAACAGAATAGACTAGAACTTGTGATTTAGGTGAATGAAAGTGCAGAATCTGTATGTGGTAGTGTCAGTTTGGAAGGAAAGGGAATGTTAAATCATTGTTGAGGTTTTGATGGCGTGAAGCTCTTTTGACAGCCTCTCTTCCTTAATGTCTGAAAGTAGAAATGAAAAGTTTTTACACATTGAGCAGAACAGAGCACATGATACCTCCTTATTAATCAGTACTACTTTTTGGCTATAGGTTGAAGTTTGGTCAGTGGTTCTTCTCCAGGTTTGAAGAAACAGGCAATAGAAGAGTTAAGAATTTGGTACAGGGCTGGGGATTTAGCTCAGTGCAAGCACAAGGTCCTGAGTTCAATCCCCGGTACCAAAAGAGAAAAAAAAAAGAATTTGGTACAGAAAATGTCAATCTTTTTTTTCTTTTTGGTACCGGGGATTGAACTCGGGACCTTGTGCTTGCGCGGCAGGTACTGGAACCACTGAGCTAAATCCCCAGCCCAGAAAATATCAATCTTGAATGAAATCAAACAAGTAGAACTATCTACCAATTGACAAGAAATAAAGAGGACAAGGCCAGGGATGTAGCTCAGTGGTACGGCTAAAGCCTGGCAAGCTCAAGGCCCTGAGTTCAATTCCTGGTACGAAAAAAAAGAAATAAAGAGGACATAGGAATATGTTAAATCAAGAATACAGTCACCAAATCCAGTCTGGGAAACTGCAAGACAGACAACCCAGTCTCTTGCAATAAAGTAGGAACCAACAGATTGAAAGCAGTTTGAGGTATAGCAGCCATTTGCAATGTATAGACCAGATTGGGCCCTTGGTTCCTGATGTGAGCAATCCGGGAAACTTAAACACCAGTTATTTGGAGATATTAAATTATTGTAGATTTTTATTTAAGGGTAATAATGCTAGTGAGTTAAGTCTGTATTTCACAGCTAAACACTGAAGTGTTTATGGATGGAGCAATGTGATGTCTGAGATAGGCTTCAAAAATAACTGGGAAGTAGGGAATGGAATAAACGTGAAACAAGATTGGCATGAGTTGATGAAGTTAGTTTATGGAATCATGAAGATTTATTATACTGTCTTCTTTTGCATAGATTTGAAATTTCCATTGTAAAAATCTTTTTCAAAAGCTGATGCTAAATACACATGTGCTTTCAGGATAAAAGTTATGAAGAGGAAGATTGTAAAACAGTGCATCCTTAGTGATTTTCATGCAGAGGCAACATCTTTCTGAAGTATATTTCTTCACCCAAACATAGTGTATTATAAAAGATGAAAACAGTTCAGAAATGTCATTATAAAAGTCCCCTTTAAGCAAATAGTATTTTTCAGATATTGAAAATTGTCATGTCATTTGCACACAGTAGTAAGTTCCTTTTTCCATTTTTAAAATCCACAAAAAAGATGAAATTTCTTATTTTTTTTATTTTTTGGTATTGGGGATCAAACTCGGGACCTTACGCTTTCGAGGCAGGCAGCTGCGGCACCACTAAGCTAAATCCCCTGCCCAAGATGAAATTTCTTAATAGACTAGAACAGCTAATTTAGATTCAGTCAATTCTGGAGGGGTTTCCTACTGTACTGTATTGCTTTTGCTTTAGAAAAGGCTTATTGACATTTGCTGTGGAGTTAAAAAAAAAAAAAGAAACAAAACTTTATACATGTTAACCCATTGTGTAGTGAAAACTGTAGCTAAAGCAGCAATCTGGAATGCCCCAGCTTTTAGTGAAGGTGGCACTGCGGGTTAATTTTGGTGTGGTTAGGCCTTCCGTGAAGGGAAATTTGAACCTGGGAGCTTCTGTCCTTAACAGTACTAATTGGGAGTTGAGGAGTGAGGGGATTTCCACTCTTTGTTAACAAGATCTCCAGGCACATTTCCTCTGTGTTTTTGTATTTTCCTCAGCTGTGAGGCAGCTGTAGGAAAGTAAAATGTGATTTCCTGCATTCAGGAGTGCTGGCTTTTCTTTTGGAGACTTGTAATTGGAAGAGTGGAATGTGTATGGCTTGAGGTACCTACACAGCTGATTTAAATATGAGATTTGTTTTGTTTTTCTGTAATTAGTTGACTGCATTTGTGCTGGCAGTAGATTTGCTTAGATGGTTTGAACTAGCAAGTAACCCAGGTTGTCTCAAAAGCAAGCATCCCTCTTGATGGACCAGCGCTTTAATTAACAGTGTGATTCTTTGCATGTTCACTGAAAAAAATGAATAGGAAGATTACATTCTGCCATAGTAATGACAATACTGTAAGTCCTTTGTAGACTCATACTGTATAAATGCTTATCTTTTTGATTGAACTGTTTAACATGTAAAATTCTCCAAAATGAGAAAAGTGGCCAAAATATATTTTTAGGAGAGTATAAATACTGTGCTAAGGTACAATGTTAGTGGAAAGTGAAAAAAAAAATATTAGTAGAGTAGATGTCCAGCAGCCATTGCACTTTAGATGAAAGGTCTTATCATAAATTAATAACTTTTCTGCATTGACCATATTCCATGGCCTAATAACTATGGTTTATTCCCCTGGCCCCATATACTACATCTAAACATGGGCCAGCCCTTTGAACATAGAATTATTATCATTATTATTATTATTATTGACACAGGATCTTGCTCTGTAGCCCAGGCTGGCCTTGAACTTGCCACTTTGCCCAGGCTGGGCTGAAACTTGTGATTCTCCTCCCTCAGCCTCCCCATGCTGGGATTACAGGCATGCACCACTTTGGCCAGCTGGAGACAGAAATTTTTGATGTGATATCTTCTCAAGTCCACTCAGCTTTGTGTTTATAGTACATGACTTCTACACCTGCAGTCAGAAACTACATGTAGCTATTAAAAAACAAGAAGTGAAGCTGGTTGTGGTGGCACATGTTTATGATCCCAGATATTCAGGAGGCTGAGGCAGGAGAACTATAATTACCAGTTGTGTCTACAAAAACCATCAAAGTTTTAAACATTCTCATAGACATGAAAAAGAATTTAACATCATCTATAATGCTAATTTTGAAAGAAAAGGATCGATTCTTTTTTGTCTTCGTAATAGGGGAAAAAAACCCAAGACAGGTGCAGAGAATGGAGAATGGGGAAGGGCATCTGCCAGGGACACTGTCCCCGAAGGGAGGCTCTCCCTACCTTAATTAATGCTGCATCACGGACCTTTTTATACTTAGGATCGCGTCTCTGTCCACACAGACAACTCTGTTCACTGTGTGCTGCCTTTCAGAGGATTTTTGTGAATAGCAGGTGGGCTTCTGGATGTTAAAGCCAGATTTCATGTCCTGTCTTTACCATGAGGAGAAAAAGCTGACAGTGCCCATAGTACCAGGAAACCCATATTCCTGCAGTGAGGCCCAGGACAAGAGAGAGGACAAGGGCCTTTGTTAGTGACCCTGATGGGATTTCTTTCTTCCTCAGCCTTAGCTCTAATCCCTTCTCCAAGTGACTACCAAGTTGTTTTCTTTTATCCTGACTGCTCTTTTAAATGCCAGATCAATGTAGCCAACTGGTATGAGACATTTCTAAGTAATGTGCCATTATGAACTCAAATTCAGTGGGTCAAAAATCAAATGCTGCATAAATGCTTCTTCCCTTGTAGCCCCCAATCCCACCCTTGAGTTTCCATTTGTGACTTTCCTCTTTTCCTGCCACCTAGACAGAGATTAAAGCTGATTTTGTCTCCTCTCTAATCCTTAACCTTGGTCTCTAATCCTTAACCTTGGTCTCTAATCAGTCACTAATCCTATTGTGCCCCATTTCTTACATCTGCCTCTGCTGTTCCCTTTCCACCAATTCTATCTTGTTTAGACCTTTAATATCTCAACTTCAGTCTACAGATTACCTTTTAACTGTTTTCCCCATGTCTGCCCCATCCCCTTCCATCCTTTTCTCCACACTTTTGCCAGGTTAAGCTTTTCAAAACACTAATTTAATCATATTACTTCTCTGTGCAAAAAACTTGTGCAGTTTTCCCCTTCCCTGAGAGTGATTCCTCCATAGTTAGGCCACAACCTACCTTTCAGGCCACAGCTCTTTATTACTTTCCTCTACAAAGCAAAAAATGAAAATAAAAAACTGCTTCAGCCAGAGCCAGCTACTTACCAGCTCTGTACTGCGTCCTCTTTCTCCCTTCATCTAAAAAGTATTCCTATTTCCAAATCCTGTTTTTGTCTGTTTTTTCCTTCAAGGCTACCTCAAGTACCTTTCCTGTCACAAAGCCTTTTTTGACTTCTGTACTCTGTATTTATCTTCCTTTGTATTTGTAACATTTACTAACCCTGGCACACACTTGGCTGTTAATCCTATGCTTAAGTGTCCTTGTAGTATTTAGCTTTTCACATTGGTATCTGTTTAAACCACATTAGAACTTCTTTGAGGGACAGGACACTCTTTTTTTGAATTTCCCACAATACTTAGCATCCAGTAGGTATGCAATAAATGTCGTTACTGTACTAAATAGTCAAATGTTTACATGTTTTACATCATAGCTACCATTTATTTAGTTATATCATATAATCTGTAAAATAACTTTAGAGAGCAAGAAATATTTACTTTACAGGTGAGAAAATTGAAGTTCAAAAAGTTCACTAACTTAACAGAACTAGGCAGTTTACATGATGAAGCCAGGATTCAAACCCAGATCCTTGGACTCAGTAGTAGTATTGCCCTTTGCCCCCTCACACCAGTTAGGGGTACTTCTTCAGAGGGGGTAATATTGCAGATAGGTAAGTTAATTAGATATCTTATAGGCAGTTAGACAGGGCCAGCCCAGGGAGAGCCAACATAGAGGACAGTGAACGATCCAGCATGGAGAAGAGTGAAGACACATTCACTGAAGGCCAAAATTATAAAAGAAGAGAAACTACCACACCCATGTAGAGTGAATAACAATAATTGATATTCTAAATAGGTATCAATCACCTGGGGGTGG
The DNA here is from genome assembly GCF_000247695.1 of Heterocephalus glaber. Next base: position 1,605,148 of record NW_004624838.1, on the reverse strand, counting down.
GCCAGGGTCTTAACCCAGCCTTTCCAGGAAATATCCCTGACCCACCCTTATTGAAAATCCTTGTACACTTGCTATGTGACTTGCCTCCCCATTTGACCCCCATTTAATCAGTATTACCTGGGTGACTGTACTTGTAATCTTATTGGTTGGTCATGGTTTTGTCCCACCTCATGCCCACCTTGTAAATTTCCATTGGGTCTTATAGTTTTGTCCCACTTTGTACCCACCTCACCACATGGCTTTGCTGTATAAAACACCTTTGAAAAGTGGGGTGAGCGGGCAACTACTTTCTAGTCCTCCTTCTGTCTCTCTTAGGCAGAAGCTTTTTTTCTCCCAATAAATTTTTCCTACTTTTAACCTCTGTTGTTCCTAGAATTCATTATTTGATTTTAGAGAACATGAACTCGCGTTTCAGATATCTAGCAGGTTTGGGAGTTATATCTCTTCCCCCTATATCAGTAGTAACACATGCTATTTATACTATACCAATAATTCTACCTCATTAGACTGATATACATTTTTTGAGAATAGGAAAGTACTTAGCACATTTAGCTTTCTGTTTCTTTATGGCAGCAGAAACAAAGGTGTGCAAATGTGGATTAGCAGTGCTTGCTAGGAAGAATATAAAATAGACTTAAACTGTGTCAAAGTTCACAGGCAAATAGAATTTCCCTTAATCTCATTGATTACTGGCTGAATGACTCATCTTCCAGTTGTGCGTTGCTCTTGAATTATTCAGATATTTGGATAAGTTACACATGGGGAAAACCACTGATGAGATGTACAAACACGTCATTAGAGCTAATGAGTGATTCCAGGATATCTCCGAGATTTCTACCTAAGTATTCTTGTCTCTTTTGTTCACTGTTTGCCTTCTCAGCTTCTGCTTTTCCTTAAAAGTAAAATCATTTCCCATTTCCTTTACTGCTCACCACATGGACAACTTTCATAGTTTTTTGGGGTTTTTTTTTGTACCGGGGATTGATCTCGGATCCTTGTGCTTGCGAGGCAGGCGGCGGAACCACTGAGCTAAATCCCTAGCCCCTTTTTTTCTTAATACTGAGTTGTACACAAAGATTTATTTCATGTGTATTTCACATTAGTCAGATTTAGTGTTGTCGAATTTAAATACAAAAAATTCCTGAAATTTAAGGTCTTACCTAATCTCCATTCTCTGCACCAATCTCAGGGTTTTTTCCTTATTAGGAGAATAAAAAAAGAGTCCATTTCCCTTTCTTTCAAAATTAGCATTAGAATTGAGTATAGATGATAGTAAATTCTTTTCCTTTTCTGTGAAAATGTTTAAAACTTTGATGACTTTTGTAGACACACTGATACATTGTTTTTTGTTTTATACATAGTTCATTTGGCTCAGTGAAGTCATGAATAAATTGGGAATTGAAAATAGAGATTTTTTTTTTTGGTATCAGGGATCGATCTCGGGACATTGTGCCTGCCATTGTGCCTGCCATTGTGCCTGCGAGGTAGGCTTCAGCACGACTGAGCTAAGTCCCCAGCCCAGGAATTGAAAATAGAGGGGGGTCTGGGATTTAGCTCATTGGTTCTGCCTCCTTCCTTGCAAGCCCAAGGACCTGAGTTCGATCTGTGGTACCAAAAAAAAAGAAAATAGAGACATTCTGTGTTTTTATGTAATTATTAACTTGGTCTTTCCCTCTATGTCTCAGTGCTGTCACTGGATTGTTTTTAGCATAGATCAGAAAACAGGAACACTGTAAGACACAAAGGAATCTCCAAAGACTCTAGAGGCAATCTCCAGCAGAGAACACTTGATTTTTTTTTTTTAAGAGTAGGAAAAATTTGTTGAGAGAAAGAAAGCATCTGTCTAAGAGAGTCAGAAGGGGTACTGGAAAGTGGGTTGCCCACCCACCCCACTTTTCAAGGAAGTTTTATACAGCAAAGCCATGTGATGAGGTGGGTTCGAAGTGGGACAAAACTATAAGTGGGCGTGAGGTGGGGCAAAACCATGACCAACCAATAAGATCACAAGTACAGTCACCCAGGTAATATTGATTAAATGGGGATTAAATGAGGGAGCAAGTCACACAGCAATCTACAAGGATTTTCAGTAAGGGTGGGGGTCAGGGATATTTCCTGGAAAGGCTGGGTTAAGACCTTGGCCCCCCACCCAGGTGATTGATACCTGTTTAGAATATCAGTCACTGCTGTTCATCCTACGTGGGTGTGGTAGTTTCTCTTCTTTTACAATGCTGGCCTTCAGTGAATGTGTCTTCACTGTCCTCCATGTTGGCTCCTCCTGGGCTGGCCCTAACTGCCTACAAGATAGCTAATTAACTTACCTATCTGCAATATTCCCCCCTCTGAAGAAGTACCCTTAACTGCTGTGAGGGGGCAAAGGGCGAGGACCTTTCTGGCTACTTCCAGCTGAAGAGGATCGCAGTTGTAATCAGCAGTCAGAGGAGAACACTTGATTTATGAGCCATTTATAGGTGTGTACCTCAAGGGGAATGGGTTTAACTTCCATCTAGAGCCCTCTGAAAGGGCAGGGGTGAGTGGTGTCCTTGACCTCTGAGTTAGAGTACCTGGGAGCAACTGGAAATGTAGACATGCTTTTCTTACACATTTGGAGGCAGTTAGTTTACCGTACTGACATTATGGACTACTGAAGACTGGAGTCCATTTCTCAATCAGAAATTGGAAACAGAAACTTTCCCTGTTATATATGGTGGCAAACAATTGATAAAATGTGTATTACTACTTAACCTGAAGCAAAGTAAGAGGCTTTAGTGTACTTTTGTTTTCATATCACTTAGAGTCCCTATGCTAGCCCTCTGAAGTAGGGATTAATAGCCCCTTTTACACCTGAGGAACGTGAGCCCCAGAGAAGTTCAGTGACTTGACCAGGGCCATGTAACTGGTAGACAGCCCAGCAGGGAAGGTGCGGCCCCAGGGGCTTACTGTTCATTCACACTCTTTCAGCACCCCCTGCAGCTCCTCTCAGGCTTATGTATATGTCTGAACAGGATAACAATTGTATGATATCCAAGTTATTGTTAAACATGTTGCGTTTGGTCAGTTTTTCAGTGTGAAGAATGAAAAATTCGATAAGACTTGTGTGTGTTTCGATTTTGTTTTTTTGAGACAGGCTCTTGCAAAATTGGCTGGGTTGGGGCCCTGGGGATTTAGTTCAGTGGCACCACATCTTCCTTGTAAGCGCAAGGTCCTGAGTACAATCCCCAGTACCAAAAAAATTGGCTGGGTTGGGCTTAAACTAAGGATCTTCATGCCTCAGCCTCCTGAGCACTGGGGTTACAGGTGAGCTCCACTATGCCAGCTCTGTATGATTCTTACAAAGAGGCCTTCACCATAGAGGCCCTGGATTTAGCTCAGTGGTTCTGCCACCTGCCTCCCAAATGCAAGGAGCCGAATTCAATCCCTGGTACCAAAAAAAAAAAAAA
>NW_004624838.1:1587569-1601183 GCF_000247695.1 Heterocephalus glaber | reverse complement strand
AAATAGGACACACATGTGTAAATACCGAATAGTTTCTCTGGTGTGAGAAACTGAAAGTGTAGATAAGGATTAAAATGAATAGTTGAGTGCTTGCTTCTGCAGCACATATACTAAAATGAATAATTGATAATGTGAAATAGGAAGAAAAGGTCCAAAGGGGAAGGGGCAGGGGCAGGGGCAGGGGCAGGGGCAGGGTAAAGGAAAGAAGGGAAAGGAAAAAAATGGAAACAGTATTTGTAAATAGGGAGGGGTGGAGGAGTTGAAGGGAGGGCAGGGGAATGGGGAAAAAATAAGAATTAAGATACATTATGTAAAGGTACAAGTTCCCAATGATGAATGTAAATGTATACCTAAATTGTATCAATAAAGAATTTAAGAAAAAAAAAAAAAGAGGTCCTCTCAGCCCAGTGTGTGATTGCTCGTCTCTGGGAATTCTTCCCAAGTGCTCTTGGTTGTGTCTACAAATAGGATCTTTGTCTCATGGGTAGTAGTGTATAGCGCTATGAGTATTTCTAGCTATAGTACTCATTTGAATATGTGATATCTATGTGTAGTACTACATTTCTATCTATGCATGTTGCTTCATTTATCTTAAAGCCATTTCTCATCCTTACTTGAAAAACAAGTGTTTAAATTCTTGTCATTTTTTGAAGAGTTTTTCCAGTGAGTCTTATCAGTGCAGCATTTGACTTTGTTTTGTTTTGTTTTATTTTGTTTTGTTTTGGGATCACCCAATGAAGGGGCTTAAATATTCTACGTTTCCTTCCAAGGAAGAAGGGAAGTTAGCAAGACGTTGGTGCCTTAGGGAAACTTCCTGGCTGTTTCTTAAGCAGAGGGGATTTCCAGGGTGGTGTGTAAGCATGGATGAACTCCTTGAACTAAAATCAGAATGTTAAAAAAGAAAAAAAGGGGGGTAGCAGCATTTGGGAATTTATGGCATCCAGGCTGTGTTATTGCTTTCCTTTGCCTGATTTATTCTTATCTAGTTTGTAAGCAAGATTTTGTAGTTAAAAATATATTGTGTTTCTTGCCTTTAAAAAAAACAAAACTATTCTCTCAACCAATAGGGATATGATATACAAGGAGAGTAGATTTTTTTTAAAGTATAGCTTATTTAACTTCTAAGCTATTTTTTCCTGAGTTAGATCTATTTTCCCAAAGATCAGGCAAGATTTAAGAAATTACTTCTGAGAAGTTTCACTCTGTCTGAAATTTACAGAATAACCTACTTGGAAATACTACCTAACTGCTGGAGAATATTCTAGAAGGTCAGAAATTATTTCAAGACAAAAACCAGATTTCTCCCTTCTTTCCCCTTCTCTTCTCCTTTCCTTTCCTTCTCCTTTTTTCTATTGTGTACAATGATAATATTTTAATTACTCAGTCTTCTCTTAATGGATGTTTTGGTTGTTTCACATATTTTACTATTAAATTGCTCTGTGAAACATCTTACACATTTTTTTTCCCTTAAATTCTTTTATTTCTTACACATTTGTAATTTCTCACGTATGTGACTATAGCTATATGATAGATTCTTTTTCCTTTTTTTTTATTTTTTATTTTTTGGTACTGGGGATGGAACTTGGGTCCTTCTGCTTTCGAGGCAGGAGGCAGAACCACTGAGCTAAATCCCTGACCCTGTATGATAGATTCTTGCAATTCCGACTGATTGCTCAGGTGGTAGAGATAAATTAATTTTGATTGGCTTTCATGAAAAACTAATTTTTTTTAAAGACAGGGTCTCAAACTTTTAATCCTCCTGTCTCAGCCTGCCCCATAGCTGGGATTATAGACATGCACCACCATACCTAGCTTGGCTGTCATGAAAATTTTTTCAGTATACAGTACACTCTGGTCAGCAAAGTGTAAGAATTCTTACTTCACCACACCTTTGATATTCATTGTGTCATCAAACATTTTGATCTTTGCCTATAGGAAATAAAAGATAGAATCTCAGTGTTGTGACCTGAACATGTCCCCCAAAGCGTATGTATTAGAAGTTATTAATTACCAAGCTAACAGGGTTGAAAGGTGAAACCTTCAAGAGGTGATTAAATTGTGAGGATCCTGGATTGATGTTATTATTTCAGTAGTGGGTTTGTTATAAGTGAGTTCCTCTCTCTCTCTCTCTCTCTCTCTCTCTCTCTCCTCTCATGTTTCACTATGTAGTACAGGCTATCCTTGAACTCATTATGTAGCATAGGATGGCCATAACTTGCGATCCTCCTGCCTCTGCCTCCTGAATGCTGGGATTACAGGTGTGCCCACCACGTCCAGCTGGGGCCCTTTCTCTTCTGCACATGACCACTTGCCCTTCTCCCCTCCTACATAGGATGACAGCAAGAAGACTTTGGCCAGATGTGGGCCACTTAACCTTGGACTTTCAGCCTCTAAAGCTGTAAAAAATAAATTTCTGCTCTTTTTATAAATTGCCCAAGTCTCGGGCATTCTGTTAATGCAGCATAAATGGACTAAGATATCCAGTACAAAACTAATTTACATTTTTCTTAGAGTGAGATAGACCATCTTTTCATAGGGTTAAGAACTATCTGTACCATATTTCTTTTCTGCAGACTGCTTACTTTTGCCTAGTTTTATTTGTGTTGTTGACTTACTGATTTCAGGATGTCTATTTGAAAAATTATGATTTGAATTACATGCTTTTTACTTATGATTTTTTAATGCAAATTTTAAAATATTTAAATCTTCCAGGCTGGGGATTTAGTTCAGTGGTACCGCATCTGCCTTGCAAGCGCAAGGTCTTGAGTTCGATCCCTGGTACCGCAAAAAAAAAAAAGTTAAATCTCCCTGGCATGGTAGTACACATCTGTAATCCTAGGTCTTGGGAGACTGAGTCAGGAGGATTGTAAGTTTGAGGCCAGCCTGGACTCTATGAGACCCTGCCTCAGAAGAATAAAAAATAAATAAAATATTTAAATTTACCAGGCTTTATGGCCTCTGGGTTTCATATTTAGAAAGGCCTTTTATGTTGCAAGATTATTTAAAAACCAGCAAACATAGCCAGGCATGTTGGTCCCTGAAATCCTAGCATTCTGGGAGACTGAGGCAGGAAGATTCCAAGTTTGAGCCCAGCCTAGGCGGTTTATTGACTTAGGGAGATACTGTCTCAAAATAAAAAATGAAAAAGGATTAGGGATGTAGCTGAGTGTAAAGACCTGTTTATGTGCTACTGTGGACTAAACCCAGGGCTTTGAGCATGCTAGGTGGGTGTTCTCCCAACTGAACTACATCCGCAGACTCAAGATGTCTCTTTTTCTTGCAATTTTACTGTGCATTGATAGTATTTTTGTTGTATTTTTAGTTGTTTTGGTTTTTGTTTGTTATTTTGTTTTTTGAGACAGGGTCTGGCTGTATAGTTCAGGCTGGCCATGAATTCACTGGGTAGCCTAGCCTGGCCTCAAATTCACAGCAATCCTCCTGCCGCAGCCTCCCAAGTGCTGGGATTAGAGGCATGCATTTTTAGATATTGATAGCAGGAAGTTTTGTTTGTTTGCTCTTTCATCTTATTAGAATGAGAAAACTCTGGCACAATTACAAGTATTTTTTCATTAGAATACCACACTATAGTAATTTAGTTAATGAAATAACTATATAGTAAATGAAAGATATCTCTTACAACTTGCTTCTAAATGAGTATAAGCTTTTTGAACCGTTTCTGTTTTAACAAGATTTGAGGAATATTCAGCCTCCATTTTATTAGGGTAAAGTGGCACTTTTTAGATACGTAGATTCATTTCTCCCTACCATTAAGGGAGTTATGTTAATGTTCTTTTAGGATTTATTTGGATCTCATTGTCCAAAGAAGTCACATGAAGTAATTTGGCTATTGGATGCAGAAATGCATTTTTTAAATTGATTTTCCCATGTTAAGAGCAGTGCTTCCAACCAAAATAGCTGGTATTCCCCTGTTTTTCCACTTCCACTATGACTAAAGCCAGTTATTTTACTTGTGTGTTCTTTTGGTTTTTTTGCGGGGGGAGGGTACTGGAGATCGAACATGGGACCTTGCACTTGTGAGGCAGGCGGCGGAACCACTAAGCTAAATCCCTGGCCCCTTTTTTTTTTTAACCTGTTTTTTTTTTGTTTGTTTTTTGGGGGTTTTTTTTGGTACAGGGGATCAAACTTGGATCCTTCCGCTTGCAAGGCAGGCAGTGGAACCACTGAGCTAAATCCCTGGCCCCATGTTGTTGTTTTTTTAAAGCCAGTTATTTTAATACTTTTTTCTAAGTTTTAGAAAATATTATCTAATAAGTATACTATATTGGATACATGGAAAGCTCATTGATTTTTATTACACTGTAAGGTTTTGAGCATGTGTTGTTATATTCCTCCAGTTTCCCCTTAGTGCTGTTCTAGAGTAGGACATTAAACAATGACAGATCTGTTTTGAACTTGGTAAAATTTGTATCAAAGTCAGAATAGAAGTAAACCATCATGAACATGGATCACTTAAAAAATTGAAGTTTTAACTTTTAGTTAGAAAGTTTTTAAGAATTTTATCATCTCTTTATATATAATTGAGAAAAATCACTTACAATGTTAATTTCCTTACATAATGTAGAAATAATAAATAGAAGTGTCAAAATCTACAAAGTCTAGGTTGTGTGATTTTTTTTTTTTGGTACGAGGGATTGAACTCAGGACCTTGCGCTTTTAAGGCAGGCAGCAGAACCACTGAGCTAAATCCCAGACTGTTTTTGTTTTTTGGTTTGTTTTTTTTTCTTTTTGAGACAGAGTCTCTCTATATAATTCAGGCTGGCCCTGAACTCACTATGTATCCCAGGCTGGCCTCGAACTCATGGTGATACTCCTGCCTCAGCCTCCTGACTGCTGGGATTATAGCTGTGTGCCACCATGCCCAGCCTATGTGATTCATTTTTTTTTTCTTTTTTTTTTTTCTTTTGGTACCAGGGATGGAACTCAGGACTTTGCACTTGTGAGGCAGGCACAGTGCCACTGAGCTAAACTCCCGGGCCGATGTGATTCATTTTGTTTGTTTGTTTGTTTGTGTGTTTGTTTTTGATAGCAGGGATCAAACTCTGGACCTTGCACTTGCAAGGCAGGCAGTGGAACCACTGAGCTAAATCCCCAGTCCCTTCATTTTTCATTATTAAGTCAACTCTTTGAGGTCAGGTACTGGAGCCACTTCTGTTCTAGAGCTTATGTATCACATGTAGTGTAGAAATCAGGTCATTTAAAAGTGTTTCTTTTTATTTCTTTTTGATACTGGGGATAGAACTCAGGACCTTGCACTTGTGAGGCAGGCGCGGTGCCACTGAGCTAAATCCCTGGCCCTTAAAAGTGTTTCTTGCTGCACATCTTTGGATCATTTTACTATTCATTTGTGATTAGACAACAATAACAAAACAGTAAATAAAGTCCTGCTTCATTGCTTCTTTTAAGAGGTTGGATGCAGTAAAAGAATTTAAAATGTAATTGACCATTTTAGAATTTTTTACATTTTATTTACTCTTTCCCAAACAACAAATAAGAGGTTGTTTTGTTTTGAGGCAAAAACTCACTTCATAGTTCAAGCTGACCTTGAACTCACTACATAACCCAGGCTGGCCTCCAACTCATGGCAATCCTTCCGCTTCAGCTTCTATGGGGATAACATGTGTGCCACCGTGCCTGGCCTGAGAGGTGAAAGTTTAAACTAAAAGTGTAATTACATAAGGTCTTCATACTTATTCTCTCAACTTCCACATTCCCTTGTTGTTAATCTTCAAACATGCAGAGCTCTTTAAGGGCCTTGTAGTTCCCTGTGTCTTCAAGACTCTTCCTGAGAGAGCATGGTTTACTCCCTGCCACATTCAAGTCTCTGTTCTGGTGTCACCTCATTGAAAGGCCTTTCCCTGATTGCCATTTCTAAAACAGAGAAGGACTATGGAGAGTAGGGCTGGTACCTTACTCTGCTTAGTTTTTCTTCTTGAAGACAGTGCAGTACAGTCCTGGGCTGTGCTTGGTCTCCCAGGTGGCACTATTGGTAGAACTATTGGGAGTTGGTCTACATAGTGGGAAGACTTGGTCACTGGGAGTGTGTAGAAGGGATTGTGGGACCCTGACCCTTATTTTTCTTTAGCTTTGTGGCCATGAGATGAACAGTTACTTCACCACATGTCCCCATATCTCTTTAGTTGTTACTTGATATTACTGCCTCCTTCGCTTTTTTATACACTCCTGGAGGGCAGGGTATTTGTTCACCATTCCCTTCATAGGAATTAGAGCATTGTTTGGCATATAAGAGGTGATTAATGAAAATCTGTTGACTGATCTAGTAAATATAAACTTGTGGTTTAAGAGTAGAATCTAAGCCAAGTGTGGTGTGTAATCCCAGCACTCCGGAGGCTGAGGTGGGAGGATTGCCACAAGTTCAAAGCCAGCCTGGCTACATTGTGAATTCACGGCCAGCCTGAGTTATAGAACAAAACCCTGTCTCAAAAAAACTCCCAAAAATGAGAGTGGACTCTAGTAGGTGCGTGTATAAATGTTTGAGCTTTTTTTTAATGTGTTACTCTTTTTCAAAAGTTGTCATACCATTGACCCTTGGTTTCCACAAGGATTGGTTCCAGACCCTGCAGATGCCAGAATCCACAGATGCCCAAGGGCCTTGTAGAAAGTGGTGTAGTATTTGGGAATAACCTACATGCATCCTCCTATATGCAGTTGTGAGTTGCTCAGCAATGGGGATATATTCTGAAGTATGCATCATTAAACAATTTCTTTCATGCATATGTGATAGAATGTGTGTACACAAAGTAAGACTGGTTCAGTGTCAGGAGATGGTTTCATCTTACGGAACCACTCATATAAGTGGTATGAAGTCCGTCCTCTCTTAAAAACGTCACTATATAGCATATAGCTGTTCTCTGCTAGATTATTAATAATACCCAATACAATGTAAATGATACATAAATAATTGTTAAATTGTATCATTTAGGGAAAAATAAGAAAAAAATGTCTGTGTATGTTCAATACAGATACAACTATTATAAGCCTAATTCACAATGCAAATGACACGCAAGGTGAACAGCATTCAAATGAAGGGTGAAATGACTGAGGATCTGCGATGTGGTGGAGATGACAGCAGGGTGCCTATACATCATTTCACTTGAATGGATTCAGTATAGCATTCAGCATGCAGCAAATTCAACTTTTGCTTTTAGGAATTTCCTGGAATATTTTTTCTGAATATTTTCAATCTGCCATTGGTTAAATCTATGGAAGGGGGCCAGGAAAATTTTTTTCCTTTCTTTTTTTAGTTTTGAGATGGTCTAACTATAAGTTCAGGTTGGACTTGAGCTCACTATGTAGCCCAGACCCATCTCAAACTCATGATCTTCTTGCCTCTTAAGAATCTGGAGCACTGGGATTACAGGCCCGGCCCACCACATCTAGCTGCCAAATGTATTTTTAAATGCCAAGTGAATTTCAGCTTTGCTTGAAAAGTCAAATCTGCTAAACCTGGATCTTTATTTTGCATGGCAACAAGTAGCTGGACTAAGCACTGGATGCTTCCTTTTTATAAGGGCCTACGCTCCACTTTATCTAAGGGGAGGTTTGACTAGACCTCGTCTTCCTCTGAGATCTTGAACAATGAGACTTCTACCATTTGCTATTTGCCATTTTGCCTTCTCTGTTGTATTTTCTTAGATTTGGCCCATTTTACTTCTTTGTTTTACCTGCCTGGTCCTTAGAGGCATTTGAGTTAACAGCCCCTGAAAATCATAATTTACAGTTCCTTGCAATTACACTTTGGAGATTTAGTCTTGAAAGCATAAAATAAGTAAATGATGATAAAAGTTGTGACTCTTGGGCCAGGGATGTAGCTCAATGGCAATTGCAAGGTCCCGAGTTTGATCTCTGGTACAAAAAAAGATGTAACTGTTGTTGAAGAAGAAATACATTGAACTTAAAAAGCCTATATATTACAAAAATAAAAGGCTCCATATAGGCGAATGAACACATGGAAAGAAGCTCCACATCGTTAGTCATTAGGCAAATAGGTGTCAAAACTATGATGAGATGCAAGCCTCATCATAGCCACAAGCATGGCTGTAATAGACAATAACCATGTTGGTCCGGATGTGGTGAAGTCGGAATCCTCATAACTACAGTTGGGAAGGTAAAATGGTGCAGCTATTTTGGAAAAGCCTGGCTGTTCCTCAAAAAGTTAAATATAGAGTTACCATATGACTGGATAAATCTATTCCTAGGTATTACAAAATAAATGAAAGTGTACACCCCTGCAAAACTTGTATGGAAATGTTCATAGAAGCATTATAGGCAAAAAATGGAAACAACTCAAATGTCCACCAGCTGATGAATGGATAAGACATAGTATATCCATACAGTGATAAGATATTTGGCAATGAAAAGAAATGAATTATTGATTCCTGCTACAACATGGATAAACCTTGAAAATATCATCCAAAATGAAAGAATTCAGTCACAAAAAACCACGTATCTGTACAACTGAGTTTATAGTAAGAACTCAGAATAGGCAAACTTATAGGGACAGAGTAGATTACTAGTTGCTTTGTAGTGGTGAGATGGTTAGGTGTAACTTCCAGTAAGTATGGGGTTTCTTCTAGGAGGGACAAAATGTTCTAAAATTGGATCATAGTAATATTGCACACCTTGTGAATTATACTTTCAAATGATTGAATTTTAGGGTATATTAATTATTTCTCGATAAAACTTTAAAAAATATTTAGTGATCAGAAAACAAATAATTCAAAGATGGGAAGATTTTCCTACCCCAGATCATTGGCCAATATGCACTCAAGTACAATTCCAGCAGTAGCCTTAGAAAGATATTCTTTTTTCAAATAAATTTTATTTTATCCATTCCTCCCTCAACCCCCTCCCCTCTCTATGTAGGTATAGAAGCTTTGTTTCCATTTTTTCCTTCTATTTTCACTTTTTAGAAAGATATTCTTGATGTGAATTTACTTTCCATTAAAACAGCTAAGCTTGCAGATTGTAATGCCTTATGCTGTCTCAGTAGGTCAGCTTTTTCTTTGCTGTGCTTTATCTGCATGGCCTATTCAGTAGGGTTTTTTTTTTTTTTTTTTTGTACTAGGGATCGAACTCAGTATCTTGCACTTGGGAGGCAGGCGGCAACACCACTGAGCTAAATCCCCAGCCCCTATTCTGTAGCTTTTGAGTTCAATAACAGATTTAGTTTGATAAATATGCATCTTGAGGGCCCACTGGAAGTATTACAGAGAATCCCTGGCTGGTACACTTGGTAAGTGGAGTTTTAGCAATGGGAAGAAAAGCGCAACCTGCTATCTTGGATTTTTCTGGCTTTCTAAGTAAAAGACATGGATCAGGAGGATAATCTTTGGAGGGGGATTTCATTACATATCCTGTTGATTGTACAGAGGCTCCTGAGACTCACCTTTCAAGTAAACCATCTCAAGTATACCCTTTTCCATTCTGTGATTTTAAGGGGTTTCCAAGTGTTACTAACATCTACAATAGCAGAACTGGAGGGAAATTTTATAAATTATCTAGTTTTACCCTGGATTGTTTTCAGTAACAATGAATTACCTTAGTTTGTCATTACTCCCGAGATGAATATATTAGTGAAACTTTACTGTTAGAAATTTAATAATTTAGGGCTGGGGATTTAGCTCAGTGGTTCTCCCACCTGCCTCGTAAGCACAAGGTCCCGAGTTCAATACCCAATACCAAAAAAAAAAAATTAATAATTTGTTCTGTTTCCATAGATTTAGTTGGGTTTTAGACTGAAACAAGAAAAATCATCCTTGATATTTTTCATTTATATAAAAAGCATCCCTATTCCAAACAATATTTAATTTTGATAGTAATTTGAACTCTAACATTTTATAGGAAATATACTTGAGCAGAGAGAGATTTTATTTATTTTTGATTTTTTGAGACAGAGTCTCACTATGTAGTTCAGGCTGGCCTTGAACTCATATCAGTCCCCCTGCCTCAGCCTCCTAAGTGCTGGGATTACAGACAGGCACTACTTTGCCCAGCAAGCAGAGAGATTTTAAAGCAAAGTGTTTTGCTGAGTGGAAGGGAAGGTCTTAGAAGGGAACTGAAGTTGGCAGAGATAGAAAAGCTAATGAGGTCAAGTGAGAAATAAAAGGATACATAGGGACCAGTGGTAATTTTAAAGATGAAATATATTTGTGTATTAGTATTGGTATTTTGTTTTTAGATCAGCTTTATTAAGGTGCAATTTATATATAATAAAGTTAATTAATATATAATCCAGGATCTGGAGGTGTATCTCTGTGACAGAGCACTTGTCTAGCTGTGCAAGACTACAGATTCCATTCCCAGCACCAAGAAAAAATACATATATATAAATAATTCAGGGGCCAGGGATTTAGCTCAGTGGTTCCACCACCTGCCTCGCAAGCTCAAGGACCCAAGTTCAATCCCTGGAACCAAATAAAACCAAATAATTTAGGGCTGGGGATTTAGCTCAGTGGTGCCACCGCCTACCTTGAAAGTGCAAGGTCCTGAGTTTGATCCCCAGTAACAACAACAACAACAAAAATTCAGTGAGTTCTGACAAATGTGTACAGTTGTATAATCACCTCCATCCATAATCAAGATATGGGACATTTATATCCATTAAAAATTTCTTTATATTCATTACACTCAGTTCCTTCTCCTACCTGTGGAATCATTAATCTGCTTTCTGTTGGCACATACAGTTTTTCCACTTTTAGAATTTCATATAAAATGAAATCATACACTATATTACTGGCCATTTATGTCTACCTTTTTCTCATTTAACAATATACTTGAGTTTCACCCATATCGTAAATTTGTATACAAATCTTTATACTAGAATAGTATTCTGTTGTCTGGATGTGCCACTTTTTTTCTTTTTTTCCAGTATCAGGGATTGAACTCAGGACCTTGCACTTGCCAGGCAGGTATAATGCCACTGAGATACATCCCCAGCCCCACTTTTCTTTCATTCATTCATTCACCACTTTGAATTTTCCAGCTTTGCCAGTTAGAAATAAATCCACTATTAACATTCACATCTAAGTCTTAGTGTGAGTGTGTGTCTTCATTTCTCTTCTGTATATACACAGAAGTGATATTGCTCAGTTATATAATAAGTGTATGTTTCACTTTATATAAAAAAAAAAAGCCAGATTGTTTTCCAAAGCTGTTATACCATTTTTCATTCTGTGTTTGATAGTTCCAGTTGCCCCACATACTTGTCCTATCAATCTTTTGAGCCTCAGCCATTCTGAGAGGTGTGTAATAACTCTCTGGGAAAGTTTCCCTAATGACTGAAAGGGAGTTCTTCATCTCTATGACACTGATAACAGTAATATTACTTGATCTGCAGTTGATCCCGTTTTTGTCACTTGTCCTAATAATAGCCTTTATAAGCTTTTCCTTCCCTTGGATCCAGTTCAGAATCATACATTGTGTTTAGCTGTCATGTTTAATTTGTCTCTTTCAATCTTTGGTAACAAAAATTCTTTTGTTGTTCTCATACCTCAACTTTAGTTTTTAGTGTTTGATGTTTGTTTGTTTGTTCATAACTGGGTCTTGAACTGTGAGTTCGTGCTCGCCTTGAACTCGCAATTCCTCCTTCAGCCTTCTAAGTGCTGGGGCGACTGGCATGTAGTCTTGGTCATTCTTTAGTATGTTCAGCCATATGATTGGTTTTTTGTTTTAGTTTTGATTTTGTTTTTTTTGGTGCTAGGGATGGAACCCAGGGCCTCATGAAGCACTCTGCCACAAGCTATACCCTAGCCCTATAGTCAGTTTTTAATCTAGAACTTACATTATCATCTAGCATTCCAGTACAAACTATTGCATCATTATCAGACATGGAACACCCTCCCTTCCTTTTTTTTCTCCATAGCACTTACCATATTTCAGATTTAATTTAATTTATTCATTTGTTTTATTGTGTGTGTCCTCCCATTAAGCTCCCTTAAGTTAGGAATTTTTGTCTTTTTGGTAAAATGGTAGGGATAAAGTGGAAGCTAAACAAATATTAAATGAGTGACTAGATGAATCTTCCACTCTTCAAAACAGCTATAAGCAAACAAAAGCCGATTAATGCCATAAGAGGAGCTACAGCTTCTTGAGCTTTGTTCGTCTAGTAACTGATGCAACTGCAGTTCACTTCTCCTTGGCTTACTGAACAGGACTCAGAGATTTTGACATTTCATTCTCTTCATGACTCATTTGGGTCAACTGAGCAATCTAGACAGCTGGATATAGATCGAGTAAAGTTACGTGTGAAAGTACTGTGAAGTGTAAAGCACTATGAAATTAAAAAGTGTTAATCAGGTAATTCTAGGTAGTGGTATCCATTAGTCTGGCTTTTTTAGGTTCTTGGGATTTCTTTGGTATTGGGTTTTGAACCCAGAGCCTTGTGCATGCTAGGCAAGTACTCTACCACTGGGCAGCATCCCTCCCTTTTTTTATTTTAAGACAAGGTCTTGCTAAGTTACACAAGTTAGTCTCAAACTTGTGATGCTCCTGCCTCAGCCTCCAGAGAACTGGGATTACAAGTGTTCTGATTTCATTTTGAGAGTATTTTTTGTGTGTATGTGTGTGTGCATGCTTTTAAGGGAAGAATATTTTGAATTATCAAAATGATAATATTGCCATAGAATATTTACAATGAAATCCAAACTAAGTTCTTGTTAATGTCTTGTTTGACTTCTTTTCTAGGAACTGAAGAGATTTGAGAACTTTGTAAAATCCCATCCTCCTTTTGATATTGTCATTGACGGGCTCAATGTTGCTAAAATGTTTTCTAAAGCTCGGGAATCTCAATTTGTAAGTACAAGTTCAATTTTGCTATTCTCCATCACCATAAATATTTATTCTTCCCATTAGTGATATTCCTTGAGGATCTTTGCTCCCCATTTTTCCTTCCCCTAAAACTAAGCTCCTAAACGTACCACAGTGACCAATTGTTCATCTCAAAGCCACTGTTTTTATCTAAGTAAGTGATTCTATAAGGCTGGGAGTAAGAAATTAAGTGAGGAGTTAAAAGAAAAACCACATCACAAAGGGCCAGCCCTTTGTATAACCTTCAGCCCATCTCCTCCTAGCCCTTTACTCTCTCTGGTGTTGCTCTTTCATTTTCCTGCAAGTCAACCCCTCTGAAAATTACCAATATAGTAGGATATAATAGCAAGAGATACTAGTCACTTCTTATTTACACTTGATTTTTTTCCAAACATAGTACATTCATAAACTAACTTAAGCAGGTCTTCTTTCACGAGGTACTCATTTGGTATATTGATTTATAAATGTTCTAGCAGTCTCTAAAAAAGAATATCATGATTTTTCATTGCAACACTTGGACTCTAGGGTTGTGGCTGTTAACATTGGCAATCTATGGCCATTCATCTGTAGTTGAACTGTGTTATTTCTTTACAATTGCAGCCAACATAAAAGCTTTTTCTCGGAGATTCTACTTAGTCCAGTTTGGCCATTTACACTCAGAAAAGCTCACAAGTAGAAACAAAAGACAAGCACAGAAATTTTTTGATATACTTTTCATTTATATTTGTGCCTACATTCTTATGTTGAAGTATGTCTTTTTAAATTTTT
>NW_004624838.1:1575615-1587469 GCF_000247695.1 Heterocephalus glaber | reverse complement strand
CAAGGCAGGTGGCGGAACACTGAGCTAAATCCCCGGCTCAAGACAAGTTTTTACTATGTAGCACAAGGTGGCCTTGATCTTGTGGCAGTCCTCCTGTCTCAGCCTCCCAAGTGCTGGGATGATATGCAAAAATATTCTGTATCTTTTATATACATGAGAGAGTCTTTGAGTCAGTAGTATTGACAAAGGCTCAATGTGACAGCCTTGGGTTCAATCCCTAGTACAGAAAGAGAGAGACAAGGAGACAGAGACAGAGAGAAAGAGATAGATTGCATTTTATAAAAGTAGTATGTGTTCTGGCCGGGGATTTAGCTCAGTGGTGCTATGCCTGCCTACCAAGCATAAGGTCCTGAGTTTAATTCCCCATACCAAAAAAAAAAGTAATATGTATTCATTGTAAAAATATTTGGAAAGCACAGGGAAGAAAAAGCATGTAAATAATCCTATTATTCAGTAATAATCATTGTCAGTGTTTTATTTCCTTCCAATGTTTTTCTGTTTTATTTAATTGAATTCCAACTGTGTAATTATTAATGACTACATTTTAATTTAGTTGTTCAAAACTGAATAAAAATAAAATTATAAAAAGAGTAGAAGAAGTCCTACATAGCAATTATATATTTGAGACCAGAAGGAACTTGAAGCTTATATAAAATTCAGGAGGGAAAAATAAAGCAATTTGCTAGACAGTAAAAAATACTGTAAACATGTAGGGCACAGTGGTGCACATATAAGATCCCAGCACTTGGGAGTTGGAGGCAGAAGAATTGAGAGTTCAGAGGCCAGCCTAGACAACTTAGTGAATTCAATGACAGCCTGGACCACATAGCGAGACCCTGACTCAAAAAAACCAAAAACCAAGCCAGATGTGTGGTACATGCCTATTATCCCAGTACTCAGGGTTATAGCTCAGTGCAAAGGCCCCGTAGTTCAATCCCTAGTACCACAAAAAAATGAACAAAAAAACTGCAAACATTGTCAAAAGATAATAACAAACTGTAAAAATGTTATAACAAGGACTAATTTCCTGACTGTATCAAGAACTCTTATAAGTCTATACAAAAAGACAAACCATATAATAGGAAAGAGGTTTAACCTTAATCATAGTTATTCAAATCAAAACATATCTTCCTGAGTGGCAGAGATTTAAAAGTTAATATTATCTAGTGTATAGTCTGATCAAAGGAAGAGGAAGAATGGTATTAATGCAGTATTTTTGGTAGGTGGTTTAGGTATAACTTTCAATAACTAAAATGTTGAGACTGGACATGGTGGCACACACCTGTAATGCCAACAATCGGGAGGCTGAGGCAGGAGGATCACCAAGAGTTTGAGGCCAGCCTGGGGTACATAGTGAGTTCAAGGGCAGCCTGAACTACATACCAAGAGCCGGTCTCAAAAATGAATAAATAAAGAAATAAATGTTGAAATTATAGGAATTAACATGTTAGTTCATACTGTTATGTAAAGTTGTACATTCAGATGTGTTAATCATTGCATTGTTACAAGCAGAAAAATCTAAACAGCCTAAGTATCAATCTGAGGTCTGGTATATATATTGAAACACACATTTAAATGAATTAGACAAGCTGGCCTTGTTGGTGCATGCCTGTAACCCCAGCACAAAGGGAGGCTGAGGAAGAAGGATCATAATATAGAGCCCAGCCTGGGAAACTCAGCAACTTCATGAGATTCTGTCTCAAAATAAAGGGGAAAGGGTGGAGGATGTAGTTTGGGGCAGAGGCCTCTGGTTCTATTCCCAGTACTACAAAATAATAATAATAATAACAATGATTATAGTAATAAAGATCTATATATACTGAGATGGAACTATAGCTAAAATATAAGAGGCAGGTTGAAGAACAACATACTTAGCACCATTCTACTTGTACTAAAAACAAAAGATTACCTGTATGTTGTTGTTAACCTATATATTACTTGTAAATGTTTATTATTTAAGTTTGTTTATGCCCGGAAAATTTTTAAAAGCTTACACACATCCTTGCCCCCTCTTCTTTCTCTTTCTAAGTTATCGTTAGGAATTGGAGATAGAGTATAAGAATAATGGAATTTTTATTTTTTGAATTTTCTTTTACCATGGATATATATTACTTAAACATTAAATAAAACAGGAAAAGAAAAAAATTAAAAGCTATTCCTATTCTAAAATATCTGTATAAAATCTGAGTCCTAAAGATACACTATAATTTATTAATTTCCCTATTGTGTGACATATTAGGTTGTTTTCCTTTATTCACTCTCATAAATACTATTTAGGAGATGATCTCTGCATGCTTCAGGTGAGTTCTTTGGAACAGACTCCCAGAAATAGAACTCTACAGTTAGAGGGTATAGATATTTTTAAAGGTCTCACTGCATATTGCTGAATTGCTTTCCAAAATGATTGCAGCAATTTATACTACCACCAACAGTGTATAAAAGTGCCCAAATATAACATTTTTCTTCAAGGTTGCTCATTACATGATGGCTTCAACTAGTACATCTGTGCCTCATATGAATCTGCTAAGTGAAAAAGGGCCCCCCCCAAAAAAAAAGGAAAAAAAAAAAGGGCCAGACATTCTCCCCACACCCTATTTTTTTAGGTCAAGCAAATTTTTTGTTTTTGGTACCGAGGATTGAACTCAGGACCTTGCACTTGCGAGGCAGGTGATGGAAACACTGAGCTGAATCCCTGGCCCTCAAGCAAATTTTTAAACTTGGGAACAAAGTTTGATGAAATGGCTCCAGAAAAAATATATTCTTAGCTATCTTCCTTTCCCTCCCCCTGACCCCCCATGTCTTAGAGTTGTACTTAAAGGAAAAATTAGGAATTCTGGTTTCCTGAGTCCTGGATTTTTGCCATCTTTATGTGAAGAGATTTCTAGATATTTTCTGTGGAATAATGTATACATCACTGTTTTAGTTACTTTTGTCTTTGGTGAGACAAAATACTGACACCCAAAGTTAAAGGAGGAAAGGTTTATTGAGCTCACAGTTTGAGATTTCAGTTCATAGTTGGCTGGCTCCAAGGCAGATTGCCATGGCAGAGGGCATTGCAGATGAGAAACAGTTCATGGCAGGCAGAAGGCAGCAAGCAAGCAAACCAAAAAGCCACAAGCCTCTTTCTGTCTCTTATATTTTATCCAGGTTTCCTGCCCTTAAGGCAGGTAACACTCACACCTAGTGCCCTTAGTCCTAACATTGCACCAGGAATCAATCCCAGCACCACACACCCTAGATCCAGTCACCTCTGAAAAGCTCCACCTATGACCTCATGAGGCTTTGCAGGGACATCTAGACACAAGCCAGAACAACCACTTAGGCTCTTCTTATGAACTCTCTGAATACTATGTTATAAATTCTTCTTGGCCCTTTTCAATTAATTTTTAATTATATATTCAGTAATAATCATCATTATTATTTTTTTAAAATCTTCATTATTTAGAGAGTTCCACCATGATTATGTATCTTGATTTTAGAGTCTATAGCTTAAGGGTGAGGGAGATTTAGGAGCTTAACAAAAAACAAACAAACAAAAAACTTGTTACCTCAGTGAGTTAATTTGCATTGTTTGCTCCACATACTCCTTAATTTTAATCTAAATATTAATGCTAAATAATTGTTAAAGGTTTTCTGATAATCCAAGAAATGCAGTGGGAATAGACACATTTTTCAGACTGAAGTACAGATTTTTAAAGCAAGGAGAGGCTGTTATGATTGATCTTTACATTTTGAAAAGTTGGCACTGAGCTTTAAATTTCTATCAAAAGGTTCCCATAAACATTCAAGAAAGTTAACTAAGTTCTAGAATGTCATAATTCAATGTAAGAAAAAGGAATAATCATCCAATGTGAAATATACATAAAATCCAGTATTTTTCAGTTTGTCTTGGAGTTATGCATCACTCCTAAAAGTCCTGCAGAGGTAAAGAAGATGGAGAGGGATGTGTAACATGTCACTGGGAGGATATATATAGAACTGCTGTGGCCAAAAGTGCCTCAGTGTTTAAAGGTTAATTTTAATTTCATAAAAGAGTTATGGTATAGAACTGTGTGGAGTATGATGTTTGCTTTTTGCCAAAAAACTGTTTATTACCAAATTGGTGGTTCATGTTACAATTTTGGATATCTTTTTTTTCCCTCAGTACTAGGGATTGAACCTTGACCGCACCTCCAGGCCTTTTTATATTTTATTTTGAGACAGGAGCTCTTTTTGTTCCCCATGCTGAGCTTGAACTCACAATCCTCCTGCCTCAGCATCCCAGAGTTCTGGGTTTATAGGCATGTGCCACCATGCCTGGCTTTGGGTATCTTAATAATGGTGAGGAAGTACAACTCTAGGATATACTGAATGAAACTAGAGACTGAAAAGTCTCTGTGTTTCACTTTTGGTCTAATTTGGAGTCTTGATCAAGCTATGTCTCATGCCTTAGCATTTGCATTTTTTCTTTTATTAGGACTTCATTAATATATGATAATATTCTACCTTTTAAAGCTTACAGTTCAGCTGGGTATGGTGGCACACAGCTGTCGTCCCAGCAATCAAGAGGTTGTAGTCCAGCACTCAGGAGGCTGAGGCAGGAGGATCGCTGCAAGTTCAAGGCCAGCCTGGGCTATATAGTTCAAGGCCAGCCTGCAGTACAAAGTGAGACCCTGTCTCAAAAAACAAACAAACAACAAGTTTACAATTCAGTGGTCTTTAATGTATTCATGAAGTTTTACAACCATCACCACTAATTTTAATTTTCTCCAAACAAACTCCATACAGTCATTCCCATTCTCCCTTAGTCTGTCATCCCTAGTCTGCTTTCTGCCTTTATGGGTTTGCCTATTTCAGACTTTTTTCCCAGGGATCAAACTCAGGACCTTGTGCTTGCCAGGCAGCCAGGGCCATCACTGAGCTACAACCCCGGCCCACAGACCTTTTTTTTTTTGAGACATATTTTCACCATGTAGTTCAGACTGGCCTTGAACTCACTATGTAGCTCAGGCTGGCCTTGAACTCATAAGGATCCTTCCTCAGCCTCACAAGTGCTTGGATTATAGACATGTCCCACCATGCCCAGCTTAATGCCTACATTTTCTTTTACAGTTTTATAGTTTTAGTTTTTATATTTATAGTGTCTTTGGTTTTAGAGAAACAGTCTAATCTTGGGTAAATGATAAGCCAACACGATTTAGAGTATAGACTAGAGAGGACTAACCTTGGCCCTAATTCATTTGTTTTAATTTCCGTATATCTGAGCAGCATAGGAAGACTTCCTACTTATCTTGTAGATTTTTTTAAATTGTAAAGTGTATCCTGCTTCTCATATATATATATATATATATATATATATATATACACATACACACACACACTCATACATGCATCATATATATACATATGTGTATATACATGCATCATATAATACATATATACACATGCGAATATCTGTGTGTATACATATATATGTATGTGTGTGTGTGTATATATATGTATATTATATATATGGTGATGCACGCCTGTGATCTCAGCACTTGTGAGGCTGAGGCAGGAAAATCACCATGAGTTTGAGGCTAGCCTGGGCTACATAGTAGTTCAAGGGCAGCCTGAACCACATAGTCTGTCTCCAATCAACCAATCAATCAATCAATCAATCAATATTTTAATTTGGTTTCAAGCATTTAGAAAGAAGTTCTAGTTTGTTTAAGAAGAGGGAAGGGTTCTGAGTAATTGAGAGATGAATTATATAGCTTTCACTTTGAGAAGGACAGATAGAGCATCTTGGCAGGGAAGATGATGTTGATACAGTTACTGTTTTTTGAGTACCTGTGCCTTATTGCATGCCATTTGAAACTCTGAGGATATGACTGTAAGTACAAACCAATAATGAGAATGCTAGTAGCAAGATCAGGATAATGGTTGTATTATCTGAACAAGAAACATGTATTTTGCATCCTGTTGTCTATTAATGATTCTTCTTCATGTATGACTCTTACAGATTGCTTGGAATCTCAGAATAGAGAATAATAGGGCCGGGGATTTAGCTCAGTTGGCACTGCACCTGCTTCGAAAGCACAAGGTCTTGAGTTCAATCCTCAGTACAGGGGTGGGGGGAATAGAGAATAATATATACTCAATATACATGATGTAAAATGTTTTTAAAGTATTGCAAAATGACTTAATAACATTTAGTTTTCCAAAATATGTTATTATTTGGAAGAAATTTTAACTGCATTTAAAAATGTTAGTTATGATCCCTTTTACACCATTGACGGCAGCCTTTATGTTACACTTCAGTTCATTATTTGGTACAAAATATGTTTTAAATGTTCTTAGATTAAATTTCTTTCTTAGTTTTTTTTTGGTAATTTAGTAAATTGAATTTTTTTTTTTTTTTGTGGTACCAGGGATGGAACTCGGGTCCTTGCGCTTGCAAGGCAGGCGGCGGAGAGTAAATTTAATTTTTATACAGTAGTTTTAGCTTTACGGTTTTCTTTTTATCAACAGGCACCTTGCAGTAATATTTTATTTAGACTCTTACAAATACTTCTGAGAAAAAGTATTACATAAATAAAGTAGAAATTAAATTGTATTTTTTTAAAAGCTTAGGGGATAATTGACGACACCATTCACAAAAATGTTCAAGCTCAAAACAAAGAATTCCAGTCTCAATTACTCTCTTTTTTACCAGCCTCGTATTCAGTTTACTGACAAATTTTATTGATTGTAACCCCCAAACATACCTCATAATCGAGTTGCTTCTTTCTATCTCCATGAGCATCATCTTTCACTAAAACTCTTAAGTGGTTGACTTGCTTTTTCACCCTGGCCTCAAAAACTTCCCATTACGGTTAAAATAAAATCCAGGTTCCTTATCATGGATTATAGTAGAGTATCTTTCACCAGCCAGCCTTTACCTCCCTCTTCAACCTCATCTATGGTTTTTCCTCTGCCATTCACTGAATTATAGGCACACTAGAATTTGTCTTGTTCCTCAGACATACCAAGTTTGTTACTTCCTCAACATCTTTATGCTTGCTGGTCCTTCCAGCTGAAATGTTCTTCAGATGGCTGAATCATTATAAACACCTCAGGTCTTACCTGATTCTTGTAAAGTAACCCCACTCCGCTTACCCATGTCTACCTGTAGTTTCAGTTACATCAGCTTTACTCACTTCTGTGGTGGATTAAAATGACCGTAGATTCTTTGGAGTTCCTCAGATTGGGAGATGAAGTCTGTTTCCTCATCGGTTGAATCTGGACTTGGTGTAGGAATTGTTCTGACCAGTAGAATGTGGCAAAAATGATACTGGGACCTTCAAGCAAGGGTTCAAGCATGGCTGCTGTCACTTTCTAGGAACAACCATCTTGTGAAGAAACTCAGGTTAGTTTTCTTGAGAATGAAGAGAGAGAGAGAGAGAGGAGGAAAAAGAGAAAGAGGGAGGGAGACAGGGAGGTAGAAAGAGACAGACAGACAGAGAGACACAGAGACACAGAGAGACAGAGACAAAGAGAATATGAATGAATGAATCCTAGGTGAGATTCTGCGACCAGGCAACATACCAACTGATAATGAACATATGAATGGACCCAGCCAGTAACTCATAGTATAGAAGAATCATCCAGCCAAGCCCAAGCCAAATTGCCAGCCAAAAGTATTGTGAGAAAATAAATAATATTGCATAGCTTTGAATCAACTAAATTTATTGCTGTGTAGTAAACTACCCTAAAACTTGGGTTAAAGGGCTGGGGAGTTAGCTCAGTGGTGTCGCCGCCTGCCTTGCAAGCACAAGGTCCTGAGTTTGATCCCCAGTACCAAAAACAAAACAAAACAAAACAAAAACAAAAAACTTGGGTTAAAAATAATTATTTATTTTCTTCGTCCAATGTAAATGCCCTGAGATTAGAGACCTTTTTTTTTTTTTGCTCACTGTGAAATCCTCAGCACTGAGAAAGAGGCCTTGTACATAATGAGTGTTCAATATATACTTAGTGAATCAGTGAAAGAATGAAGACATGAGTGTACAGTAAATTATATGAACTGCTAGAGATCACATCTGCTGTTCAGGCTCAACTATGAAAGATTCTTGGAGTTTTTGCTGTTGACATCTTACTTCACATAGCACCTCTGTGACCTAAGCTAAGTTGAATAACCTCCTGGTGCCTTATGTGACAATTAAATGAGCTAAATCTTGAAAAGCACTTATTGGAGTATCTGGTACATAGTCTAGTAAATTGAAAGCAAGGAAAAAAACTGAAATTAAAACCTTGTAGTTTAATTGTTCATGGTTGTAACTTTGTAGAAATAAAAGCATGATGTGCTTTTAGGATGTATTTAGTCTCCTGCTTTACATAACTAATATTTTTTAGTCTTTTCATTTTATAAATTTTCATTGAAGTGGTCTTCATTCTTTTTGAACTGATGCTTAGAACCTAAACTTTAATTACCAAGTAAATGGCCAACTTCTCTGTGTAGCAACTAAATAGGAAATTACATGGACACCATAGGAAAAATAAAGACAGTATTCATCAGGGTAGGCTAGGTTATGCTGCAGTAAACAACCCCAAGTTCCTGTGGCTTGAAACAACAAACTATTTCTTTTTTTTTTTCCGTGCCCATTTGAGGTCATCTATGTTATCAAAACTGTCATTCCAGTACCCAGGATAGCTCTCTGAAATGTTGCCGGTCGCTATGGCAAGGGAAAGGGAAAGTGGTGAAGATGACACTGGCTTGTAAAAGCTTCTGCTCTGATGTGATGCCCATCACTTCTGCCCACACTGTATTTTGTTAGCAGCTAATGCAAGTTACCCAGCCACACCTGTTCAGTAGGACACAGAAGGCAATCTTGCCATGTGCTTAGAAGCAGAAAGAAAATGAGTATTTTCAAACAGTTCTAATGGCAGCCACAGTGAGGCTGGTGATGCCTTGTAGTTTTGATTGTCAAATGTAGCTCAGGAGCTAGAAATGAGTTTCAACACAGCAGTGCAAAACAGCCTTTGCCTGGATCTTTTCTTCCAAATCAAGGTCCTTCAGTGATATTTTATGTGGAAAGAGCCACTACTTTTGTGGATTATTTTTCCTAAAATGAGCAGGGGGGGAATGCTAAAAGACTCCATGACTCATACTTTACACATACTTTCATAACTTTCACTTTAAGAAATGAGCTTTTCTTTTCAATCACCAAGTCATCATTGGTGATGTGAGATTGCCTTAAGGGGACAGGGACAACATGCTAACTTTTCACTTAGAATACAAAAGGACATAAAGTGGAAAGCTTCTTGTGGTGCATTTTTTTCTCCCAGCCACACACACCTACCCATGATTTGTTCCCTAATGCTTTTGTTCATACTCTCTTTGCAGCCTGAATTTTGGATTTTTGGTGTTCATAAGCTCCTCTAATGGAGGGTGTATGAGGAGGGGAAAGTACATCATTTTAGTTAATATTACTAGCTGTTCAAAATTTTGTTCCTTATTTCTGTAGATAACTGAGAATTGGTTAAAATGGCTTCAGCAAAATGAAAATTTATAATGTAATTTAAAAGAATTATGGCCAGACATCAGCCCTGAATGCTTTCATTCTTTCAGCGTGCTTGGGATTTTGAAAAGAAAGCAGTTTGGTGGAAACACTGCAGAATTTGTTTCGATTGCCATCTTTTAGTTGGTTTTACTACAGTGAGAGAAAAATTGAGGCAAGAGAATTAGCCATTAAAGATCATTTGGTAGAGCATTTACTTGGCAGTGACTTCTCATTTTTTTTCTACCACTCAAGTTATTTCTCTCTATTGATTTACATAACCTCTTGTAAATGTTTCAATACCATAAAGCACCTAAGATACAATAAACTATGCTCAGTATTTTTGTGTGAGCATACTGGGTATTTTTTTGCTCAGACTGTAGAAATGTAATAGAGTTTGTCACCACCTATGCTTGCAATTATGTTTCAATAGTGTGAATTATCAAGAAAACTCATAAATACCTTATGTTTATAACAGCCAATGTTAAAGTGGAATTTTTCTTGTGTTCCTTCTGCATAAACACTATCTCTTAAGGTCTTGCTTTACAGAGAGAATGAATGTCTTGTTTCTTGGGTCCCAAATCTTGGGTGTCATATTGCTACTTTTGCCTTGAGGAACATGCTGCTACCATGTCTGCCCTGAGAAGGTGTTTGAGTAATTTTTTTCTCTATTGAAATCTAGAATTAAAAACTTGTCAGTTTTCCTGGCTCACTTTCATCTGTTCATTGCTAATGATTAAATCAGAAATGATAGATGATTGGAAATAACTTCCAAAAATTTTAAATTTTTGGTCATTGGTCAACAACAGTTTTTTCCAATGGAATTTAAAAGGTAGTTCCTGGGCCAGGGATGCAGCTCAGTGGCTCCCCACCTGCCTGGCAAGCGCAAGGTCCTGAGTTTGATCCTTGGTACCAAAAAAATATAAATAAATAAATAAAGGTTCTTAACTGTTTTTTGTGTTTTTTTTGATACTGGGTATTGAACTCGGGTCCTTGCGCTTGCACAGCAAGCAGCGAAACCACTGAGCTAAATCCCCGGCCTCTTAACAGTGTTTTTAAGACTGGTTACCCAATTTTAATTATTTCTAGATTAAACTCTAATCCAGGAAGTTCACCAGACTCACTCAGGGCCAGCTTAATTTTTACTTATATTTTCTGATTTTAAGACTAATGTTGTTTACATGGTATCATGCTGTTTTCTAGAGAGGCTTCAGTTTATAAATAGCTATGTGCTCAAAATATCTAAAAGTAGAAAATAAAGATGGTTGGGTTCTTGGTTGACCTATATTAACGCTAAACTCTTATCAATTAAATACTGTAAGTCTGTGTTAAGCCTTAATATGTACTAATAGATAGATGAACTAGATGTTGGAGAAACAGCATTAAATAAAAATAATCTCTTTTTATGGATTTCCCAGCTAATTTTGGTGTTGATATGTAATATCAAGGGAGTTTACCTTTGAGTGACTTTATTATTATCTGATTTAAATGTCTTTGTTTAAAGCAAAAAAAAAAAAAAAAAGTTACTGTTTTCTGTTGTACCTGAAAAGTGGCCTTGTGAGATTGGACAAACAAATGTCAGCCTTTAAATGCATTTATCATCATGGTCATTGACATTTATTTAATGCTGAGACAGGGTCTTACTAAATTGCCCAGGCTGGTCTTAAGCTTTCCATCCTACTGCCTCAGCCTTCTGAATAGCTAGGATTATAGGCTCAAAATCATCTCTATTTTTAATACATAGTACAATGTAAACACTGTGTAAATAGTTGTTATATTGTATCATTTAGGTAATAATAACAAGGAAAAAAATCTCTACATGTTCAGTATGGATACAATTTTTTTCAAAAAATATTTTCAGTTTATGGCTTGTTGAATTTGAGTTGCAGAATCCATGGGTACAGAGGGCCAATTTTATATGAATTTAAATCTCTTTGGTTTAAATCAAATATAAATGACAAAAATGTTGGACATGTGATTTAGTATCAGAAGCTTTGAACAGTATGCTTACAGTGTGTTTTCTCTGAGATGCAGTCCTGAAGGAGATTAAGTCATAACAACCTAACTTGGAAAGTTTACCCTGGTCAGCTACTCATAGCACGACTCACCCAAGCCAAGTCCACTCTCTTAATTTCGTCATTTCAGAGTTTAAATTCAGTGGTACTGAGCTGTTAGCATAATGTTCTTCATCACATTTTGGTTTTGTATATATTTTGGTTGATAGTGAACAAAAGGACAAATGGAAAATTTTAATTTTCTTTTTTTTATTAATTTTATTAGTACATTTTAGGTATGCAATATAATGACATTCATCATTGGAAATTTTCACCTTTACATAATCTCTCTTGGTTCTT
>NW_004624838.1:1510350-1553141 GCF_000247695.1 Heterocephalus glaber | reverse complement strand
AAAAAAAAAAAAAAAAAAGAATTGGAAGTAAGGATAATAATATTTGACCTGAAGTATGTTTTCAACTTGTGGAATGTTTGTTGATTCCCTGTAGTCTGTGTTTTTCTCCAGAAGCCCTACATATGGCTGTGATGAGTGTTGCTTATTATGGATTATGATTCTTTTGGTCCTCCAGTTGTTGCCAAGTTTTGGGGTGCTGGAGTCTCCTCCTAGAGGTGGTTTCTAGGTTCTTTCTGTCTTGAGCAAAGAATTGGTCAAGATAGGAGCCAATGGTAGCAAAGTTTTATTAAAGGTATGCCAAGAAACAGGGTTTACAGAGCAAATTTGGGCCAAGTAAAGGTAGGAAAATAAGTATGCTCTACAGGAGGAGCAGGCTGCTATGAGAGAACACAGCAAAAACTCAGTGTGGATGGTCCTTTTTGTATCTCCACTCCTTAGGCTGATGTTGGGTCCAGGCCGTGCTATCAAAACCTGCTGGTGGGCCAGGGATTTAGCTCAGTGGCTCCGCCACCTACCTCACAAGCGCAAGGACCAGAGTTCAATCTCTGATACCAAAAAAAAAAACTACTGGAGTTCTCTTTACTGCATGTGTCCTGGGATTTTGTAATTACACAAATCAGGCCTTACTTCCCTGTACAGTTTTGCTATGCCCTAATCTCCTGTCTCAACAGTCAGAAGATTTTACCATGCTACTCAGAATGGCACACAATTTAAAACTTACCCATTTTTTCTGGAATTTTTCATTTAACATTTTTGGACCATTGTTGACCACAGATTAACAGACTGCAGATAGGGGGTGAGAGGTACAGTGGCAATCATTGCAGCAAAACCCAATTATTAGACTCTTTCATGTTGAGCTCATTTTTAGGTTTATTACTTTGTCAGAAACTTCTTAGGATTTTTTTCCCTTTTTTGGATTTCTTGACATCCATACTCTCAGTTGAATTACATTTCCTATCACAATCTTGACTTTTTTTATGACTTATAGATCAGGGTTTTTTTAAATTTTTGGTACCAGGGATCAAACTGGGGACCTTCCGCTTGCGAGGCAGGTGGTGGCACCACTGAGCTAAATCCCCGGCCTGTGATTTGTATATCCTCTAGGTTTGTACCCCACCAATTTGTCTTCCCTTATTTTTCCTAGAGTACTCTCTCTCTGAAAGAGATATCTTTAAATTCCTATTATAAAAATTAAAATGTTAAAATTGTTAAGTAACATTGTTAAAATATTAACCAGTACAAAATTTAAAAATTAAAAATAGATTAATGGTAAAATTGTTCTATATCCTGTGTTGGCAATTAAAACCCATACAACTGCTGAGCAAGGTGGAGCACACCTTTAATCCCAGGACTGAGAAATGCTGAGGCAGGAGGATCCCAAGTTTGAGCCCAGCTTGGGCAATTTAGAGACTTAGGAGATCCTGTTTGAAAATAAAAAGGTTTTAGGGCCAGGGATTTAGCTCATTGGTTCCGCCTCCTGCCTTGCAAGCGCAAGGATCAGAGTTTGATTTCCGGTTCCAAAACAAAAACAAAATCAATAAGCTCTCTAAAAATAAAAAATTTTTAAAAGGCTAGGTGGTGTGGCACATTGGATAAGCCCTGGATTCAGTTCCCAGACCAGGGTGGGGAGGGGGGTTGGTGGGGGGGAGTCTATGTTCTTCCTTTCTCCATTAACAAAATATTTAATTATGCATAATGAAAATGCTTCATCTCATTTTCATTTCTGTATTTTATCCAGAAAAAGGATAGAGAAAAGTCATATGAAATGTGTCTGATTTCAAATTCATCTTGGTTATTTTTGTTTATAGCCATGAGTCTTTTTGCTTATAGCCATGAGTCTTGATCAGCCTGTAGAGAAGATTTAGACTGGGAAGTCAGAAGGGTGGCAAGAATAGCTAGTATTCTGACAGTGGGGAATTTTACAGGAAGCAACCCGTGCTGATAAGTATCAATTATCTTGAAAATCGGCACTTGTGACTAACTAGAAATACCTAAAACATTGCCTAGTTTAGAGATTAGATATATTTATTTAGGTATCAAACAGTTCCTCCCAGTTTTTCTTTTTTCTTCTTTCTCTTTTTTTTTGAAACAGATTCCCCATATGTAGTACAGGCTGACCTTTAACTCATGATCCTCTTGCTTCAGCTTCCTGATTCCTGGGCTTACAGGCATGTGCCCCAATGCCCATTCCCCAGTTTTCTTTAGGAAAGCAAGTCACAGTAAGCCTCATGCTCCTCCCATTGCATCACAATGGACAGTAATAAGTGTAGGATTGGTCTAGGTGCTGTAAGGGAATTGGTGAACAACTTTTTAGAAGATACACTGTAAAGATTATTTTTAGTAGCACTTCTCAACCATCTTGTTCACTTACTTGCTTTTGTTTATTATCAATTTTCTACCTCCCAAACACTTATGTTCCGTGAGAGCAGAGACTTGTCTCCTTTATTCCCTGCTATATCCCCAGCACCTAAAATCATACCTTGCAGATAATGGTTGCTTAGAAAATATTTGTCAAGAGAATGAATGACTCTTGTCTTTACAGATTCATCAGTAGACAAATAACTACCAGCCAGGAACAAATATTATATCCCCAGGATATCTGCTCAAAACACTTTAAAGACTGTTAATAGTGATGATAATGAAAAGAAGCCATACATTATTCCATATTCATCACTTGCTACAATGTCTTTTTTTTTTCCTCGTTTTTTTTTCCCATTTGTTTATTTTTGTCAGTCCTTCAAAAGAGAACAGGGTGTTTCTTTTAAAGAGAACTATCAGGGAAGTTATACTGCTCAGATCTAGGAGTAGAAGAATAACAAAAGCTAAAATGACAGGCCTTATATTATTTTTGGAAAAGAATACTGTTCTTTTGGAAAAGAATTCAGTACTATTTCTTCTTTTTAATGAATAGGTACTCATAAACCAGCCTAAATAATGGAATTGCAGAACTTTACTCCATAATAATGTCTTGGTGCATAATAATGTCTTGGTGCAGGTTTTTCTTAGAAAACCTAAGCAAATATTGAATCTATTCTCACTAAAATTTTGTTTTCTAGAATTAAATGGAATGATTTTACTCTTGTTGCTGTTTTTGTTGTTGTTTGGGTGTTTTGTTTTTTGGCAGTACTAAGAGTTGAACCCAGGGCTTCACACGTGTTAGGCAAGTGTTCTACTACTAACCTACATTCTCAACTCTTATTTTGTTTTTTTGTTTTAATTTTTGAGACAGAGTCTTGCTGAGGTGCCCAGGCTGGCCTTAAACTTGCAATCTTCCTACCTCAGGTTCTCAAGTAGCTAGATCCTTCCCCTTCCCCTTCCCCTTCTTCTTCTCCTTCTTCTTCCTCTTCTTCTTTTTCCTTTTATATACAATTATTTTCCACTCAATTTGTTCCCATACCATAAGTTTTTGTTTCTTCAGGGATGTTTTTTCCTTCTGTACAACCTCCTCTTCCGATTTAGGAACAATTTGCTTCTCTGTAGCAAAGACCATCTCAGTGTAGGTTAGTCAGACTATGAGCTCTATCAGCCCAGAAGCTCACCTTGGGTGTTTTATTCACCTGGTGCAGTATGTTCAGTGACTGCAAAACTTATAGCTAAACTCTTAAGTTTAACATTTCTATGTATCTGTGAGTGAGTGCAGTAAAAATTCAGCACTGTTTTGGGCCACTAACTCTGCCCAACCCCACAGTTTGGTCTGGGCACAACACTGTAATGGCAGAATGTTTCTGTAATGTGACACTTTAAGATACTTGGTGAGTTGGTTTCTACATGTATCCTTCATCATACCCAGGCAGTTTCACGGGTATTCCTAAAGTGAACAAGAAATCTTGATTTGTATGATTTTGTGGGGTTTTCTGTGCCAAGTTAATAGAGAACCACTTTCACATATCACTTCAGGCCACTTACAGCAACTCTATTGCCACTCTATTGCTTCTTTAAAGAAGAAGATTACTATAGACAAACACAAATGTTATGAGGTTTTATAAATTCTTACTGATTTGTATAAAGCAACAGGCAAAAATGGACATGTTTTTCTAAAATAAGATTTTTAAATGGTTGAGTGCTTAGAATGCCTGTTGAGTACAGGCCTTCATACTTACTGACAGTTGGGAGAACATTAATATTTTCTTCATTGTTAAAAATGTTTATTGAGTAAAGAATTGAAAGAACCAAAAAAAAAAAGGCTGTGGTAAGGCTCTATCCCGAGCCCTGTTGCTGTGTCCTTTGATGATCTTGGGTGGTCTCTTCCTTTTTGAACCCTAGTTTCCTTGTTTATAAAATGAGTAGGCCAGGCATCACAATTTCTAAAGACTCTTTCAGCTCTAAAAATGTAATAATACACACGGGTTTCCTATGAAGAAAAGCACACTTCCTCCAAAAGAGGGTGCTATGGTATTTCTCCATTTTTAGCATTTTCTTTGAAGGAAATAAAGATTTAATTTCAGCTTTTTTTTTTTTTTTTTTGGTACCAGGGATCAAACTCAGGACCTTGCACTTTCAAGGCAGGCAGAACCACTGAGGTAAATCCCCAGCCTAATTTCAGCTTAATTTTGAGTCCTTAGACTTTCACCCTTTGAAAAATAGTATCTAACTCCTTACTTTATTTACATGAGGCCATATAGGCCAATTCTTAATTTTTTAAATTGTAAAAATATGTATATTTCAGGAAATCTCGAAAATAAAATTGCAAAGAAGAAAACAAAATAAACATATCTCACTACCTAAATATAGCCAGTTTCAACAATTCATTGTATTTCAACTCTCTTTTTCTAGGGGGATGGGGTTTGAGACAGTGTCTAGCTTATGTATTCCAGGTCAGCCTTGAACTCACTATATAGACCAGGCTGCCCTCAAACTCATGGTGATCCTTGTGCCTCAGCCTCCAACTGCTGGGATTACAGGTGTGTGCCACATGCTCAACTAAGAGGTGACCTCTTCTAAAGAGTAGAATATTTAAACATGGACATTTTTCACAGTAATTTTTAAATTTTTTTCATAATACTGGAAAATATATACATAAATATATAGATTTTTTTCTCTCTCTTTTCCTGCCTGTTGAGACCTTTTCCATAGAATTAAATATTTTAGAATCCATCATTTTTAGTGATTACATAGCCACTTTCCTATTGTTCAATATCTGTTGTTTCTAGTTTATATTATATAGATCATATATGTGTGTGTGTGTGTGTGTATGTGTATTACATAAATGTGTTCAAATTTATGAGTCAAAAACTATAAATATTTTACTATACTTGATCTTAGCCAAAAGGCCGAGAAGCAATTATAAACATTTTAAAGTGCTTGGTAAGGTGCCGGGGACTTAGCTCAGTGGTTCCAGCGCCTGCCTTGCAAGCGCAAGGTCCCGAGTTCTATCCCCGGGACCAAAAAAAAAAAGTTCTTGGTACATTTTGTAAAATTACGTTTCTAAAATATACTGATTAATATTCATTATTTTCTAATGAGCATTAATTCAATCATTTTAATCTTTTAGCCAAAAGAAAAGGTTGGTTTTTTTCTTTGTTTTGTTTTGTTTTTTTTTTTGGTTGTTTGTTTTGTTTCGGGTTTTTTTGGTACCGGGGATTGAACTTGGGTTCTTGCGTTTGCGCAGCAGGCAGCGAAACCACTGAACTAAATCCCTGGCCTAAAGGTTGTATTTTTTACAATAGTAATCATCTTTATTATTTTTATAACAATTTTATTGAGAATAGAATTCGCCCAAAGTATACATTTCAGTTGTTTTTAGTATATTCAGAGTTGTGTACCCAGCACTGCATCCAGTTATGTAACGTTTTTATCATCGCAAAAAGAACCCCTTACCCATTAGCAGTGCCCCCCATTTCCCATGCTTACCCCCAAGGCAACTACTGATCTACTTCCTGTCTGCAGATTAGCCTACCTAAGAATTTCACATGTGAAATCATACAGTACATTTTATGACGTTCTGTATCTGTTTTTGTTTTGTTTGTTTGTTTTCACTTAGTGTTTTCAAAGTTCATCTACATTGTAGCATGTTATCAGTCCTTTTTGGTTCTGTTATTGTCAGATAATATTTTATTATATGGGTATATTTATCCATTCAGGAATTGAATTGTTCCTCCTTTTTAGCTATCATGAATAATACTAGGCTAATGGGTTTGGTCCGTTCCCCCCAACCCCCTCAGTACCAAGGATCAAACTCAGGACCTTGCACTTTTGAGGCAAGTGCAGCACCACTGAGCTATATCCCTGGCCCATATCATGAATAATACTGCTCTGAAGATTTTCATGCAAGGTTTTGTGCAAACAAGTGGTTTTTATTTCTCTTGGATATCTACTTAGGAATAGAACTGCTGGGTCATGTGGTAACTCTTTGTTTTTGAAGAGTTTGTCTTCCAGCCGGGGATATAGCTCAGTGGTTCCGCCCCCTGCCTTGCAAGTGAAAGGACTCGAGTTTGATCCCTGGTACCAAAAAAAGAGTCTGTCTTCCAAAGAGCTCCTACATTTTATATTTCTACCAGCACTGTGTCAGGCTCCAATTTCATCATATCCTTGCCAGCACCTGTGATCTTTTGTGTTATAATAATTCTACTAAGGGTTAGGTGGTAGCTCAATTGATTTTTATTTGCATTGCTCTAATAGCTAATGATGTTAAGCCTTTTAAAATATGCTAGTCATTTGTATATATTCTTTGGAGAAATATCTATTCAGATCCTTTGCTCATTTTATTTTATTTTATTTTTGGTACCAGGGATCGAACTCGGGACCTTGTGCTTGCAAGGCAGGCACCGGAACCACTGAGCTAAATCTCTGGCCCCTTTGCTTATTTTAAATTAGGTTAATTTTCTTTTTTAATGAGTTTCAAGAGTTTTTATGTATATTGGGTACTAAATTCTAATCAGATAGATATATGATATACAAAAATTTTCTCCCATCTGTAGTTGTTTTTTCACTTTCTTGAAGGTGACTTTTAAAGCACAAAAGTTTTTCTTGCTTTTTTTCTGTCTTTATTTATTTATTTATTTATAGAGACAGGTTCTTGCTATATAGTTCAAGCTGACATCAAACTCAGGGTCCTCCTGCCTCAGCCCCAGAAGTTTTTAGTTTGGATGATACCTATTTTGTCTTTTTTTTTTTTTTTTTTTAATGTTCCTGTGCTTTTGGTCTGATACCTTAAGAAACCATTATCTAATGCAAGGTGACAAAGATTTGTGCTTTGTTTTCCTTAAAAATTTTATGATTTATATTTATTTTATAATTTGAGTTCATTTTAGTGTATTATATGAAGTATGAGTTCCACTTGATTCTTTAGCATATGGCAATCCAGTTATCTTGGTACTGAGAACTTCATAACATCATTAGTTAATTTACTAGCAAATTTCTGTGTGCCTGCTTAATGCCTGCTTGTATCAAAATACTTCTATTTGTCAGTGTCTGGAAACAACGCAGAAGATTTTTCCTAAGTGGTAGCTTTCCACATGGACTTTTGGTTTTTGTTTTTTTTTCCATCAGGCAAGAAATGACTAGAAAAGAAATTGTTAGATTTAGGTTTTACAAGTCTACCTGCTAAATTCCCCCCACCTTTGTCTTCACGTGTTCCTTCTATGTCTGCCTTTTTCCTTCTGTCTCACAAGGTCATTGGATTTAGCGCCCACTTGGATAATCCAGGATGATCTCATTTAGGAGATCCTTAACATCCGTAAAGACCCTTTTCCCAAATAAGGTCACATTCATAGGTTCTGGCATTAAGACATAGACGTATCTTTTTTTGAAGGTCACTGTTCAGCCCACTATTCCACTGTCTCCTGCATCTCACTCTACTTTTGTGCGACGTTCACTTCACAACACCTCTGAAAAAGAGTTACAGGGTTTACAACCACGTCTCATTCATCATTTTACATGTCTCCACATTCTGTTTATACAACTCTGAA
The DNA here is from genome assembly GCF_000247695.1 of Heterocephalus glaber. The sequence goes on along the minus strand of NW_004624838.1, from coordinate 1,545,234 downwards.
GGTTAAAAATCTTCCTTATATTGAGCCAAAACCTATCCTGGGATAACATTTCACAAGTTTACAATCTTTCTTGCACAGGTGTAGGGGATAAGAAAGACTGGTGCCATGATTCTCAGGTACTTTTTCTCCATCACTCTGATACAGCATTCTAGGAGATATGACATCCTCACCAACAAATGTACCACCCACAACCCGAAAAAATATTCCCAGACTTAATGAGTTTCTGGCTGCCCAGCATCCACACCCACTTCCTGTTTAAAGCCAGGTCTCCCCTAGGGGGAGCCAAGTCATGCTCTTGTGAGCCAGTTGTGATGGAAACAAATGAATCTCCTTCAGGAGGTTTGAGAGTGTCAAAAAAAAGAAAAAGAAAAATTGAGGAACTAGTTCAGCCTTCTCCCATATGAGAGCCATTCACACAGATGAGGACAACTATTGTATTTCCCAGAGTCCATTCTTTTCCAAAATAACCACTTTTAATTTTAATTGTCCCCCTATGACATGGCTTCCATTCCATTCAGTCTGCAAATATTTATTGAGGTGCCAGACACTCTCTTAGATATTAAAGTGATGCAGGGATGAGTATCCTAGAATCTGTACCATCTAAGAGTGTAACCTGGGAGAGGATGTAAGCAAATAAATTGCAAAACTCTGGTGATGAGTCTTTTAATAAGCTTAAATATAGGATGCTGTTTGAGCACAGGAAGGATACCTAAACCAGTGTTAAAGAAATAACATCTATCTGGCATGTGTGAGGCCATGGGTATGATCCCTAGCGCCACAAAAAACAAAAACAAACAAAAAAACAACAAACGAAAAAACTAAACTAAAACCCAGTAGTCCAGAAGAGAGGAGAGAGACAGGCAGAGGGGGAAACAGGTGAAATGCCCACAAGTGTCAAATGGATATTTGCCAGGTTGCTGGCTACCCAGCGTCTGCACCAATTTCCTGTTTTAGAGCCCCCTCCTGTAAGGGAACCAAAGGTGGTTCCAGGGAGCGGGGCAAGCCTAGGATTAGGTGAGAAGAATGAGGCACTTGCCTCTGCTACAACGTTTAAAGGGATGCCCCAGGGCCAGGGATTTAGCTCAGTGGTTATGCTGCCTGTCTCAAAAGTGCAAGGACCTGAGTTCGATCCCCGGTACCAAAAAACAAAACAAAACAAAACAAATAAAGGGATCCCCCAAAGCTCAACAATTGAGATAAATATTTTAATACAGTATTTTTGGAAAATTATTATTAATATTTAAAAATCCATGATGAACAAAATATCAAAACTTTAAGGAAAGCTGGGATTGATATAATTGATCTTCCCTTTTGCCTCAGGCTCTACTATGGCTTAGCAGGGTTCAGTTATTGACCTTGACTTTACTTAAATTTTACTACTTTGCTCCTCATGGATTTTGTTTGCATTAATTTTGATTTTTTTAAAATATCACATTAAGGGCTGAAATTTAGCTCAGTGGCACTGCGCCTGCCTGGCAAGTGCAAGGTCCTGAGTTCGATTCCTGGTAACCAAACAAACAAAAAAATCACATTAAAATACTGGTTATATGAATAGTGAGGTTTTTGGTGCTTCTTTAAATTTTGTGTTATCAGTAAGTGCTTTAGTTGCCTCAACCTGGCCCTAATTCAGCAACTAACAAATAAGCACAAGATCATCCATACTTGACCTTTTGGGCTTTCCCTTCTGGACTTTGACTCTGGAGAAGGGAAGTTAAAGACTCAGATGTGGTCAGGGACATTGACTGTGGCAGCAGTGGAGGTCAGGTGCTACTCTGACTGTGGGTGAACAGATATGTTTGTGCATGTTGTTGCTTGTGTGCGTGGCATGAGGGTCTCACAGCAGGGGCCCTTAGGACAACCTAACTAGCCATGCCTGTGACATATCCTTGGTCATGTCATTATTTTCTGGCCTTTTGTGTCTATATCCTTTTTCTCAGCCTGGGCTTATAGTATTCAATATGCCCATCTTCTTCCCCCTTGAAAATGACAATCATATTTGTATCCAGACTTCCATTCTCCCCCCATCTCTCTTCTTTAGAGAGAAGCAGTAGTAGTTGCATAACTATATTTATGCAGGTTTTCTGGGTCTCTTACAGCAAAATTCATCTAAATCTAGGAAAATAAAAATCATTTGAAGTAACTTTCTTTTGTTTTGTTTGTAGTGCTGAGGATTGAACTCCAGTCCTTGTGCGTGTTAGGAAAGCACTCTACTACTGAGCTACATCCCCAGCCTAAAGTAACTATCTTTCAGTCACTTCACTTGTCTTGTATTTCTTTTTCCCACTTTTTTCTTTTCTTTCTTTTTTTTTTTTTATTAAATTCTTTTATTGGTACATTGTAGGTATACAACACAATTACATTTCTCATTGGGAATTGTACCTTTACATAATGCATCTTGGTTCTTATTTTTTCCCCATTCCTAGCCCTCCCTTCACCCCCTCCATCCTTCCCTATTTACAAAGACTTTATTTCCATTTTTTCCATTTCTCATCATTTTTCCTTTCCCTTCTTTCCTTTCCCCTGCTCCTCCCACTACCCCTACCCCTTTAGACCTTTTCTTCCTATTTTGCATTATTGATTATTCATTCTAATCATTGGTACATTTTAGGTATACAATATAATGACATTCATCATTGGAAATTTGCACCTTTACATAGTCTCTCTTGGTTCTTATTTTTCACCCTTTCCCAGCCCTCCCTTCAACCCCTCCATTCCTCCCTATTTACCAAGATTTTGTTCCTGTTTTTCCATTTTCTCATATTAATCCCATTCCCTTCTATCCTTTCCCCTAGCCCTCCCACTTCCTTCCCCTTTGCCCCTTTTCTTGCCATTTCACATTATCTATTATACCTTTTAGTCCTTATTTACACTTTCAGTTTCTCACACCAGAGAAACTATTCGGTATTTATACATGTGTGTCCTATTTATTTCACTTAAGAGTATCGCCTCAATGTGCATCCACTTAGCTATAACCACTTACTCTTTTCTCCACCATTTCTAACTTGAACCTGTCTTTGAACATTTTTTATTTATTTATTTATTTATTTTTGCAGTACTAGGATTAATTACAGGGTATCATACATAGGCAAGGGCTTCACCACTGAGTACATCCCAAGCCCTCTGTTAAATTGGGTGGGGGGAGGTTACCAGAGATCGAACTCGGGACTTTGTGCTTGTGAGGCAGGCAGCAGCACCATTGAGCTAAATCCCCAGCCCTTACCTTCTGTTAAATTTTATTTTGAGACAGAGTCTTGCTAAGTTGCTGAGGCTGACATCTCACTATGTTGCCTGGGGTGGTCTCAAGTTGGTGAGCTTAAATGATCCTCCTACATCACTGCTAAGTAGTAGTGATCACAGGCATGCACTGTCACCCCTAGCTCTCTCTACTTGCCCTCTCCTAACAGTACACTCACTTCTGTAAACACAAATAAAAAGACTTTTTATCATTAGTTATATGAGAATGATACCTAAAGCTGGGCATGGTGGCATATGCATGTAATCCCAGCATTCCAAGGGGCTGAGGCAAGAGGATTGCAAGTTTAAGCCCAGCCTGGGCAACTTGGCAACTTAGCAAGAGTCTGTCTCAAAATAAAAAAGGGATGAGGATGTAGATCATAGTGAAGGCCCTGAGTTTAATCTCCAATACTGATGATGATAATAATAATAATAATAATTATTATTATTATATGAACACATGAGCAACAGAGATCAAGGTATGACAAACTCAGACATCCTCACTAAAGGCAGATACCAGAGACATCCATGGAGGGAAAGAACCATGTTTACCAAAAACAGTTGGAGGAGTTAGAGACATTGTTCACTAAGAACCTATGCCTAGCTGGTTGTGGTGGCACACACCTGCAATCCTAGTACTCCATGGGCTGAGGCAGGAAGATCTCAATTTAGTGAAACCCTGTCTCAAAAAAGGAGAAGGAGAACAAGAACAAACTCCTGTATTTGGAAAGAATAGCGCCAAAGAACACAAGCAAACACCCCACCCTAAAAAAACTCCTATAAAACCAAACAATAAGAATTTTTTTAAATGGCCTAAAAATTCAGCATATATCCAAGAATACTATAGATTTGGTTCAAGAACCTCAAAGCAAAACTCAAGAGACAAAAATTTAAGCGCATACAATAAGACCAACTCAAGAATAATGATTACTTTTGGGAGGAGTTGAGAAATGTTGGCATATCATCCAGATTCCCTAAGTTCCTTAAATCCTGTGACATCTTCAGGGGGAGGCAGCAAGCCCAATTTTAGTGTCCCACAGGCCACTCACTCTGCTGGCTACAATACTATGGCTCTGCTAAGACCCTAGCATAGACCACCTCTTCCCCTATTTGGACTACACATTGTTTTTCCCAGCCGAGGTTCCAATTCTTTGGTTTCTTTATCCTAGGTTTAGAACTTAACTAGGAGTTCTGACCTACGAAGGGAAAGAAAGATCAACATGGGTAGGGGAAAACAAATCTACCTCATACAGGGCATTAAGTTTACTGAGAGGAGAATGAGTTCATGCTACTCTTTGCATTTGTCCTTTATAAATCTATCTCTATTTGCTTTTTCCTTTTACTTTCCTCCATTTTTTTCCTCATCACAATCAATAACATTATAATTTTAATTTGTTTTTAAAGTCTTACTTTCCATTTCTCTTGGGTTATACTTCCTATTACAATTTCTGTATTGGAATTATGCCCATCCTTATCTTGGAATGCTTTGAAGTTTCCTTTCTTAGGGTCTAGGGCTCTCCTGTGCTAAAGATTTCATTCCTTTGCTATTGCAAAGTCTAGGCTGGCAAGCATACTCTTTAAGCTCTTGTCACACCCACATCACCTACAGTTTCTTCTTCGTCAGTCCTTAGAGTCCTGAGTAGCAGTTCTCTGTTGTTTTCTCTGCTTTCTGAGAAACGAAATTGTCTGTATGGTATCAATTTTTGCTCTACATTTATGGGACTGAAACCTCTCCCAGATGCTGGGAAAAGTGACACTTCCCCTTAGTACTGTGTATTGTACCTATATCTGTTTTGTAATTTGTATCAGCAGATCATCCCTGTGCATCAACTGCGGCAGATCACTAGATGAGAACATCACTTCCGGTGCCATGGGTTTCAGATGCTTGCCTCCTGGTGTAAACCCTCCACGTTTACTTTCTCATTATTTGTGTTGGAGAAATTGTCATCAGCAATGAGACCAGTAGCTTTCTTTCCATCTACTTGAGATTTAACTGATAAATTATTAGAAGACTCTACTACTGTTTTTAGGTACCACACTAGTATCTCTGTGTGAGGGTTCTGCTACTTTTTAGATACTCTTATGAGACTTTAAACTCTGCCCCTTTGACACTTACTGTCTTGTATTTAATATGGGAAGTCATGTGTTCCACCATCCCCTCAGATTTCCTTAAAGTCTGACATATTTGGAAGAGACACGCTCTGTTAAGGAACTTGAGCAAGAATTGTACTTCTTCCTAGATACCTATCTCTTAACTATCATTATAGAGGCAGAGTTAGAAATTGTAGAAAAAAGAATGAATCTCCAGTACCAAAAAAAAAGAAAAAAGAATGAAGGATAAAAAAATAAAGTCAAGCCTCATCTTGAAAAAAAACCCAAAAAACTGGGCATGGTGGCGCATGCCTCTAATCCCAGCACTATGGAAGCCGAGCTAGGAGGTTGGGTGTGAGTTTGAGGCCAGCCTAGGCTACATAGTGAGTTCAAGGCCAGCCTGACCCTGTCTCAAAAACAAAAAATGTTTTAGATTCTACCTAGTATCATCATACTGTATACATCTGAAGACCTCTTCAATCATAGGAATCAAAATTTTTCTTAAATCTGACAAACATCTAACCTGTCAAGAACAAGCTGAGCTTGGTGGTGCATGCCTATAATCCCAGCACTGGGGGAGGCTGAGGCAATGGGGTCCACAGTGAGCTCAAGGGCAGTCTGAACTACATAGTAAGGCCTTGTCTCAAAACACAACCACCCCCCTCAAAAAAAACTATCAAGGACGGATATTATTTAGCAGACATTCACGTAGAATTTACTGTGGGATACATTTTCAGAGTACTTTATAAACAATAACTTATTTAATCCTCATAAGTTAGCAAGTCTCCTGTCAGACAGGAATCACTCCCAGTTACCATCTTACTAATGTGATAAAGAAACTGAGGTGTATAGAGGATAAGTAACATCCCTAAAGCTGCACAGCTAGTAGTGAAAGAGTTGGAATATGAATTTGAGAAATCTGGCTTCAGAGTCTATGCCCTAACCTTTACTTTATGTAGATGCTTCAATTTATTTTCTTCTACTGTAGAAAAATGCTACAACCTATACCAGAAAATATATAATGAGCATGAAATACTACGTTTTAAAACCAACTAATGAATTCAGGATTTTACCAAATATGCAGCACCTTAACCTTTTCAGATAGAACTTTCCCAAGGATTACTTAGTTACAATAGTCCCTGCCAGTGATTGTTGTGTACTTGGTCCTCCCACCCATTTCCCAACTTGAAAATTACATGGTTTGTATCCAGTTCTTGTTTGTGTATGTCTTGACTACAAGCTCCTTTTTGTTGGTTGCAGAATGTGTGGGATTGTGGAAAGTTTATTGTGCCCGGGGTTAGACTAATGATGTTCTTTCTTCCTTTGTTTTTTACCTTAATTACAGTTCTTGCCTGCTAATTATTCCTACCTGTGCAAGTTCACATTTATTTTTCTTCTCCATATAAGTTTTGCTAGTATCAGAAATTCTTCTTTAGGTATGCATAGGTTTTGTGTGCTTCTTTTTAAATGTATGAATCTTTATTATTTTGAGAGAAACTGTGTGGTTAACTTCATGTAGCGCAATAAACTATATATAAGCTTAGTAGGATGTCTAAGTAATTCTACTGAGACCTTAGATACTATGGTAGGGAATTTTTCTCCTGAAATGAAGAGAGTCCTAAGAAACAAAATTAGTAAACATAAAGCCAAGATTCTGTTTTTATTTTCCAGTACTGGGGTGCTCTACCACTTAACTACACCCCCGATTCTTTTTAGTTTTTATTTTGAGACAAGGTCTTGCTTTGAACTTCAGGCTGGCTTTGAACTCACTATGTAGCCCAGGCTGGCCTCAAACTCATGGAAATCCTCCTGCCTCAGCCTCCTTGTGTGCTGAGACTACAGGTGTGTGCCACCATACCCAGCTTTGAGACAGGGTCTTGCTAAATTGCCCAGGCTGGCCTCAAATTTAAATCCCCCTGGCGCAACCTCCAGAATAGCTGGGATGAGGGCACGTGCTACTGTGCCTGTCAGGATTCTGTTTAATACCTGCTTTTCTTCCCAACATCTGGTTAAGTTTTAAATTTTGTTTAAGCTTTCTTCTATGGTAGTTGTGACATTTCCCCAGCAGCTGTACAGCCTGTTGAATCTGTAAATTAAAGATTAAGCTGGGCAGCACACACCTGTAATCCCAGCACTTGGGAGGCTGAGGCAGGAGGATCCCCAACAGTTTGAGGTCAGCCTGGGCTACATAGAGAGACCCTGTATCCAAAAAAAAATAAAATACAGCTCATGCTCTTTTTAAATCACTTGCCCTTAGCCTAACCAAAGCTGTGACAAGCTATAACATCAAGTTGTCTCTGGACTGGACTACTAGTGACTTAATGACATCAGATATTATTCTCGAAAAAACTACCAGCTTAAATATGTATATTTTACTCTAGCTGCCATAGATTCTAGCTTTCTTAGTCCAAGAAATATTTAACAAAGACCTTCTGTTGTTGATCTTTATACTGTGATACTTCTCAAGAGAACCATTTGGTTTACTGTGAGCCATACAAACATCCAGATTTGAATATTCAGTGTTCTTTAAATCATTATTGACCTCTTTCCTGTGCTGGACACTGTACTAGGTACTCTGGCAGACACAAAAATGAACAAACTGCAGTTCCTCTCCTTGTCAAGGAGTTCATACTCTTGTAAATGCCCAAATTCTTATATGTAGGATGTTACAGGTAAGATAGTCAAGCAAAGGATTAAAAAAAAAAGCATAGTCTTAAGGAATTTCTATTTCTAGCTAAAGGAGATATGAACGAATGTCTTATGAAATAAGCATTTAATGTGGAGTCCTGTGCCCCGTCCCCCATATTGGGGCTTGAACCCAGAAGCTCAGTACTACTGACCTACATTTTAAAATTTTGAGACAGGGTCTTGCTAAATTTCCCAGGTTGGCCTTGAACTTTCAGTTTTCCTGCCTCAGCCTCCCTAGTCACTGGGATTATAGATATGTATCACTGCACCTATCTTAACTAGAGTCTAGGCAGATTAGGGTTTGTTTGTTTGTTTTTGTAACAGGACAAACTCAGGAGGCAGGCAACAGTACCACTGAGCTAAATCCCTGGCCCAGGGTTTTGATGACTAGAATTGAGGGGTGAGAAAAAAGGGCCGGTTCCATATATATGGCCCCTCAAACATTTATTGTTTCTTTGTGTCAAAATATTTACAATCATTTCTTACAGCTTTTTTGAGATACACAGTGTATTATTGTTATCTATAGTCACCCCACTGTGCAAAAGAACAGCAGACTTCTTTCTCCTCTCTAACTGTAACTTAGTATTTACCTTTTTTTTTTTTCTATTATCAGACTTGTGGTAACCTTACTGTGATGAGATTTAAGATGAAATTCAATACCCAGTTAAGTGTAGTTGGTTAACCAAACTTCTTATTGTCCTCATGATATTGGTTGTCTTTGGTTATCTCCAAAAACAAATGACTTCTTTATAATTTTAAAATGTAATTTTAATGGATTTCTCTTCACTTACCTTAAAAGCCATGTTATAACAATACAACATACTGGTGTTACATCGAATTGGGGGCATGAATATCACATACAGCCTGAGATCCCTTCTTCCAAGTTTCTCCAGAGGGTAAATCAGAGTCTGTCCATTACATTTTTTTTTTTTTTGGTACTGGAGATCGAACTCGGGACCTTGAGCTTTCGAGGCAGTCGCTGGAACCACTGAGCTAAATCCCCGGTCACTGTCCATTAGATTTTAATGTTCTTCTTCCTGTTTCATCCTGGCTGTCCCTGGGCAGGAGGAATCTCACCCAAAAAAGAGCCTCTTTAGGGCCAGGGATTTAGCTCATGTGGTTCCACCACCTGCCTTGCAAGCAAACCGAGTTCTTTCCCCAGTACCAAAAAAAAAGGGCTGGAAATGTAGCTCAGCTCTCCCTGGTTCAATCCCTAGAAATGGTCAAAAAAAATTTTTTTTAATTTAAAGTTATAAATAAAACTTAAAATCATAAGGGCTGTCTTTACAATATTAACTTTTAAAAGATAGTGGTCACCCCGGTACCCAAAAAAAAGGGCTGGAAATGTAGCTCAGCTCTCCCTGGTTCAATCCCTAGAAATGGTCAAAAAAAATTTTTTTTAATTTAAAGTTATAAATAAAACTTAAAATCATAAGGGCTGTCTTTACAATATTAACTTTTAAAAGATAGTGGTCATAGTAGCTCATTGCTGTAATCCCAGCACTCTGGGAGGTTGAGGCAGGAGGCTCACCACTAGTTTGAGGCCATCCTGGGCTACGTAGTTGAGATTCTATCTCCAAAAAAAAGAAAAAAAGATAATAACTAGTCCACTGAGTATTATTGCCTTTCCTTGTAGTGTGTGATAAAGGACAATATAACATGTAACTTTTAATAAATGTAGGTATTTTGAAAGAGCAGGAAGACATCAGCCTGTAGTATGTATTCTAGGGTTTTCATTTCAATTCATTCCCCTCCCCCAAAAATACCACGATTCCTACATGTCCTATAGGTGGCAGTACTTGTATGGAAAATATAATTTCATACGAGATACTTAGGAATGATTAGCAGATGGGGCCTTTAATGGGTAAGGTTCAATTGAAATGTTCTTCTTTTGTTAATTTTTCTTATTCACTGGATTTTTAAAACAATCGTTTCTTTTTTTTTTAAGTTTCATTTTTAATCATTATATTTCCACTCAGTTTTTTCTCACCATCATCTGACCTCCCCCCACCCCCTGCTTCATTTTTGTTTCAGAAATCACATGCTTTACAACCATTTTCTCTTTAGAGAACACTAATTGGAAAGTAGGTGACTACGCACTGATGAGATCCCACGTAACACTGTGTGTGTATTTTTTCTCAAGAACATTGAGTGCCAGATAGCGTTGTTGTAAATTCTGGTGGGGACAGGGAAAGCAGTGTCACATATGTTCCAAATTCATCTTCTTTACAAATCTACAGTTCCAGGGTGAATCGAGTCTGTCTTGGCACAGGGGAAAGTAGCTCATTCAGGAACAGGAAAAGCTGTTTTGTACCTCCCTAACCTTTGAGGAAGCTGCTGTGGGATTCATTGAGTGAGTGCTGAATACTGTTTTCATGCTAGGTATAGTGCTGGTTAGGTCCCCAGATTCCACAGATGAGAAGACATGCTACCTTCCCGTGGGCAGCCCTTAGTAAGTATGATGACTCAGGTAGTGCACATACAGAGAGTCCAGTCAGAGCAACATCACCGATTGTAACACACTTTACTTCCAGGTCTCCTTGTCTCAAAGTCTTTGAAAACACTTGAGGAAGGTGCTATGCTTTAATTAAAGAAGGTATACAAGTAGCAATCTGTTTTATAACCATGCATAGTAGAACAAGTGCCTAAGAGTCTATGTAGAAGTGGTAAATACTGTGCCACCAACTGGTTGGAGAAGGAAACACACACACACACACACACACACACACACATTTGTTAATGTCTTTCTATTAGTTACCTGAGGCACGGGTAAGATTGGTTGCCTCTGGGGTGAGGAGCTAGGTAGCTGGAGATAGAGTTAGAAAATAACTTTTTATTAAAAGTCCTTTTACTTTAGAGTTTGAACCCATGTGAATTTAATACCCACACAAAAATAAAGTCACACTTTTACTTCCTTGGAACATCACATTAGCACATCTGAGGACAATATAACAATACATATCAGTAGTTTCTTATTTGATAGGTTGTATAACCTACTCAACTCCTAAACATATACTAGATAATAGAAAAGTATTCCTAAGGACCATGTAACTATAACATTTTTTGTTTTGGTTACAGGGAACTTCCCACTTTTTATTTTTCTCCCTGTCAACTAGTATATCCTGATAAACATCAAGTACCTGTGAGTGGGAGTGGTTCTTCCCAGAGAAGCCAACTGTAGATTTTTTTTAGATATCAAAGAGCTGCATGGTTTTGTTTGTTTGGTTTTGTTGTTTCAATGGAAATTACACATGGAGTGTGCTAGATAATCCTGGCAGAAAACGGATTGTGAACCAAAAACATACGGTTTAATAAGTCCATTTGTATTGCTCAAAATTTAGAGTAAGTTAGATTTTCTTCGTGTAGTGAATCATTTATAAAATACTATTGGAGGAGTCATACTAAGACATACAGAGGTATCATTGCTCTTTCAATTTTTATAGCTTAAATTTCAAAATATTGGAAATACGAAAAACATTCCATAGATTTCAGCCGTGCCTCATGGGTTTAGATATTCTGTACGTTTATGAGTGGTGTAAAGATAATGTTAAAGATTGGTGTTTGTTTGTTTGTTTTATTTTGTTTTTTGAGTCAAGGTCTCACTATTCCAAGCTGGCCTTGAACTTACTATGTTCTCTACACTGTCCTCAAACTTGTGGTCATCCTCCTGCCTCAGCCTCCCAAGTGCTGGGATTAACAGGTGTATGCCACCACACCCAGCTTATTTATTTCATTTTATTTTATTTTGAGACAGAATCTTTCTAAGCTGACCAAACTGACCTGGAACTTGAGATCCACCTGCCTTAGGCTCCACAGTAGCTGAGATTATAGGCATGCACCACTGTACTTGGCTCTCATGGATACTTTTGATAGGAAAAGGGGAATTGGATAAACTTTTCTCAGCATGTTTATTCTACCAACAAGAAGAAATCTCCATGTATGCTAACATGGTCCTTCTAGTCTTCTTTATTATGTAATTTTTGCTCAGCCCTTAAAAATCCATGCTGGAGCACAGTAAAACCGGCAAGACCCTCCAAACTGGTACTATCATCTTTTCTAATCCAGACTTCGGGATTTTTTGACTCCCTTAATCTCTCCCATCTGTAAGAAGTCTTGCCCTAACATATATTTCATCTCTCTTCTGAGCTTTCAAATTCAGTTTTGTCCTTTCCTTTTATTAATTCATTCACTCATTAAAAAAATACTGATTGATCATCTTAAGCTTCAGGCCCTGTTGTTTGTGCCAGGGTTACAGTAGTGAATGAATCAAAGCTTCTTGTGCTGCTTTTAAGAGACTTGCCATCGGGGCTGAGAACTGCCTGACTCCCTCAGGCTGGCCTCAAACTCATGGTGCTCCTCTTGTCTCAGGCTCCCAAGTGCTGGGACTACAGGCGCGCGCCACCACACCTGGCTTCCTTCTCTTCTCTTTTCTTCCCTTCCCCTTCCCCTTCCACTCCCTTCTCTCTCTCTTTCTCTCTCTCTCTTTCCTTCCTTTTCTTCCCCTCTCCCTCTCTCCCTTTCCTTTCTTCCTTTTCTCCTTCCTCCCTCTCTCCCCTCTCGTCTCCCTCTCTCATTCCTTCTCCTTCTCTTCTCCCTTTCCTTTCCCCCTCTTCTCCTTGCACAGGAAAACGTGGATGCTTTTTAAAGTTTCTTTTCCCTCACAATGATCACAGGCTCATGTTTTTTCCTGAACTATGCAGTCATTCTTCTACCTTCATTTGTGGTTGGTAAATGTGCAGTTATTTAAAAGCCTGTAACCCTGCATTATAAAGACAAAGCTGCATTTCATATATTTATTAGGAAAAGAGTTGTGGAAAATAATGCCATTGAACTCCGTTACACCATTATCTTATCTACTGACTGCCCAGTTCTCTTAAGTTATTTAAAGCTCAGATTTTCCTTGTGCCTAAAATATAGAGCTAAAAACACATGTTAACAATACATACATCACCCCTGCTCCCGGTTTAGAAAATAACTTTTAATTTATCTAGAAAACCTTTCAAGGCGAGACTCACTATTAGAATGCAATATATGTTGAAAGAGGTGGAAAAACTGAGAAATATGTTTACTTGCATATCATCATTGTTAAAATCAGATGGAAAGGTTTAGAGATTGTGCAATCAGGGAATATTTTCTATGCACAAATTGCATAGCTGTGTATTTAACAGTCATGAACAATTAGACCCAAGGATACTTGGATTCAAATCTGCTTTGGAAACTGATTTTTCCAAATATTTTGTTTCCTGGATCTTTATTGAGATAATCAGTATCAGGTATCAGCTCCACGAAGAACTTATCCCCTGTGAGGTAGCCTTGTTTTTCTTTGGTCTTTTCCATGTCCAGGCTCTTAAATTTCATCTCTATTGTAAACCTCATCCTTACAGTCCACTGAGGAAACTTGGTCTCAAATCATTTTTGGACATAAGCTAATCACATATAAGACACGAAGGTCCTATACCCCTAGTCTCACTTCTCGTTGGCACTTTTCCTTCATTCCTTTTATACTTCAAACATGATTAACTATCAAATCCTTTCCACTTTCAACTATCATTCCCTGTTTTGTTTTTTTTGGGTACCGGGACCCAAACTCGGGACCTTGTGCTTGCTAGGCAGATGGGACCACTGAGCTAAATCCCTGGCCCATTTCCTGTTTTTAATATTTTATAACTGAATGCTTAACTATGGGCACTTTTATACATCTTCACTGCTTAACTCTTCTATCTTCCCCATGACTTCTGAAGGAAAAGGAAGCTAGTATTTGTTGAGTACCTTCTGTGGGCCAAGCAAAGGTGCCTTGCTGGGCATGTGTGATGAAGCCTCTTTGATGTTCACCCCCATTACATAGTTATGGTACCCGCCCCCTCAGAACGAGGAAACCAAGGCCCTGAAATGGTAAGTAACTTACCTCATAGCCAGTAAGTGGCAGTCACAGGATTAGACATGTCTCATTCAAAGTCCACATTCTGTGCCCTGTAACACAGTTCTTTGTATTTCAATCTTTTGATCCCCTTTCTTGAAATAGCACTCTGGGCTCTTAGTGACATGCTTTTCTGATTTTTTGATTCTCATAGATCTCCATTACTTACATCACTAACTCAAACAGCTTGCTTGCTCCAGTCCCTTTTCTCCTCATCTAAACTTTTCAAACTGGGGTGCAATTTCTTTCTTGCTACCCATTCACTCCCTAAACCCTAAGACCACTGAAATTTGGTTCAACCCCCATTGCTCCATTGAAATTGCTTTCCTTAAAGCCATCAGTAATTTTCTGATTGCCAGTTCCAGTGGACATATTATAATTCTTGGGGGTTTTTTGGTACCGGGGATCGAACTCGGGACCTTGCGCTTGTAAGAAAAAAATTAGATATATTATCAGCTCATTACGTAAGGCAAACAAAACTGAACATACAGCGTACATGCTTATTCCAAATGAACACATGTTTCTTTTTTTTTTTTTTTGGTACCATGGATCCAACTTGGGACCTTGTGCTTGTGCAGCAGGCACTGGAACCACTGAGCCAAATCCCCAGCTTGAACACATATTTTTCTTTGTTCGTGTTTTATTTGAAGGATCAGAAACTAACATTTTTTTCAGGTGTTTTTTTTTTTTTTTTAACTCGTACACGTTTGTAGTGCAGTTTTGTTACATTCCTCGTGTGGAGTTTGTACATGTACATAACTCATTTTAATTCTCTTTTCATCCTTTTTCACTCTACTCCATACCTTGAGACCATAATGTTAAGTGAAATAAACCAGAGACACAAGCTTAAATATCATGTGGGTTCTCTTATATGTGAACCCCAAAGTATAAATAAAGATCAAAATCTAAAATATATTAAATTCTATTAAAGCTGGACACTGTGCTTAAGCAATCCTATGAAGTAAATAATTAAATTCCCATTTTTCAAATGAAGAAATAGAGGTGCAATTAAGTTACCTCCCTGCAATCATAAATACAAGTAACAGATCCAGAATTCAAATCCAGTCAAACTCAAAGTCTGTGGTCTTCTCAGGAATCACACTGTCATGCGCCAGGGTATGCGACTGTAAATCCCAAACTTACCTATGGAGCCCCCACCCCTCACTAGGTAGTTGTATGGATTTGTTTGCATCTGTAAATTCAGACAGCCTAACCCAGTGCCTGACACTGGCATTTGGAGAATAAGTGTGGATGGGAAAATGATGCAAAGCAGCAGTGTTGTAGGAAAAGTAACCTAGCAGTGGTCTAGGACAATCTAGACATTGAAAGATGAACCAGGAGGCCTAGTGACATCTTGAACTAAAGTGATGAAAATAAAATCTGAAAAGGAGGAAAGGGGCCAGAAGCTGTGCCCATGTCTGTAATCTCAGCTTCTCAGGAAGCAGAGGCAGAATGATCAAAAATTTGAGGTCAGACTGTGTAACTTAGCGAGATCATGTCTCAAAATTTTTAAATTTTTTAAAAGGTCTGGGGTGTAGTTCAGTGGTAGAGCACTTGCCTGGCATGTGCAAGGCCCTGGATTCAATCCTCAGTACTTTAAAAAAACAAAGAAGAAAGGGCTGCACGCCTCAGAACCTGCCTGCCCTCCCAGATACTATATTTGGAAGGGTGAAGCAGAGGGATTGCTTTTGCCCAGGAGTTCCAGGCTGTAGAGTGCTAACCCCATTGGTTGTCCACACTAAATTCAGCATCAGCATGGTGACCTCTTGGAAGTGAGGGACCACCAGTTTGTTTGAGAAAGGGTGAGTCCCTCCAGGTCAGAAACAGAACAGATCAAAGGATCAAAGCTTCCCTGTTGATCCATAGTGGGTCTGCACCTTTGAGTAAGCCCTGCACTCTAGCCTGGGCTACAGAAAGAATCAGTCTCAATCAATCTCTCTCTCCTTCCTCCCTCATACTTTGCCACTGAGCTACATCCCTGCCCTTTTTATTTTTTATTTTGAAACAGGGTCTGGGTAAGTTGCCCAGACTAGTTTAGATCTTGGAATCCTCATAAGTAACTGGGATTATAGTCATGTGCCACCACACCCAGTTTAAGAGCTTTTGAAAAATGTCCGCTCTGTTTTCATTAAAACGTCTTCATTCTTTTAAAATCTTAACCTTTTAAGGTAATACATACATGTTGACTGTGCTTTCACAGCCCACCAGTAATGATGGGTAAACTTTGACAGCTTACAAAGCCCTTTTATTGGTATTACCTGATTTGATCCTCAAATATCCATGTGGACTAAGTAGTTTTATTTTTCTCATTTAACGTATAAAGAAACTGGTTTAAAACTAAATGATTTGCCAGAATTAATCACTCCATAATACACTCAGTCAATATCCTGTGCTTTTTCCACAGGTGTTCTGCTTCCCCAAAGTCAAACATTGATTTATTTTTTTTTTTTTTTCAAAACACATGATCAAGTTGAAACCCCCCTCAGCATTTGAATACCAGTTTGGCAGCATATATATATTATACATTAAGAGTTGATTAAATCAGATAATGGCCCAGTGAAGAACAAAAACACTATGGTTCATAAAAGAACATCACTAAAAAAAAAAAAAAAAAAAAATATGGCTAGCCTACTATAACAGCACTCTTGTGCCCTTTGATAGGACGCAGGTATATATTGCCTTATTTCTTTGTCATTTCATGCATTGTCTCTGAGAATAATGTAAATGGAATCATACCAGTGTTGGGTTAATTCAGTGGTATGTGATGTTGAGACAAATTCCCCGCTCAAATGAACTGTCCTGCCCTGTCTAACTAAAGAAAAGCAAGGGTCTTCTGCTCTGGCCTCTATAGAAAAAAAAAAAAATCAGAGAAGTTTTTGAAAGAGAAGACTTGGTAGGAATGTTGTAGTGGTTGGCAATTAGAGTTGATTATTTATAAATCATTTTACTACCACCAAAGAAAGCTGCAACTCCAACAGCTCCCTTGCATTCTGCATGTACACAGTCTTATTATAGCATTCTTGAAAAATACTGTGGCTACTACTTCCTGGGTGGTGGTCAACTTTTAAGCCATTTTTTTCCTGATTTAAAAATTTACCCAAATGGGTTTTCTTATTTTGTGCTTGTTTATTCCCATCCATAGCTACATGTGCGTGTGTCTCTGTGTGTCTGTATGTGTATAGTCACCGGCATTTCTAAGGCAACCACTTGTGTTTTAAGATAGCACATAATTTAGAGACAATGCCACCCACCTTCTCTTAGAGATGTCACTTTTCTTTTGCTGTAGTTATTAGCTATCTAGGTGTTGGAGGAGAACGTTTTAAGTTGGACCTCTCATTTTTAAATTCTACAACATATTAGTTATTGTTTTCTAGCTACAAGATTATTCTTAGAAGTTAATGTCTTCGCCTGTGATTTTGAAGAATTATGAATATCCCACCTGTAGTTTAGGTGTGTATTTACTGAATAGGGTAAAGTCTCTTGGAATGTTTATTTTTACATAAGATTAAAAACATTAGGAACAGTTTTTTTAATCTTGATTTTCTTCAGCAATGTTGATAAATATAGTTGCTTGAATGATAGTGGCTAGGTGTGGTGGCACACATCTGTAGTTCCAGCACTCAGGAGGCTGAGGGAAGAGGATCTCTGCGAGTTTGAGCCCAGCCTGAGTATAGCGAGATAAGAGATACGTCTCAAAAAAAAAAAAATTAATAAAGATGGAATGTACAACCTCACATCTTGCTTGTTTGTTTTATCAGTGTGAAGGCAGTTCATATTGAATGAAAGTAAAGGAGAACTGACCCCTGCCACCTCCTTCATTTTTGTTAAATCTCCACTTGGAGGAAGCTTTAGGAACAATCTTGCCATCAAAGAGATCTAGGTAAAAAATCTGACTCTGTCACTGACGACATTGCCCTGGACAAATAACTTCATGCTTAGGCATTTAAAAGTTAACAAGCTAAGATCAGAATTTTAACTTCTCTCTCTCTCCTTCTCCCTCTGCCTATCCTCTCCTTCCTTAGGTCAGACCTCTGCTTCTTTCTCTGTGCTCTGTTTTGCTGGTAACACCCTCCATCTAGCAGCCCACACTATCAGCGATTTCCGCTTCCTTATTCTCCACCTTGACTAGACCAACATTCTGCTCCGATCTTCTCCTAAACCACCATAATCCCTCTTGACCCTGCATTGTTCAACATGGTAGCTACTAGCCAGGGTGGCTGTTGAGCATTTGAAATGTGTCTAAACCAATTGAGATATTCTGTCACTCCAGATTTCAAAGGCAGTATTTCAAAAGAAAATATCTCAATAATTACTGCATTGATTTTTTTGGATGGTGTCGGGAATCGTACCCAGGACCTCATGCATGGTAGTGCTGTACCACTGAGTGACACCTCCAGCCCTGAAATTGTATTTTTGGTACTGTGGGTTAAATAAAAATATTCCTTATTTCAAATGTTTTGTTTTTTAGTGTAACTGCCAAATCTATAGTTATATTCGTGGCTCACATTTTTTCCTCTTGAAAAACACTGCTCTAATCTGTTTTGTTCGTAGACCCTTTTTATCTCTATTTCTGAAGTCTGATAAGAGGTCTTCTACATTCTTTTTTTTTTTTTAAGGCAGTGAAGGTGGCTTATTTGAAAGAGGCAACAAGGTACCCTCTAAAGGGTGAGAGCTGGCCAGTGAACACCTCACAGCAGCCCCACGGATAAGGGGAGGAGGTCTTTTGTATCTAAAATTCCTGGATTGGCTTCCCCCTCATGCAAATTAGACAATGCGATGGTTGTCCTATTGAAAACTCACTTGGCTTGGTTCCAGATTTAAACTGTCCTATAGAAAGACTTGCTTGGCATTCTTCAAGATGTAAATAAAGGATTGAAAATAGCACTCTTCTGATTGGGTCTGCATACAGCGCCAGATTCAAATGAAGAATTGAAAATACTGCTTTCTGTTTGGGTCTGTGTACTGTGATCAGGAGTTGTGGAGTCACTTTGAGTCTTGTGTTTTGTGTGTGTCCTTTGGGTTTGTATGACCTTTGACACATTCTGCCCAGTTAGCTGTCCGGTTTCCCCAAGCCCTGATCTCCTACCTCATTTCCCCCTGGGAGACATAATCCCCATCATTCTTTTTTGTTTGTTTGTTTGGGGTTTTTTGTTGTTGTTGTTGTTTTGGGGGGGTTGAAACAGGGTCTCACTATGTAATTCAGACTGGCCTTGAACTCTTGGCAGTCCTGCCTCAGCTTCCCAAGTGCTGGGATTATAGACATGTACCACCATGCCCAGCATCCCCATCATTCTTTATGTGATGATGAGAGAGTGGCAGTCTCTTCTTATAGCTGCTTCCTGCTGAAAGGGGCTGTAGGTCCTACCTGCTGGGGATTATGTGCTCTCTGGCTACCTTGGGATATTGGGGCTTACTAGTCTGGCTTGTAAGAAGCTGTCAGAAGATGAAGAGAAAATGATTAGTGCCTGTTTGTCAGGAATTGTGGCCTTGCTGCCTTCTTGACCTCCGTGAGAATGCTCTTTCTGAAGCAGACATGTGAAAGTGTCACTTGCCTGAGGCTTCTGTACCCAAAACTCCAGATCCTCTGTACGCTATGCAAGAATCTTGATGGGTTGACTCCTGCTTACCTCTTAGCCTCATCTCTCACCTCTCCTCATCTCCTGCTTCCTTCCATCTTGTACAGTACATTCCACTAATCATAAAGTTCCTATTTTCTGCTCAACATGCCATGCTCTTTCATTCATCTTGAATGCTGTCCCTTCTCCTCACCTCCATGTGACTTGGAAGTTCCATTTTAACTTCTAGAACTTTCTGTTCATCTCTGCTTCCACTCTTAAAGCAGCTCTCCTAGTACCTTTTATTTATTCCCTGTGGAGTCTAATTTCCTTGAGGGAAGGGACTAGGTCTTGTTCACTCTTACATCCGTCTATGCTTCAGACAGTACCTGAACAGAGCAGCTTCATTCACTTGGTCAGTTTTTATGTTTTGTGTGTGGTATTAGAATTGTGTAGATTACAGTGCTTTATTTCTATGTCTGTCTCCCTACTATGGAATGAATTCATTGAGGAAAAGAACTGAATCTTTTTTTTTTTGGTACCGGAGATCGAACTCAGGACCTTGCGCTTGCAAGGCAGGCACCAGAACCACTGAGTTAAATCCCCGGCCCTAGAACTGAATCTTATTGATGTAAACTTCTGAATGTCCCAGCTCCTCAAGGTCATCTATGAACATCAAATAAAGATAGTTGTGTAGAGTGACTCTGACTGAGTCTGCTGTGCATGCATACTGCTAACTTTCAGACTGACCTTTAGATACAGTTGCTCAGAGGGCTCCTGACTTAGATCTCTAGGAACCCTTTTTAATCTTAGGTCTCTGTGATTACCTGTGCTGTTGTTACTGTTATTTAACCTTTAGGTTATTTTTCTTCATTTACAAAGGTATACATGGGGTTTTGGGGGGGTCAGGGATCAAATAATACCCAGTAATACAAAGTGAAAATTGTCTCCCAAATCCTATTCCCCAGAAGAACCCCGCTGATAACCATTTAGCATGACTCTTTCAAGAGTACTTTAAGCACATAGATTTGTTATTTTGCACAAAAAAGCCATAGCTAAGCATACTGTTCTATTATTTCCATTTTCTTTGCCCTATTCTTTTTGGGGTTTTTTGTTTTTTTGGTACCAGGAATCGAACTCGGGACCTTGAGCTTGTGAGGCAGGAGGCAGGACCACTGAGTTAAATCCCTGGCCCTTCCATTTTCTTTAATATATCTTTGAAAGTATATTTTGGAAGTATCTTTAAGATGCGAGATTAGGGTCCTGTTCTGTAGGGTGACTTTGCTCCTGTCCCAGGTAGAGTGCTGTACGAGGCTGACTTCTTTCACAGTCCAGTGACCATTCCTCACTCTATTTGCAGAGCTCCCCCAAAACCGAAGGAGCTCCTACTCCAAAGGTTGGAGGATATGACCCTGAGGGAAATGCAAAATATCTTTAGAATTTTTTTTAGCTTAAAAGTTAGTGCAGGTCTTGCATCCAAAGATACCAAAGCATATCTGTGGTTTTTTCATGTCAAAAAACAAGGATAGGGCCAGGGATTTACCTCAGTGGTTTCACGGCCTGCTGCCCAAGTGCAAGGACCCGAGTTCGATCCCCAGTACCAAAAAAAAAAACAACAAACAAACAAGGACAGTCTCCCCCAAAATAGAACCTGAAGTAAATTTTTCGCTTCAGGAGGATATACTTTGTCTTTTAGCTTCAAGTATTCCCAACATATTGCCAAGCACTGCTGTTTACCCCGGGTGAGAAAAATAGAGTTAGACTTCCCAACCAAAGTACCTAGGATTTCCCACAATTCACTTAAGACAGATGGAGCACTAATTGCTCCTGAAATAGTCATAGTCACAGATGGCTGTAGAATAAAGGGTAGGATTCAGAAGGGAATGTTTTGAAAAGAAAGGAGTTAGAATTGAAAGTTACATAGCACAAGATGGTTACTGATCAAGAGCATGGGTTTGAGGTTAGAATTGTGTAGGTTTTAGCTTTGCTGTCCTGTTCACTGGTCTGTGACTTTGAGATAATGTCTTCCCCTTGCTGAGCCTCAGTTTTCTCCTATGTAAAAGGAGACTAAGAGGAGATGGTTATAATGGCACCAAATCCACAGGATATTCTATGAGGATTTAAAGTACTTGTGATATATAATTGCCCTGGAACTCATAGCTAGTGGAGGAAAATTAAAGATTCTTTTTGTTTTACACCACTTTTTAATCTATTTACCTGAAAAAAGGAGTCTCAAAACAGCTCTTCTACTGCAAACCAACTCTTCCCACCCATGCCTCTGCCTTGATTAGAGAAGTACAGTGAACACAGTTGTCTCATTTATACTCTTAAGTCCCCCACAACACGCTCCCTCAAATCACATCCCCATTATTGCTTCCTGTCATTTACAGTTTCTGTGTTCCCACTTCTACCAAGAGAAGCAGAAGTAAGAGCAATGTGAAGGTTTGGGGATTTCTAAAAACTGTTCTTAAGTCCTCATTATGTTAAACTATAGTTATATGAATGTAATTTTTTTTTTGTACTGGGGATTGAACTCGGGACTTTGTGCTTGTGAGGCAGGCGCGGTGCCACTGAGCTAAATCCCCAGCCCTATGAATGTAATATTTGACAGATCTTTTCTCTGGGAAACACAAAAGAATTTCCCCCATTAGAGACTTTAATGTATTAATTTTTTAGAAGGCAGGAATATTATGTTTTTGCATATACAGTATGACAGTTACACAATTATAAGAGTTCATTAAATTTAAATTTAAGACAGAAATCTTCGGTTTCATTTCTTTTTTCTCCACATTTTGCATGTGGAAAAACAGGCTCTTAATTTGCCTTAAGGGTATAGGGTACATTGCTGAGCATGAACAATTAAGGTTAAACATATGAGCTTATATGTTTTTGCATTTTAAAAATGGTAGAGTTGGTTGGGGATTTAGCTCAGTGGTTTCGCCGCCTGCAGCTCAAGCACAAGGACCCGAGTTCGATCCCCGGTACAAAAAAATGGTAGACTACTGGTGATTCCGTGTGGCTCTTGATATCAAGTCTGTGTGTGTGTGTGTATGTGTGTGTGTGTGAGTGTGTGAAATGTATAATGTATAAAGGAGACTGTTTAAAGGTATGGCTTAAAAATAAATTGATGAAATTAATACCTCTGTACCCACTGGTTGGTTAAGAAGCTCTCCTACGTGCTTATCTAACCCTTCTTCTTTCCCTTCCTAACCTCTTCTTCCCTTACTCTCAACCCAGCTGGTAACAGTCTTGACTTCTGAGAAAATAATTTTCTAGCTTTTCATTGTTTAGATTTGAAAAACAGTAGGAAGTTCAACCTCTAGCTGTGTGGCAAAAGGCAATATTGTCACTACTAGATGAGAGCCCCCTGGAGAACATTCGGCTTTGTCTCTGGGAACCCCTCCTAGGGGAGTCAGAGTTCACGCTCATACATGAGTCCTAAGAAACAGCGTATCATAGACAGGCAGAGCCATTGTTGAACTGTGTACATGACATCCACCAGAAATATGATAAAAAAGAATGTGCTTTACTTTCTGCCCCTACACTCACGGTGGCTTTCCTTCAGCTTTCAGGAGTAGATCAAAATAGAACTTTCTTGCATTTTAAATAAAATGCCTTCACTGATCCAGGTAGCATGGCATGCCGAGCTTTGTGGATGTTATTAGGATGAGCCATGTACAAGCACTCAGGCATTCCATGCTCAGGTTAAAATGATGGTGTGGTGGCAGCAGCGGGGATCTCAACAATGACAGTCCCTAGTGTGAAGCTGTCTCTTGAGTCTCTTTTCAGTCTGAGCTCATTGCCTTCTATCTCTGACACACAGCCGTCATCATGGTTGGGATGGCATGGGATCACCCTTCATCATCCTCCTGGGGATTCCCATTGCTTCTCTCCTACATTGAACCTCCTGTCTCTCTTTCTTGAGTTTGTCTCTCTAGTGAAAAATTCTGCCAGGAAGGGTGCATGGGAGATAGAATTTTTGAGCACTTCCATGTCTGAAAATGTCTTGATGATACCTGAGTTTGTGGCTGAAAACAGATCTCTAGGTTAGAAATAATACTTTCAGAATTTTGCATACAGTTTTTCATACTTCTAGTGTTATTCTTTTTTTTTTTTTTTTTTTTTTTTGTCTGGTACTGGGGATTGAACGCGGGTCCTTGTGCTTGCTAGGCAGGCAGCGGAACCACTGAGCTAAATCCCCAGCCCCTCCAGTGTTATCTTGAAGACATTCTAATTTGACCTTTTGTGTGTGATCTGCTTTATTTCTTCTGCAAGTTTGCAGAGTCTTCTGTTTCTGGTGTTCTAAGATTTCACTATGTTGTGGTTTGGTACAGGCTGCCAGCATCCATTGGTTTGGACGTACAATGGACTGTTTTAGTCTAGAAACCTTTTGTTTGCTGAGATGGTTGTAGTTATTTTGTTGATGACTCCTTTACCTCTGTGATTCCTGTTCTCTCTCCTTTTGAATAATGAACCCTCAGACTTCCATCCGTACCCCAGCAGAAGCAGTATGGATTTGAGGAGATTGGGCTGCATGAATCTAAGAATTGAATTCTTCAGCAGCTTTTACCTGGTTCTCTCAGTTAAGCCGCACGCCTCCATTCAGCCTCACTCCTTTGCTTCCAGTTCTGGAATCCCTTGAGAATTGTGCACAGTCTTAGCTTCCTCTCTTTAGATCTTTGTTGGATCTGCACGATCAGTTACCACTTGTCCATCTCTTCTCCATCTTCCAAAATTATGTTGCTGTTGTCTTCTAGGACTTTGGATTTGACATTTTAGAAAGTCTGTATGGTAGTTTTTCGTGAAATTTCAAGTGGGATTGAGATTACATGTGTGTGTTCAGTTTACCTTCTTAACCTGAAAGTTTATGTTCTCTTACCAGGTGTTGAGAGAAATTAACACAAAACTCATCCAAACCTGTGATAAAGCCAAAAGAAACATTTTTCTCTCTTATTCTTTCTTTTTTCTTTTTGTTGGAAAGAGGAGGATTCAGTGGAGGTTGGGAGACCTAAATTAACTAATCCAGGCTGTATTGTTTGATAATACCTAACATTTATTGAGTGCTTGTCCATGTGTTTTGTATCTACGTGCATTATCCTCATAATAACCCAATTATTATATCCGTTTTACCAACAATGAAACAGAGGTGCAGAGAGGAAATGTAACTTGCCCAGGGTTACAAAGTTTGTACATAATAGAACCAGAATTTGAACTTGAACAAGCTCGTCACCAAAGCTTGTTCTATTTATTTTTTTATTTTTAATTTTATTTTTATCTGTTTGTTTTGCTATACTGAGAATTGCAGTCAAGGCCTTTGCACTAAGCTACCTTCCAAGTCCTTGTTTATTTTCTTTATTTTGAGACAAGTTCTCACTAAGTCACTAAGTTGCTTAAGCTGTGCTTGAACTTGTGATACAGGGGATTTTAAGCATCACCATCCCTGCCTAAATCTTGCACTTCTAATTACTTTATTGTTAAATTATAGATGCCAAATGGAAAAGTCTCTTGTATGTGTTCAGTTTCATTTGTTATAGAAGCCATTCTACTTGCAGGTCTATGTAAATGGCTTAGAACATTAACGGAGAGGTCCAAACTGTCTTTTTATATAGCCAAGTCTTCTATATAGTTTAGTTTGGGTTTTGGTTTGTTTTTTTTTTGGTACCGGGAATTGAACTCAGGTCCTCGCGCTTGCGCAGCAGGCAGTGAAACCACTGAACTAAATCCCCGGCCCAAGTCTTCTATATAGTTTAAACATTGTCTATCGTATATTGTTCCAGAAAACAAAGTCAATAACCACAGTTTAGGGCCGGGGATTTAGCTCTGTGGTTCCGCCGCCTGCCTTTGAAAGCACAAGGACCCGAGTTTGATCCCCGATACCAAAAAAAAGGTAGAAAAAATAACCACAGTGTACAATTTTGTGAGGCTTTGTAGCCAGACACAGCTGTATGAATTGGGGTAGCTAGGGAAGCTACATAAATGTTCAAGCCTCCAGAGTCCCCGCTCATCACGTTCCTAATCATGATGATGTCCTGTAACTGTTGAAAGTGTTCACATTCTTTCCCGGAGTGAGAAAATTATTTTTTTAAAATAAATTTTATTTTATCCCATTCTCCCCCTGAGAAAATTATTCTGTATACTTGGACTGGATCTAGAACCCTGGGGGAAATTTTTAGTAAAACTTTTGAGGTAGATATTTACATGCATCCAAATAAATTAATCTAATCTTCCTGGAATTCATTTTCAGCATTTAAAATACCTATGTTTTCCTGCCTCATAGGATAGATGAAACCCAGAGAAACTAAAAAGACCAAAGAATGTGCATAAATGTGGAGAAAAGTCACACTATGAGTCAGGGGCCAAATCTTTTGCCTTCTAGACAGCTGTCTCTCAGCTCACTGGGGAAGTCCAAGCAGGTCAGCAATGTCGTCGTTTGCTAAAAGGCTGGAGAACTGTGTGGGTGCTGATGGCATTGGAGCAGACAGTGGTGTGCAGGAAACAGCCCACACTTGACAGGATGTTCCCAAGGCAGGAAGGGCACTTCTCTTCCTCAGTAGGATTGTTTCATTACTAAGGACCAGATGAGATAATTGAAATCTCCCTAAAATACCAAAGCCTGAGGAAAGCAGGATATAGGACACGGTTGTTCTAACGTAAACCACTGGCATCATTTATGATATCATAATGAAGTAATAATATTCTGTTTATATATGTGCTCCCAAGACATTCAAAGAGCTTTAGGGAATGAGTGAGTCACCAAGTAGTTTTAAATCTTCCGTGCACAAAGAGATGGAGGTGGACGCTGCTCAGACTCTGCCCATGCCCCCTGGAAGGACTCCATCAGACTTACAAAGCTTACAGTGCTTGCACACACCCAGTGAAGGTATCCCTCTCCCTCTTCGCCCCAGCTTCTACTTCTTTACCAAAATAGTTCCTTTTCTCACCTTCCATATATCTCCATATTCATCAAGTGCTAATCTATCTCCTATCTAGTATACAGCTCTTGAACAGTTCCAGCAAGAAAGTGTTATTACATCCATTTAAAAAATGGTAGTATGGGCCGGGGATTTAGCTCAGTGGTTTCGCCGCCTGCTGCGCAAGCTCAAGGACCTGAGTTCAATCCCCGGTACCAAAAATAAAATTTAAAAAAGCAGTATCTGGGCCGGGGATTTAGCTTAGTGGTTCCACCACCTTCCTCACAAGCGCAAGGTCCCAAGTTCAATCCCTGGTACCAAAAAAAAAAAAAAAAAAAAAAAGAATGAGCAGCAGGCAGATATTCAAGTATGAATATCTGAGGCCAGCAGCCTTAACCCACAACTTTGGTGGATTTCCTGTACTCTTCCCCCTTGGCATTTTCAGAGTATCCAGAAAAATGTCAAATATAGCAAATATAGTACTTGAGAAATATAGTCGTTATATCTAGGACAGGAATTCTCTTCCCAAAACTTAGCTCAAGAGAAAAATGAGAAAGCAAAGAAGGGAATAAAACTGGATATTAACCAACCTGCATAGGTAGTAGCATCCTAGAAATCTGTAGAAATCTCCATTGCGCTAGTGTAACTTATGACTTCCCTAGTTTTTTCTGTACTCTAAACATTGCGGGCAGGACAATGTATCAATTACAAACATTATTTTTGTGATTTTCCAGTCCTGGAACATAGCCTCAGTAGAGTTCTTTCATTGTCTTTGTCCCTGAAGTGGCTTCATGTCTTTTTAGGTTGTGAGAAATAAATGTCAAAATTAATAACTGCGCTTGGAAGAATATTGGCTTCTCTTTGTTTCTCTTATCTGTTTTTGACTTAACCTCATTAAATCCTGAAATTGAGCCAGACTTAAATAGGGAAACCTCACCCAGTACTATCAATCCTAGCTTGAGCCCCACGTTATCATGGGGTTGTCTTTAGTGAAGCCATCACATAAAAAGTGGAGAAGTATTTCCTGCCTTTTAACACTATTAAGAATAATGAAGGAGGGCCGGGGATTTAGCTCAGTGGTTCCGCCGCCTGCCTCACAAATGAAAGGACCCGAATTCGATCCCCGGTACCAAAAAAAAAAAGAATAATGAAGGAGGTCAGAGAGGCACAGACAAAGGCCAAAGATACCATTCACACTTTACAAATAAAAGAGATCTTAGCAAATAAAGGGAATTTGGAATTTCAGACTCAGGCCAGAACTCCAAACACAGGTCCTATATTGATAAAATGTAAATTTGGAATTCACCCAGCATGGTAGCTCTATCCTGTTAATCCCCAATACTTGAGAGGCTGAGGCAGGAGGATGACAAGTTCAACGCCGGCCTAGGCAACTTAGCAAGACCCATTCTCCCCAAAAACCAGTAAATTAATAAACAAATTTGGAGCCATATATTCAAAAAATGAATAGGAAGAGTGATATTAGATGAGTGATGTTTCAATTATAATTCTACCTGAAATGCCTTTTCACTGAGCATTAACGTGAAACAAGTAGGACCATTATCCTGTCTTCCAGTTGCTGTCTCTCTTGGAGAGGCAGTGTGCTGAAGGCTGTGAATTCCCTTTGTGCTGACTGCTGCTGCCTCTAGGCATTGCTGGCCTCTGACCCTGTCTGGGCTTTATGCTGTCTGGCTCTCTACTTGTTTGCAATCCTGTAGAGACTCCCACACCCAGGCCTCACACCTGCTACATCGCATCTGCACCATTGCCCTCGAGCCTCCAACTCCATCGCCTTCTCATCCTTCCTGCTGCACACAGAAAATAGGAGATATTAGGAGGAATGACTTCACATTTCTACATACACCACACACACACACACACACACACACACACACACCATACAATCAAACCTTTCTCCATTCAAATCCATCCTTATCCTTCTTCCATCTCAGTGCAAAAGGTGCTCTCCCCACCTCTTCTCTAGATTCCATCTCTTCCTGCTTTCTCTGGAACTTTGTTCCAGCCGTTATCTCTGCTGTACTTGTGTCTTCAGCCTCAACCAGAAAGGCTACTGGCTTTTTCTGATTAAAATATGAGTATTCTCAACTTTTTTCCATCTTAAAGAAAAAAATTAGAAACGTGCTCCCAAGGGTATAGCTCAGTGATACAGCACTTGCCTAGTATGTGTTGTGCCCAGATTGCGAAGTCCCAAAGACCACCAGGAGGCCGTTTCCAATGTAAGCACACGAGGGTCGTTTATTCAAGCTCAAGCAGGGACTCTCAATTGTCACCAACACAGCGGATCAAGATAGAGAGCCCCAAGTTCCAAATTAGCAGGGTTTTTATTGAGAATACAACAAGCTTTGGTCATTAGCAGCCATATGATTGGTTAACATTTAGCAAGTATGAAGTGTAGAATTTTGATTGGCTAGGCTCATTGGGGGTTGAAGGGGATTACGTATAGGTTTTTACAAGAAGAATGGGGACAAGGGTTAGTGGTCTATTGTCACGTACTGATGGTCAGCAGACATCCTGCTAATGGTCAGGACCACCCTGTGTGGACAGTCAGCACGTTAACAGATTGTCCTATAGATAGTGGGCCCAGGACATTTGTTTCTAGGGCAAACAGATGGCTGAGTAATAAACTTAGGAATCTTGAGTTGTGGATTACGTCCTTTGCCCCAGTTCGAGCACAAATTTGAGAGAACAAAGGAGACTGCTCCAAAATGGAGTCATTCTGGTCCCACATATGCGCAAGGCCAAATCCTGGTTCAATCCCCAGTATTGCAAAAAAAAAGACTAAACAAAACCCTTCTTCTTCATGGTGAAGCTTCTGGGAGGTTGGATTTGAAGAGGCCATACCACTCGCTATCTGAAAAGAGAGAGCTGTGCTTGTAGGAGAGATTCTGTGCAAAGCCAGCTGCAACCTTTTGTAAGTTTAGAGAACCAACAGAAATCTCAGTCCTGTACCCTGTAGGACCATGAAAATGTTGCCACTAGATTATAGACCACATATTGGTCTTTATCTTACATAGTGCTTCTGTAGCACTGATAGTCTTTTCCTCCTTTTTTTTTCCTTAATTTTATTTATTCTTATTTTTTTGCAGTGGAAGAAATGGAACCCAGGGCCTCATGCACATGAGGCAAACACTCTACTACTGAGCTACATTCCAGCCATTTCCCTCCTTCTTGAAATGTGCTCAATAGTCTTTCTCTGGTTTTCTATCTTTGTGGGCATTCCTCAGCCTCCATCATAGGCTTTCCTTAATACCCTATTCTTTTTCCCCCCAGTACTGAGTATTGAACATAGGGCCTCTCACTGAGTTATGTCCCCAGACCTTTTTATTTTTTATTTTGAGACCGTGTCTTCCCATTACCTAGGCTGGCCCCAAACTTGCTATCTTCCTGACTCAGCTTCCCAAGTAGCTAGGAATTGAGGTGTGAGTCACCACTCCCAGCTTCACCCTATCCTTTAAATAGTAATATTCCTCAGGCTGCATCCTCTACTTTGTAATGGCACCTGCCATTGTGTTCCCTGATAACTCCCAAGTCTTTATCTGCAGCCCAGAGCCCTCTCCTGAGTGGCAGAGCCACATTATTGGCTGCCTACTGGGCATCTTACACGAGGCTATCAGGGGCTTATCTCATGGACCCATCTCCTCATGGACCCATCTCAGTTCCACCCATCTTGGTTCCATCATCTATCCAGAGGTCCAAGTCTGCTTTACCTTCTCCTTAGTTCCCACACCCACTCAATGACTGAGACTGCTCAGGTCTGTTTCACTCATTCTCAGGCCGCTCTCTTCTCTCCACTGCCAATTTTCTCATTACCTCTTAACTGGATTAGCATACAGAAGGCTCCGAATTGTACTCCCTGTTCTTATGTAGCCTTCTTGCAATCTACATTTTGATCTCTCTAAAATGGTAGACATGTTACTTTCTGGCGCTAAATGCTTTTCTTTTCCTCCATGCTTTCAGGCAGGAAACCTTACCACAGCTCACACAGGCCCTTGTGATCAGACCTTTGCTTTCATATTCCACCTATTTCTGGCCCTCTCCCTGTTTTTCTCCCTCACCTCTGCCTGAGCCACATTTGACACTTTGTAGTTCCTTAGACTCAGCACGCTAATAAAGAGCCCCCACCTTCAGCATGCTGCTCCTTGCCAGGGAAACTCCCATTTCTAGCCTGGATAATTCATCTGACAACCCAAGCTACTATCATTTGGTCTGTGGACACTTCCCTGACCCCCTTCCTCACTCCCAGGCTGACTGAGGTGCCCTTCCTTGCTCTCCCGCTTAGCATGTAGTGCATTGTATTACACTCATCCGGCTGCACACTCCTTGAGGTTGGGAATAACTCTGCCTTTAGCTCTGGACCCCCAGCTGTTCTGCCTAGTGACTTACAGAGAATGTTCTCAGTAATGTTGATAAATGAACTGACCTTTTTAAACTTTATCAAGATCATGATTTTAAATATGCACACACACATACACATAAACACACACAAATGCACACATACATACGTGGACACCAAAAAAAGAGAAATACCTCGGAAGCCAGGTGTGATGGTGCACGCCTGTAATTCCAGCACTGGGAGGCTGAGTCAGGAGGATCACCACGAGTTCCAGGCCAGCCTGGGCTATATAGTGAGTTCAAGGCCACCCTGAACTACATAGTGAGACCTTGCTTCAGAAAAGTAAATAAAAGTTGAAACCGACCCAGTCTCTAGCTCTAGCTACCAATTTACAGGAGACCAGAAGACTCTGTTACATGGTACCAGGAGGGTGCAATCAGCAAAACCTAACTGTGGGAAATTCTGTACGCTGCATCTCTTTAACTACGAGGGGAAAAAACGGAGGAGTTTATAGAAAGTCTTAAGAGATTTCAAGCAGTTGCAATTATGGAGCTTTTCTTTCGATCCTAAGTTTTAAAAAGTTATGATTCGAGGGCCAGGGATTTAGCTCAGTGGTTTCGCCGCCTGCTGCACAAGCGTAAGGACCCAAGTTTGATCCCCAGTACCAAAAAAAAAGAAAGTTATGATTTGGAAATATGAACACTGGATATTGAACACTAAGGAATTATTATTCTTTTAGATAGTGATATTCTTTTTAGATAACATATTCTTTTGATAGTGATGTGTGTTTTTTTTTTTTTCCCAAAGAGCCCTTATGTTTTGGAATATGTTCTGACATATTTACAGATGAAATGGTAGGATGTCTGGGATTTGTTTGAAAATAATCTGTGAGGAGGAAAGGTGGGAAGGGATTTAGACGAAATGGATTGGCCATGAGCTAATTATGGTTAAAGCTGAATGATGAATACATAGCAGTTCATTATGCTACTCTGCCCACTTTTGTTTATATTTTAAATTTTCTCTGATAAAACTTATCATAATAAAATATACATAACAAAATTCACTATTTTAACTATTCAGTTAGTTTTAGTGGCATTAAAGACGTAACTTTTTGTGTAACTAGTATTATCATTCATTTCTAGAACTTGTCTTCCCAGGTGATCTCCTACAGAATGACTTCTCACGCTCCCCTCCCCAGCCCCTGACAGCCACTGTTCTACTCTGTCTCTGTGAATTTGACTCCTGGGTACCTCATAAAATCAGAAACATTTAGTATCTGTCTGTTAGTGGCTGGCTTATTTAGCATAATGTCTTCATTCATCTCTTATTCATCTCTTGTTATAGCATGTGTCAGAATTCATCCCTTGTTAAAGCTAAATAATGATCTCTTGTAGGCTGGGTGTGGTGGCACATGCCTGTAATCCCAGCACTAGTGAGGGTGAGGCGGGAGGATTACTGCAAGTTTGAGGCCAGCCTGGGCTATATAGTGAGACCCTGTCTCAGAAAAAAAAAATCTCTTCTATGTATAGACCACATGTACATTTGGGTTGTTTCTGAAACTGTTCTTAAATTCTTTCCTGAAGTTATCTCATAGTAATTATTCATATATATGAGATATAGTTATCTTGCTGAAGAACTGGAATAGATTTCTCATTTCTGTAGACATCAAATCCCAAAGACTGTAGCTTTTGAAGACCTGCAGTCCACACAACCCCAGGAAGTGCCAGAGCCTGCAGAGGCGAGTAAAAAGCTCTAAGAATGGAGAAAGGAAGTTATATTTGCTATTTGGGATTACTCAGGAAAGATCTTGCCCTCATGGGCTTCTCCCACCTGCCAAGCAGCTTTTCTACTTCCTGAGCAACCCTGCAGAGTTATTTCTAACACATGCAGCCCTTCCAATTATATTTTTACCGTAAACTCAGGAACTACATTTCAGCAGCTTTATACTAAAGGTGCATGTGTGACTTATGAGTTTAAAAAAAAATATTCTCATCTCTTTCCGTAGGAGACAAACCAAATTAAGGTAGAAGATATATCAAAAAGTGTTGGAACCAAATATGAATCTGAAACTTGTTCTTAATCTGGTTTTTAGAGACATCTTTTAGACAATATCTCAAAGACAATGGTAAAATAGGGAATATACAAAACAAAACCCCCAGATCAGAAATGAATTTCTTTTAGCTAGCATATAATTGGGTCATGTTTCTTAACATGTAGGATTGATACAAATCTAACTCTACTAACCTTTTAATAGATAATCTACAGACCCTTTATACCTCATGTTATTGATGTATTTAGGGCTTATTCCTGCCATTATAGTCACTGGGCTTTTTTCCCCTTTGTTTTATTTTTCCTCCCTTTCTATGGCCTATTCAATTTTACTTTTATTTGTACATATTTGCAGTACATAATGATCATATTCTTCGTGGGGAGTACATGTGTATAACACAACTTAATTCTTTTTATTCATCCTCTTCCTCACTCCTCCCTCCGTACTCCATCTCTGTTTCCTTTCCTTTTGCAAAAAAGATCTATCCCCCTACTGCCTATTATCTTTTACTTTGCTCTTTATTTATGTTTAAGGTTTCTCCTATAAGAGAAATTGTGCTATATTTAAGCTTGTGTATCTGATTTATTTCACTTAAGATTATAGTCTCAAGATGAATCCATTTTCCTACAGATGACTCAAGTTTGTCCTTCTTTATGTCAGAGTAATACTCCATTATGTACAAATGTCACACTTTGTTTATCCATTCATATGTTGATGGACATATGAACTGCTTCCAAGTTTTAACTATTATGAATTGTGCTTCTACAAATATGGATATGCATGTATCTCTGTAATACAGTGTCTTTAATTCTTTTAAGAAGATACCTAGAAGGGGAGTGGCTGGGCCAACTGGAATTTCTAGTTTTAGTTTTTTGAGGAATCTCCATACTGATTTCCATAGTGGTTGTATTAGTTTACATTCCCACCAACAATGTGGAAGGATTCCTTTTTTCCTATAGCCTTGTTAGCATTTGTTATTATTTGATTTCTTGATGATGGCCATTCTTTCTGGAATAAGGTAGAATCTCAGTATTGTTTCAATTTTCACTTCTGTAATGCCCAGAGATATTGATCATTTTTTCATGTATTTATTGGCCATTTGGACTTCTGAGAAGTGTCTATTCATTTCAGTTGTCCATTTTTTGATTAGGTCTTATATTTTGGCGAGTCTAATTTTTTTTTTTAGTTCTTTATATATTCTAGATAATTAGTCTTTTTCCAAGGTATAGATGGCAAATTTTTTTCCCATTCTGTAGATTGTCTTCACTCTGTTGGCTGTTTCCTTTGCTATGCAAATGCTTTATAATTTGATATGATTCCATTTGTTGATTCTTGATGTTATTTCTTGTCTCATTGGGGTCCTTTTCAGAAAGTCATTGCATGTGCCTATGTTTTCAGTAGTTTTAACTGTTCAATCTTCTAGCAGATTAAGTATTTCTGTTTTAACATTGAGATCTTTGATCCATTTTAATTTTAGTTTAGTATATGGTAAGAGATATGGGCCTAGATTCAGTCTTATGAATGTGGACAGCTAGTTTTCCCAGCACCATTTGTTAAAGAGGCTTTCTTCCAGTGTATATTTTTAAATTCCACTTCTATTTCTCCTTAGTGGGGCATTTTTCTTTTGCTCTGTAATATCTTTGAGCACATCTTTTTGTACAGTATTTTAGTAATCACTCTAGACATGCATCATAGTCTACTGACACTATCATTTCACCAAGTTTCCCATCTGACTAGGCTGCCTCTTTCCTGGTCCTTTAACTACAGGGAACAGGTCTTTGGCATGGTTTTTTTATTTTGTTTTTCCATTTGTATGCATTGACCTCCTGGGTTTAACTGCTTCTTCAGCTCCAAGTCTGGGATATATCAGAGTGGTAGGGGTACTTCACTGCCATGCATAACTCAGTGTCCTGAGGTCCCTAGCCAGTTTGACCTTTTAAATCTGACTTTCAAAGTCTCTTTATGTTTATTTTATATAATGTCCAGTCGTATTTTGCATTGTTCTGTTGTTACCTTGCTTTGTTTTGGTTTAGTTGGGGTTTTTTGTGGTATTCAGGATTGAACCCAGGGCCTTCACACTAAGCTAC